>MU105665.1:0-139592 GCA_012274485.2 Sinapis alba | reverse complement strand
AATCTCTTCCTTGTTATGTAACATGGGTTTTATGGTGGTTTTACTCAAGCAGTTTGTGAACTTCTCCGTTATGGTCCAATGCGATCTCCAGACACAATGACGACATGTCTACCCATAAGTTGGTGGCTCAGCCCTTTCGTCACGTTTGGTTAGGCAAAACACGGACCCACCCACCCAGTCAACACGGGGAATATAGTGATAGCGTGATACTTACGCTAAAAGGGTACTGCAGAGGAAGTGCATGCATGTGTGTATATATATATATGATCATCACTAGAGTTATTAAACTGGCAATGTAAATGTTATTAAATCGGTAGTTGAATAAACAAGAAAATCGTTTTATAACAAACTTCTTCACTCTCAAACTCTTCCTCTTTATCTCAAGTTCTGCAATTCTAATAGATTATATGATCATGTAAGGAAGAAGAAGAAGCATGAACGACGGTGTTGAGTTTGTAAATATTGGGTAAAGAGGTCGTAAATAGAGAAGTGACATGGATTTGGTTGGAGGTCAGCCGCTACGCCTCTCATCTCCCACGTTCAAAACCCTTTATTTGGTTAGTCTTACCATTTATTTATTTCAATCTCTATCTTATAGAATATGTTAGCTATTGGTTACCTTTAGGGTTAACTTGCTTTCAGAGACCTTTTTAAAAATTATACATAATTTCTGGTATATTCATCCACCGATCATATAAAACTATTCCAATAGTTTTAAGAGCGATCATAACTAAAATCTAAGAGTTGTGAGCGATTACTAAAGAACATATGTCCATTTAAATATGGAAGATTGAAATTTAAAACTCTATATAACATCCAGGCCGGTCCGGAGCATAGGCAAAGGAACCAACCGCTTTTAGGACATCACAATTTAACCGAAAAATTTAGTTATATATAGAGCATAAAACTTTTTTACAACCGCTTATTTTTGTTGTCCAAAAAAAAAAAAAAAAAAATAGAGCATAAAACTTTTTTACATCAATAATAAACGCATAAAGTTTTAAATGGGTTTATGGCATGAACAAAAAATTGAAAATGTTGAATTTATATAAAACATTGGTCTTTAAATTTATATTAAAAATTAAAATATTTACTAAATTGTTTACATCTTCCAAAATCAATAGTTTTGAATTCTGAACTTTCACATATATCACCGGAGCTTTCTCAAAGTTACAAACAAATCCTTAGCTTTTTTTTTTTTTTTTTTGAACACTGTCCTTAGCTTGATTATAAGATAGTACTTAAAGGTAAATGGTAAAATTGAGGTTAAAATTTAATATATGTTGGACCGGAAATGGTTAAAAGGTGAGGCATGCACAAGGAATCCACAATGTAGCATTAGAAGAGAAAGGAGAGATAGATGAGACAGGTGATGATACCCATTTCTCTCCAAGGCTTTTCGATGCACCTCTCTCTCCAAAGGGTATAAAACAGGTGAGAAGGAGATGAATATAATTAACTACTTCTATTAGGGATTAATATATACCTTGAGATGCACTATCATACATAAATATGAAAACCCTACATAATTTTGCAGGTTTCTGAACATCGCACACAAATACTTGAATCAGGATTACTAAACACTATCGAGTTAGTTATTACCTCTCCGCTGCGCAGGTACTGCTACCTAACATACATTTTCGTACAGACCTCGCAGACTTATAACTCAAAAGAGTTTACCCTTTCGGACAGTGGACCTATTTGTGGACATGATGCTTTGACAAAAATTGCTAATAACTATATTTTAAATAGTATGTCTCGGATTTTTTCGTTCAATTCATAAAGTAATACTTTTTCTTTTCTCAAAATGACTGTATAAAATATGTATTTATATTTATTCTGTATAAAATAAAATTAAATATTCGTTTTACTTTTCTAAAAGAAACAACAACGAAATTGATTTTTGTTTTAACTTTTAAAACCAGCAAAATTTCCTATTAAGAATATGATTAACCGAAGTTCTTAGGTAAAGTTTTTAGCATAATTTAATAATAGATTTTTAACTTTTTCTTTTGTTAATTATGGTCTAAGCGGGTTAAATGGGATGGGTTTAGCACCATAAAAGTAACACTTTCGTTCAATTTCAGGGCAATGGAAACTGCAGTTGGAATATTTAGGGGACAAAAAGCAATAAATCAATCGGACAACTTCCCTCCAATTGTAGCACTTGAGCTTTGTAGAGAACGCATGGTAATACTCATTAGTTCTCAAAACAGTATAGAATCAAAGCTACGTTATAAGAAACTATCAATTAATATGAATGATCTTATATCCCAAGACTTTGGCTGAAAGATTACTATATGTTCCAATGAGGTATGTAAATGAAGAACTATGCACTCTGATCCATTGCTCGGTATCTGCAGGGACTATATCCGTGTGATCGTAGAGAAAGTATAAGTGCTCGTCGCATTTGTTTCCCGGAGATCGACTTTACAATGGTATGTATAGTTAATCTCACACCAATTCTCTAGAAGTTCAAAGTGATCTATGTTTTATTTTCTTTTGGTCATATATAGGTAGAGAGTGATGAAGATGCTCTATGGAGAGAAGAGGAAAGGGAAAACCTAGAAGAGGTTTCTGCTAGAGGCCTTCGCTTCCTCAAATGGTAACCACCCTAATTAATTTTATTTTCTCTGGACTTTCGCATTTGTCTTTCTACTAATCACAAACTAGTTGACAAAAAAAAAAGAACTTAAATATAAGAAGTCTCATTAGACTGGTAAGTAATATCCATATTTTCATATATATTATAATTCTAGTGAATCTTAATTTCTGCTTAGAATCAAACAGCTTGATGTATGATTCAATATTTAGACAATTATGTGGAGTTAGTTTTTACATTTTCATAAACATACATCAAAATACATGATACAATCTCTGTGACCAACATAATTTTAACAATCCAATATTAAAAACATGTAGGTTATGGGAGAGACCAGAGAAAGAAATTGCAGTTGTTAGCCATGGGATTTTCTTGCAGCAAACACTTTGTGCCCTGCATGAAAAAGTTAGCATACCTCTTCAAGATAGTCTCCTCACAAGGTTTGTTATACGAGTCCGGAAACTAATTAATCAGTCTCTTGTTATTTTTTTTTGTTTTTTATTGCTAAAAATCAGTTTCTTGTTAATTTATTTGTTTTAACGTGTAATTAAAACCATGGACCCAAGTCATCGTACGTAGGATATTTTATAAGTATATTAAACTGATTTCATTGACATCTTCTCTTTTGTTTAGGTTTGCCAATTGTGAACTACGGTCAGTCCGGATAGATAAGAGGTATCTAAAAATAGCTTTTAAGAAATGTAGGAGATTTAAAGTATAGTGTTGTTTCTAAATTATGTTCACAATTATAAGTGCAGTGACATGGAAGCAGTAACGACTTATAACTGTAGAAAAAACGTGACTCCAACCTCAAGTTCCCTTCACATGCTTGAATAGAAGCCATTGGTGTTAAGTGTGTTTTTATGTTTTCATGCCATGCACATAGCGCTAGGAACCAGGGCAGACATGCGTGTGTGATCACTCTCTCTTTTGTTTTTCTTCCTGAGAAACTCTCTTCTTAATTTCTTTTTACTTATGTGTGTGCATGATTGAGTATTTTAATAAAAAATGGATCTGCTTAAGGTTGTGGTTCCGTTTATATTATATACATATGTCATTCCAATATATTGTTGTAGTTGCTTTTCTTATATGAATGCATGTAAGGGAAAAAATATTAAAAACTTATAACATTATAAACTGAAAGAATCTCATAAATTAATCTTGAGATGTTTATTTTTAAAGCTTCACTGATAAATGCCAACATCAAAAGGAAACATAAACACACTAACACTTACCGATCAAATGATTGCGTTTTGCATTTTTAAGCAAAACACCTTGTATGTGTGTAAAGACAAGCTAAAAAGATCGTAAAGGATATTAGGCAACGAGAGAGTTTTGATGATATTTTCAGTTTCGACGTTGGTCCATTTATTTAAAAGCAAAAAGAATTTTACTATACTATAATTTGATAGTACAAAATAACCTCTTTAAATTAATACTCTATAAATTAATATACACTAAAAATTTCTATAAAGTAATATAATTTTATAATTTTATAATTTTAAATTAAATTTTTGGTTCAATTAGTATATCGATAAATTAATAACTCTATAAATTAATAAAAATTATAGTTTTGGTGTAATCTCAATATTATTAATTTATAGAGATTTCACTATATATATGAAAATATCAAATTATTTTTTATTCAAAAAGAAAAAAAACAGATTTTTCATTTTATTAATATAAGAAAATTCTCTACAAAGTAAAACATACGTAATGTGAATTGAGATTTTTATGTTATATAAAAAGAAAAAGAGAGACTAATGCAATTGCGCGTGTACGACAAAGAGAGTAGAGGAGCGTGGCAGGAAGACATGAATAATAATAGTGACGTGGTTATGAAATTGGATAGACGCCAAATAAGTAAAAGTCATTTATTAAATTGTTAAATCAAAATAAATAAGAGTTTGGTTCAACCATATTCTTAAAATTCATAAATTTCATCATCTCTTTCTCAAAATCCAAGAAAACGATCCGTGTTGTAAAGGAAGAAGGTCTCTCTCCTCTGATCGTCTTCCACCTTTTTCTCATCTGATCTCTTTATTCCTTTTTGTTAATCAAACGATGACCACTGAGACCGGAGAAATCAGCATCGTATGCAACCACTGGTAATATGTTTTCCCCGACACAATCATTTGATCCTTTTAATCGGTTTTGTTTCTGTTTCTCTTGCTTGTTTATTGGTTAATGACTTTATTATCATTCGTTTTTGTGAATTGGTCGGTGATTGCAATTTGGAAGTCATTACATTTGTATATGTCGGATTTGAAGACACTTAATGAGCTGCGTGATCCTGTTTGGTTCCTGCAATCACTAGAATAAGCTAGTTTTTGTGTCGGTGATTAGTTATACAAAACTATTGATTCGGTAGATGGGTTGTGCAATTATATATTTGCATAAAGTGTTGATTTTTATTTGCTCATCTATTGCTAGTTTGCAACTTTCCCTCAAATCTTTCATTATTTTTAAATAGAGATTTGATGTTTTGGTGAGTATTTCAAGACTATGATGACTTGTGAATTTTTTTAAAAAAATTTGGAATTCACTTGTTCAACTACTCTGATATGGTTGGTGTTATCATTCAGATTTTTTTAATTATTTTGCTCTATATTGTCTGAAGCTTGTTTGCCTCCATAGTTTTTGGGCGTTGTTTAGCATCCTGGTTTTGATTATATTCAGTCTATCTATCGTCATGCTTTTTAGTTGTTTTGAACTTTACTTTAATGTAACTTTGATGGTTTTGCATAGTTTCTAGAGCGCTGTGTATGTGTGCATTGTCTAGTCATTGTAGCGTTATGTCTGCTGAGACTTGGGACTGTTTTGATGAATGCTGTAGTTCTGATTGGGGTCATTAAACCCTATTCCTTTTTTTTGTATGATCAGTGGTAGTAGCATCTACTTGGATGTTTGATCCTCTTTATTAAGCTTTAGCGTACTAAACAATCCTTTATGTTTTTCAGTGACAGAGACATTCCAGCACAAAACATCGATCTGCATCGTGTACATTGTGCTCGGAATCTAGAAAAATGTAAGATTTGTGGTGATATGGTTCCCAAAAAGCATGCTGAGGAACACTTCTCCAACACACATGCTCCGGTACACTGATTTTTTCTCTTTCTCACCTGTTTTTTAAATGTTTCCTGTTTGAACTATCAACTTTGGTCTGAGGCACTTCTCTTAGTTTTATCCATGAGAATTCAACACTTTGTATAGTTTCATATGGTACATTCTCTTATGATATTCCTCTTGAACTGCATTGAGAAGGTACCATGCTCGATGTGCAAAGAAACCATAGCTCGTGAGGTTTTTGATAATCATAAAGGAGAAACTTGTCCCAAGAGGATTGTAACGTGCGAGTTCTGTGAGTTTCCATTGCCTGCAGTTGATCTTGCTGAGCATCAGGTATTATTCACTTAACTTTCACAGATCTTTCCCCTTTTCTCTCCTATGAATATGGCTTATCTGATTCTCCCCTGTTTCATGAAATCAGGAAGTATGTGGCAACCGCACAGAACTCTGTTATCAATGCAACAGCTACGTTAGATTGCGAGAAACATATAGCCATCAAACCAAGTGCCCTGGTTCTGTACTCAACAATGTTGAATCATCCAGGTACATTTTCTGATTCAAAGGCTTCATCTTATGGTTAAACTCATGTCCTGTTATGGATTATAATGTGTAGAAGGATCCCAAGAGCAGCAGAAGGAGATGGGAACGGCAGGAGGAGAAGAGATGGGAACGGTGTTTCTAACAAAAGGCTTTTCTTCACTATAGCAATAACTGGAATAGCTGTCTTGATAGGATCTCTGTTCTTCCAGAGGAAGCCTGAAGGGAGCTAAGCAGAGAGACACACATAGCTCCGTGTTTAGTTCTGTAAATTTGCTCAAAAACTCCCTTCAGACAGATTCGAAGGAACGGTTTTTATACATTTTAATGCTTAGAGAGACAAAGAGATGTTCCTCCCAAAAGATTGTTTAAGCTGATCACCAATGAGACTTCTTTTTTATATTTTGGTTTCAATAAAAAGATATTTCAGGTTTATTTTGTTTTGTGGGCTTTTGTTAGTATGGGCCTTTTAAAGTTTGGTTTGGGCTTCCTAAAAGATGCAAGAAATTAGTCAACGTTGTCCAGTTAGTGCAGGTTGACCTTATCTTTGATCGTAGTATCTTAAATGGAAAATAAAATTAGTCTTAGCCATAAAACTTGGTTAAAATGACAAAACTATATAATCACGATTTTGAGATCTCTATAACCTTTATACTTATGTCCTCTAATGGTGAATTATCTCAATGTTGTGTTTAAGTAGAACCAAATTATTGAGTGGTTAGTCACATTATGGTTCGTTTTGATATATAAATAAGAAAGTATGAAATGAATAATAGAGTTTGACCAAAAAAAAAGAAATGAATAATACAAAAACGCCAACGTTGATGGAATATTTTGTTGGCGTTATTCATTTATTTGTTTTTTCTTTTTCAAAAAGGACATTTTCTGTTAACATGACATAAAATAAAATAAAAGTATAACCATGAAAGGACTTTGGTTACACGTTAATTTGATCAACAGCCTGTTAAAAAAAGTATAACCATGAGAGGAATTTGGTTACACATTTGATCAACAACCTGTTAAAAGTCTTTATATATTTCTTCTATATGTATGTGTTTTTAATTTTATATGATATACAGATTGTATATGTATTGTGCTTTCCTTTACTCCAATCAACCATCCGAGGCAGCCGCATAACAACTTTTGCTTCAAGCATTAGCATTCTTTATATTCCTTCTCCTCTTCGTGTGCAATTTAAACTGGATTGTGAGTACTCGCTTCTTACGATTCTGAGCACGTAAGAACTAATCTACATATACATATAAATAATTGATAAAATATTTAAATCAAATTGAATCTTTTATGAAAATGTCTAAATGGGGTAATAATATTCTGATATTTAGTGTATATATATATACATACATGTAACTAAAAAGAAGTATTGTTATATGAGATCTCATTGTTATACCAACCATATAAAAATTCTTGTTATAATAAGAAGAAAAAAAACAAGAAATTCTTTGTTTATAGCAGAAGAAAAGTTCACAAATACCTTTGTTTTACTTTTCGTCTCGTCTTTGTCCTACTTCAAAGTTTTTGAATTGATAATAGATTCTTACTAACAACCTATATATAATTATTTAAGTTCTTATAACTTGCCTCATCTCCACAACTTCACATGTCTGATTATCTTTGTGGACAGCATTTTGAGAAAGCTCCAAGACAAATCCGCTGAACTTTATCATGTTTCTGTTCTCTTCACATGTTTTTCATCTCGTGACGACCACAGGTACACACCAGAAAAGACATTCATTACAATCATTTTTGTATATATATATATATATACTCGACCTTTCTTTTTATCATGATAAGAACCTACCAACTAACAAAACGTTACTGTATGTGTGTGTACGTGTTTGGGTGAAAATAAGGTCACCAGAGACACTTATTGAGACAAAGAGGATGGATGATTGCTTTGATCATGTTCTTGTCTTTGTTTGAGATTGCTATCTCCCAAAACCAAAGTTCTGATCCAGAATCAACACAAGTTTTGCAATTACATTACCAAGATGGGCATGTAAGTCCTTTATCTTTATGATTTTTTTTACTAATCAACATACTTAACTACCTTTTTAGTTGACTATTAAATTTGATTTAGTAATTTCTAGCTTCCTTGATATGCAAGTCACGTGGAGCGTTTAAGAAACCCTAATCCATATGGTTAATTACAGGTGGTGATTGACAACGGAATCTTTCAATTAACTTTGTCAAATCCTGAGGGATTTGTGACTGGAGTTCAGTACAATGGTATTGAAAATTTACTTGCCTATACCGGCCATGAAAATGATAGAGGGTGAGTCTATAGATATGCATATGTATGTGACTCAGTGAATTCCCTAATATACTGAATCTAATTGATGTGTTTACTGCAGTTACTGGGACTTAGTGTGGAACTTTCCAGGAAAACAAACTAATAAGACCAAAGGCACATTAGACCGGTAAATAACTCTCCCTTTGTAGACTGTAGTTATGTATATTCCAATGGAAACTTACTTGGATTAATCTGCAGGATTGAAGCAACAAAGATGGAAGTGATAACGCAGAGCGATGAACAGATAGAGATATCGTTTTCAAGGACGTGGAATGCTTCTTCAAATGTGACTGTTCCAGTGAATATAGACAAGAGGTAGTTAAAACTAGTATACATCTTCTTGAATCTATACTTATGAGGGATGAGTTGTTTTGCAGGTTTGTGGTGCTGCGAAACTCGTCCGGGTTCTACAGTTATGCCATCTTCGAGAGGTTAAAAGGGTGGCCTGCCGTTGAAATTGATAATATTCGATTGGCAATTAAGCTAGACAAGGACAAGTAATGTTTATGTACTTAATATTTCATCTTATGGATATAACACTGTCTACTATTCAGATTAGTGGTTGATTTTTTTTATCTGTATAGGTTTCATTACATGGCGATTTCAGATGAGAGGCAAAGGTACATGCCTTTACCAGATGATAGGATTCCGCCTCGAGGTAAACCTCTTGCTTACCCCGAGGCGGTTCAACTTCTAGACCCTATTGAACCTGAGTTTAAAGGAGAGGTTAAACTTCATTTCAGCTTGAAAACAGAGCAGCAAAAGCAGAGGAAACAGAGGTTTATTAATCTTGATTATGACCCTACAGGTGGATGACAAGTATGAATACTCAATGGAGAGTAAAGACATAAAAGTTCATGGGTGGATAAGCACAAATGACTCTGTTGGGTTCTGGCAGATCACTCCAAGCAACGAGTTCAGATCTGCTGGTCCTCTCAAGCAGTTCCTAGGCTCCCATGTTGGTCCAACCAACCTCGCGGTGAGCATAGGTTTCGACATTAAATCGGTTCATAGAGATATAAGATGGTTACTAATGGATGTGTGTGAAACGGAGAACAGATATTTCACAGCACTCACTATGTTGGAGAAGAACTAATCATGAAGTTTGAAGAAGGTGAAGCATGGAAGAAAGTGTTTGGACCTGTTTTTATTTATCTCAACTCTTTTCCTAAAGAAGTTGATCCTCTCTTGCTCTGGCATCAAGCCAAGAACCAGGTTTGTCATATATGCACATGCACATATGTAAGAATAACAGAGAGCTGAGTAGTTTATTTGTCTGTTTTGTTTCAGACAAGGATTGAAGAAGAGAAGTGGCCTTATAACTTCACAACTTCAAGTGACTTTCCTGCTTCTGACCAAAGAGGACTTGTTAGCGGTAGATTACTCGTTAGAGACCGGTACATAAGCAGTGAGGATATACCTGCAAACGGTTCCTACGTGGGGTTAGCTGCACCAGGAGATGTTGGCTCATGGCAAAGAGAATACAAAGTACTTTCTATAATAACCTATCACTATTCGATTCCTTCTTCTCCCTCTTGTTACTTATTAATTATAAAGATTTTGATTACATTGATGATAGGGTTATCAGTTCTGGTCAAAGGCCGATGAAAATGGATACTTTTGTATAAACAATGTGAGAAGTGGTCGTTACAATCTCTATGCGTTTGTTCCTGGATTCATAGGTGATTATCACAACGAGACCGTTTTCGACATTTCTCCAGGTTTGAATAATTGTAACACCGCAACGACACTGTTCCATATGTACTGTGTACTAACAAAGAGTAAATATAACGGAATCAGGTTCGAATATATGCCTAGGCGAGTTGGTGTATGAACCTCCAAGAGACGGTCCAACTCTATGGGAAATCGGTGTACCAGACCGAACCGCTGCAGAGTTCTACATTCCTGACCCTAACCCAATGTTTGTGAACAAACTATACGTAAACAGTTCTGATAATAAATACAGACAGTATGGATTATGGGAACGGTATACAGAACTGTACCCCGATGAAGATATGGTCTACGACGTTGATGTTGATGATTACTCTAAAGATTGGTTCTACATGCAAGTCACAAGGTTAGTTTCTCGTTCAAAGTTCAAATCCAAAGCGTCACTACGAATATATAAGACTTTTCTTTAATGTGTGCAACAATGGTGTTGTAGGGAGCAAGCTGATGGAGGATATAACGGTACTACATGGCAGATCAAGTTTCAATTCGACTATCAAATGACTAATCTTACGGGTGATTTCAAACTGCGAATCGCTCTAGCCACATCAAATGTAGCTGAATTGCAGGTGTGACAAGAAGAACACTTTCTTTTACAAGTAAAAACTTTCATTTATTAGAGCATGATTAACCGAGAGTTCTTAACAACATGCTTTCATGGTTTTCATGTGATTATAGGTACTTGTGGGATTCTTAGCGGAAGTTAAGAAACAGTTTCTTAACTTCCGCTAAGAACCCCACCTTAAGAAACCTCGGTTAATCATGGTCTTAGGATCTTACTTTGAAAGTCTAAATGGACCAACAGTAGTCTATAATAGACTCAATTTACTTATAGCTAAATAGTTTTAAGTTGAAAGTTCACGAAACTTAAAGATTTTTGGTCTATTTTTTTTGTAGGTTCGGGTGAACGATGTTTCTGTGGATCCTCCATTGTTTACGACGGGGCAAATAGGAAAAGATAATACAATCGCAAGACATGGTATTCATGGACTGTATTGGTTATACAGTGTGAATGTGCCAGCTTCTTCTCTTGGTCCGGGATGTAACTCAATATATCTAACACAACCGCTAGCCATAAGCCCTTTCCAAGGACTCATGTACGATTACATTCGTCTAGAGTATCCTGATTCTGTTAATCATATCTATAGACCATAGATTTTTGTTTTCAGTCTTTACCTTATAAGCTGATTATTATAAATGATAGAAATATACACATTCTTTTCTTAATTGATAACTATTGTTGTTAATCTTAATTGGTATATAATATTTTAGTTATTTTATAAAATTCATTTGGATGGGGGTAAATATGTACAACAATTAAGCAAATTATAAACAAATGTTTATTTGATTGCTTCATCTAAATGAATATCCAAACTTTTTTAAAAAAATATTCAGAAAATTATTTTGATGAAAAAATTAAATATATGGGCTAACGAACTGTGCTTTTACAATCTGAAACAAAATCACTGATATCAACAATATGTGAAGAACAAAAGTTTAAAGATCGTGTTATAACTTGGTTTTAATTAGGTAGACTGAGGTTTAAAAATTGCTTATTAATGACAAAAAATATTCGCCATTAAAAATACGCGTTATCATCAATTCTACTAAATTAATTAAACTAGAGTTTCTCTAAATACATCACTAAGCATTAGTATTAAAATAATTTTATTATAACATACTATATATAGAAAGATTAATATCAATCAATACTTGATTAGTGATGAGCTGGCCTTCCATAATCTCGCTTTGGTTTCAAAACGGTAGTCCGTATTAAATTTACACAGGAGAAACAAGGAGCCAAAATTGTGTTCCAAAAAAAAAAAAAAAAAAAAANAAATCTCTGATCAACAATCGGAGAAGACGATCTTCAAATGCTCGACTTTGGTTCCCGTTCTTCGAGGTGATCATCGTCTTCATTCGCTCTCTTACTGTACTGCGAATCTTGTGAATGCTTTTGCTCCTGATTCTCTCAATGTTCTTCTTCTGTGTAGCAACAAC
Source organism: Sinapis alba (assembly GCA_012274485.2). Taxonomy (NCBI): domain Eukaryota; kingdom Viridiplantae; phylum Streptophyta; class Magnoliopsida; order Brassicales; family Brassicaceae; genus Sinapis; species Sinapis alba. Next base: position 127,344 of record MU105665.1, on the reverse strand, counting down.
TGTTTTACTGATTCTATGAACTACTCCGTTGTTTAGTTGTTGAAAAGTTGTTTTTTTTTAAAGACAAACCTTGTCGGTTACTAATCAAATCTGATCGGTCTCAATTCGGACGGGTTTAACCTCTATTCATAGGGTTGTAAATAGTGTTATCGCCACTTAGTTCAAAAGTTTCATAATTGCTTCCAGAAAGTTCTCAACTTTCCTCTTAAATTGACTTTTTTTTTGTGTGTGATCATAGACTCATAGTGATGTAGGCTTTTGACCTGTAAGAGAAATATATATTATAAACTTCTCCATGAGTTTATAATAATACCTTTTTCTTTACCTTGAACTTGTACTAGGTAGATAGATCGGTTCTTTAATGAGATGGGAGACCAAATCACTAAGGGTTGTGAATGATACTATCAAGTACTAGTAGTACCTGCTATCTTCAGAATAGACACCACCATGGCTTCTTCTGGTTCTAGATTGGGGAACGGAGTAGGCAGTTCGAGATCTGCCAAAGGTGTAGTAAAGGCCTCTTCTAGTTCAGTTGATTGGTTGACCAGAGATTTGGTTGAGATGAGGTTAAGGGACAAAGTAGTCACTGATGATGAGAGGGTAAGTCTTGTTTTTCATGTGTTTTTAGTTTGACTACCTTATATGTATTATGGATTAGCTTACAGTCTGTGAGATTTTTTTTTTTTTTAATTATGTTTCAGGATAGTGAACCAGATATTATTGATGGAGCTGGTACTGAAACTGGCCATGTGATTAGAACCACAGTCCGTGGACGAAATGGTCAATCAAGACAGGTTGGATTGTAAAGTGGTAACGTTGTTATCTAACTCTTTCTCTCATGTAGTTGTGTTTATCTGGAAATGACAGACAGTCAGTTACATATCAGAACATGTAGTCGGTACTGGTTCATTTGGCACGGTTTTCCAAGTAAGTATACCTGATGATGATGCCTTACTATTGATTTTTGGGTCCATTCCCCCCAAGCGTTTATGTTTCCTTGTGGTAGGCCAAGTGTAGGGAAACTGGGGAGATTGTTGCCATCAAGAAGGTTCTGCAAGACAAGCGTTACAAGAACAGGGAGCTACAAATTATGCAGATGCTAGACCACCCCAATGTCGTTGCTTTAAAGCATAGCTTCTTCTCGAGAACAGATAATGAAGAGGTTTATTTGAATCTTGTCCTTGAGTTTGTGCCTGAGACCGTCAACCGTGCTGCAAGAAGTTACAGTAGGATGAATCAGCTGATGCCATTGATATACGTTAAACTCTACACCTATCAGGTAACTAATTTCCTGGATTTGAACATATTCGTTTTTTTTTTTTTTTCATGAAACTTCGTAAGCACTCACTTAAATTTGAGGCTCATTCCATTTCACTGAGGATGTTAGTCTCAATAGATTCTATGTAAATCAATCTGGATAATTGTTTGGGCATTCTCCAAAGATTTCTTACAAGTTTCTGTTAATTGCTTACAGATTTGCAGGGCGCTTGCTTACATCCATAATTGTTGTGGTCTTTGTCACCGTGATATTAAGCCTCAAAACCTGCTAGTAAGCTCATCTGTAATCTCCCTGTTTCAATAGAAATCTATAACAGATGGCAGCTTCTTTGCTGTGGCCTAATTCTCTTGAATTAGTTTCTAGTTTCTGAGTTCTTTGCCTCTACAAATAGGGAATATACATACAGTTATGTATACTCTTTACATTTGATAATGTCATACAATGTCTTGTTTTAAATCAACTGCATTTGAATTTGACTTTAGATATGTTGTTTTTGTGCAGGTGAACCCACATACGCATCAGCTAAAATTATGTGATTTCGGGAGTGCAAAATTGTTGGTAAGATTTTATTGACGCAGTTTTTAAAAGAATTTATTTGTGGGATATAACAAAAAAAAAAAATTATTCTCCTTAGGTGAAAGGAGAACCCAATATCTCTTACATCTGCTCCAGATACTATCGTGCTCCAGAGCTCATTTTTGGCGCCAGCGAATACACAACTGCCATTGATATATGGTCCACTGGTTGTGTGATGGCTGAATTGCTTCTTGGACAGGTTAAAACAAAACAAAAATGTTTTTATGATAATCATTCTGTTTCTTACCTCTCTTACGTCTTTGTGTCATTACTAACTTGTCGTCCAGCCTCTGTTTCCTGGTGAAAGCGGAGTCGATCAGCTTGTTGAAATCATTAAGGTAGCCTTCTATTAATTATTCAAATGTGTATTTTAAACTTAGAAATCTTGTTTTCTTACTTGATGTGCTTTTATATCTCATGCAGGTTTTAGGTACACCAACAAGGGAGGAAATCAAGTGCATGAACCCAAACTATACAGAATTTAAATTCCCCCAGATAAAACCTCACCCATGGCACAAGGTATGCCTTCTAGTGTTCATGATTATCACCTGCCAGGATACTCTTTAGTCAGTTGTTTCATTTGTAAATGTATATTGATCTGTTACAAAAAAAAAAAAAAAATGTATATTGATCTCGTGTTTGTGATTATTTTGGAGTATGAATCATTCAAGAGTATGCATTAAAAAAATTTAAGTACTAGTACTGTAGAAGAAGGAATTGCCTGTCATATAGATCTCAAAGAATTTTAGCTAAACTTCTTAATGATTGTGTCTCTAGTCCTTGTTGAGTATTTCTACCTGGTTGAAGGTTGTTTCCTGGATTTCGTACAAATTTGTGGTTTGAACTAAACTATTTGGCATTCTACGGCTTTAATTATTATCGCCTCACTAAAATTCTTTGCTATCTGGTATCGTTATTATTGCATATATGATCTTGTTGCCCTTTATCATCAGGTCTTCCAAAAACGTTTACCACCAGAAGCGGTTGATCTTCTGTGTAGGTTCTTCCAATATTCCCCTAATTTGAGATGCACAGCCGTAAGTGATCCATGGTTTTTGTGCCCTTCGTTGTGTTATATACTTTCCTATTGATTCAGGATCTAAGGTTATAAGCATATTTATTAAACGGTGTTTTTTGTAGTTGGAAGCTTGTATTCATCCGTTGTTTGATGAGTTAAGGGACCCAAACACTCGTCTTCCAAATGGCCGGCCACTTCCTCCGCTTTTCAACTTCAAACCTCAAGGTACAGCTTCCTTTTATTTTTTTCTTATTAGACTTTTCCATGAAGAACCAAGTTGTTGTAGGCTAGTAAACCATACTACTTGTTGGCTGTGTTTGCACCTGAATTATGTATAAACCTCAAAGCCACATTGTACACTACTAGATACTCTTTGAAAAATGAGGATAATTTAATAAAGTGAATTCACAAGTATTATGAACAGTATGGCTTCCTCTAGCAAAGAAGAGCTCTCGTATAGAAAATGTTTTGTTCCCCATATGAGAATCTCTTGGTGCTTCATTCGCTTTATGGAGTGTGTTTTTTTTTGTGTGTGTGTCGTGCAGAGCTATCTGGCATCCCTTCTGAAATCGTGAACCGGCTTGTCCCAGAGCATGCCCGTAAGCAGAACTTGTTCATGGCTTTGGACGCCTAAGCTGTCTTGATATGGGGGTATTTGGAGCAGGCAGAGGGCATTCTTACACCCTCTTGGTCTTGGCTTTTGTTTTGTCTAGTGAGTTGTTCTCCTTTTTTGTTTGGTTACGGGGAAATGAGGATATGAATACAAACAGTACTTGAGGTTTGCTAGTTACAAACCTTTTGTTTGTTTCACGGCCAGATTATATTAACCCATTCTGTTTGCCAAATGGATGTTTGTCTTCTTAGCATGTAAATGTGTTGGTAAATGTTTGATTGCTAAATATTTGAAGGTAGTTTTGAAGTTTCAAAGAACAAAATCAAACTAATATTTTTGGATGATTTAGAAGGATTTTAAAAAGAAATTGCCTAAAAGTTGACAATATAAATTAATTTATGTTATTTTCATTTATTTTTATAAATTATGAAATCACTGAAAGAAAAAAAAAAAAGTAAACAAAAGAAGGTCTCAAGTGCTGTGTTAAACCCTTGTTGAGCGACGCTGGTCTGAGTCTAAAACTCTCTCAAGATTGCAAACTTAAACTGTCTCTCTTCATCTCTGTCGCAAACTTGGGTTCCAGCTTTCCGACATGTCGTTGTCTACACTTAATCTCCATCCTTCTTCTTCTTCAATCAATCTCTTCTCCAACAATAATAACTCCCCTAAACCCTTCATCAGCTCTCTCCGATTCGCCACCTCTACTTCTTCCTTTGCTCCTCTCAAACTCTCTACCACCAATCACGCCGTTAGCTCTCGTTTCTCTTCGAACCGAATCCAAAGTCGCCAACTTTGGCTTCGGTGCGTCAAGTCAGAGTCTGAGCCATCGATTTCAGTCGTTTCCGGCGGTAACGACAGCGCTGGTAAGTTCCTGCGATACCCTTTTGTTCGCTTTCTATTGCGTACTAACTTCGTTTCAGTTTCTTTCTGTAGAAGAGAGAGTGATAGTTCTTGTAATCGGTGGCGGAGGGAGAGAACACGCCCTTTGTCACGCCTTGAAACGCTCTCCTTCCTGTGGTTCTGTGCTATGCGCTCCTGGAAACCCTGGTATCACGAGCTCCGGAGATGCAACTTGCGTACCTGACCTCGACGTTTCAGACAGTTCAGCTGTCATCTCTTTCTGTCAAAAACAGAATGTCGGTTTAGTGGTTGTTGGTCCTGAAGTGCCTCTTGTTGCCGGTCTCGCCAACGACCTGGTCAACGCTGGTATCCTCACCTTTGGCCCTTCTTCTCAAGCTGCTGCTTTGGAAGGTTCCAAGAACTTTATGAAGAATCTCTGCCACAAGTACAATATCCCTACTGCTAAGGTTTGTATCACAGCATCATGTGTTGTTAATCCATAATGTCTTTAGATCATTGTGAAAAGAACTTACTTTGATAGGATAGTGAGCTTTGTTATTATTCAGATACCATAAAGTTTTAAGCTTTGAAGAAGCTCAACTCGTAGTTATAGGTCTTGTGTATCTCGCCTAGGACTAAATGTAGCAGACTCTGTTATGTGTTGGTTACAGAACTGTAATTTATTAGCAGCTTAGCCAATGTTCTAGAAATCGATAAACGACAATTAAACCTTTTATAGGGGATTATCGATTATACGGGCACCTAGACCAATTATTTTAAAAAAAAATTCCAAGAAAAATTTGCTGTTAGGCGCTGTCTAAACCGATTTTTAGAGCACTGAGCTTACTATTATCTAGCTTTGAACTTAACATAAGGATTCCATATTGATGTGGCTAATGCAGTTGAAACTGAATTTGATTGGCAGTATAAAACATTCTCTGATGCATCTGCTGCTAAAGAATACATTCAAGAGCAAGGTGTACCGATCGTGATCAAAGCAGACGGATTAGCAGCTGGGAAAGGAGTCACTGTTGCCATGGAGCTAGAAGACGCTTTTGAAGCTGTTGACTCAATGCTGGTGAAAGGTGTGTTTGGTTCTGCAGGGTGTCAGGTGATAGTGGAGGAGTTTCTGGAGGGAGAAGAAGCTTCCTTCTTTGCACTTGTGGATGGAGAAAACGCCATTCCTCTAGAATCTGCTCAGGACCACAAGCGTGTTGGAGATGGAGATACTGGTCCTAACACAGGAGGAATGGGAGCTTATTCTCCTGCTCCTGTCTTGACCAAGGAGCTGCAGGATGTGGTGATGGAGACTATAATCCATCCTACTGTTAAAGGAATGGCTAAAGAAGGGTGTAAGTTTGTTGGTGTTCTGTTTGCTGGTCTCATGATCGAGAAGAAAACCAATTTACCTAAGCTGATTGAGTTCAATGTCCGGTTTGGAGATCCAGAATGTCAGGTGAGGAAAAAAGATTAACCGGTTTACTTCTTGTTTCAACTCACTGAAGTTTCTTGTGTGTTTTAACGCAGGTGCTAATGATGCGTCTAGAGTCAGACCTAGCGAAAGTTTTGCTAGCGGCTTGTAGAGGAGAGCTGAAGGGTGTGTCGTTGGATTGGTCAAAAGACTCAGCAATGGTGGTTGTAATGGCAAGCAGAGGCTATCCTGGTGCTTACGAGAAAGGGTCAATCATCAGAAACCTTGAAGAAGCTGAAAGGGTTGCTCCAGGAGTGAAGGTTTTCCATGCGGGAACGGGTCTTGATGAAGAAGGGAACATTGTAGCGTGTGGGGGACGTGTTCTTGGTGTCACTGCCAAGGGTAAAGACTTGGAAGAGGCGCTAGAAAGAGCGTATATGGCAGTTGGACAGATCAACTGGGATGGAGGTTTCTTTAGGAGTGATATTGGTTGGAGAGCGCTTCTCCAGAGACAAGTAGCTTCAAAAGAATGAAGGGAAAACATTTTTGTTTGTAATGTTGCTTGTTAACGAATAAACCAAAATGATAAAGAGTAACTATGATCCCTTGCCATGTCGGCTTGTGATTCACATGATTGGCTCCACACTCAAATCTCTTCCTCACGGAAATTTTGAATATTTGATAATGGGCTTATGGCTTATGGGCTTATGGCTTATCCCATTAAATGATATGGGCTTGTTCGTAGCCCAATTGAATTAATGATATTTTAGGCCTTGCCTTTATAATGTCGACAATAATTTAATTTTGTAAAAATATTTACATTTTGGATTTTTTCCTCCATTTTTAGCCAAGCAAAATTTTATTAAAAGTCGTACAAAAGATTTTTACATCAGCTTCTCTTTCCTCCTGATTTTTTTATTTACTAGGTGGTTCGCCCGCACATGCGGGCATAAACATTTTATAGTTACTGATTAATACATGTATTAATAACTAAAATTTGATTAATTTAGTTATAGTTTTTTTTAAAAAAAATTAACTGTTTTATTAAGAGATATTTTTAGGATAATAACATAATATATATAAATTATCTTTTAGATTCTGGATATATTATTATTATTAATTTTAGTAATTTATCAAATAAACATTAAATTCGTTTTTATTTTTGTTGGCTAATTTATATATTTTTTTCATTAAGGGTAATATCGATATTAGCCGCTTTAACTTTTAACGTGAGAGCTCGAATGCGAAAAATCACTTTGCAAATAATAGTATAGATAGATTTTGGATTTCTAAATTTCTTTGAAAACTGGATTTAATCGTGTTTAGACAGCTTTTTTTTTTTGTCAAAAGTGATTTATCCCAAAATTATTAGTTTATATATAGCCGTATTATGATAAAAAAAAAACGAATATTGACAAAATATTAGTTAAGTTATTGAACTGTACAATGAATTATACATCGACAAAGTATATATGCATGTTGCTAAAGAATTTTTTTTTTTAAATGGCGAACCTCCTTTGGTGGATCAATCTCGATCTTGTCCTTAATGCATATTAAATTATTTAACCAACATGTTTAACACTAACCCACTAATTGAGTAAAAAAAAAAAACATGAGCTAAATATGTTACTAGCAGATATAATTTAGAGGTGGAGAGGCCAACGAATGCATGCCTTCTCTTCGACAAGGTAAAGGAGCCGGTAAAGCTACGTGCGATGGCAGCTTCTTTCCCGGCATCACTACCGATACATCCATCGCCATATTCACTGGAACCTATACCACGTCGTATTCCTTATAGTTAATTTTAAAAGCTTTTGCATACAACAATAGATAGTAGATAATCATTACTCATACACTAGATGCTTAGACAAGAAAAAAAAAAAAACTCCATATATACAAAAGAGACGATAAAAAAGGTAAGTTATTTTGCTGGGCATTTTAAAACGAATTAGCCATGGATGAGCACAACTGGCTAACTATTATGCAAGAAAATAAATAACAAATTACAACTTGAGCTTTTGCTTTTTCACTTTACAAACTTGGGATATTTTTCTATTTATTTTGAAGAATGTTTTCGTTTCCAAAGTTTTTTGCACCAAAAAGCAAATTAACACAAATTTATTTTTCAAAAAGATTAAGTAGAAGTAATATTACTCCCTCCGTTTCATTTTACTTATCGTTCTAGGTTTATGCACACATATTAAGAAAATATGTAATTTTGTATATTTCCAAAATAAAAGCACAATTACCTATACACCTAACCATATTTCAACCAATAAAAAATAAAATAAAAAATTTTATTAATAAATTTTGCATTGAAAATCTAAAACGATAATTATTTTGAAACAAATTTTTTTTCTATCACGAAAATTAAATCGAAACGGAGGGGAATACTACTAATTAATAGTGGCAAGGTAATGCGCTTTGGCTTTATTAAAAAAAAAAAGAACAAATAATTCTTTTGAGAAATGCTTTAACAACTTTTTGTTTGTTTTTTGGTTTACTTACCATGGATGCTTGAATAGCAAGTTTCTGGAACTGAGTGGACCCATCGCTACTCTGGTTCTGTCCTTGTCTGATCCGATGTGGTGAATCAAATGTAGAATTCTCAGGCCTGAAGAGATGCTCGAAGATGGCCATTATCAAGAACATGGAGATGAGTATCGCCGTAGCTACGAATCCAAAGGAGATCGCACTCATCGACGTAGAAGATCTCCATGGCCCTTCACTTTCTCCATCTCTGGTACTGTAGATGCTCCACGAACTTGACTCGTTCATTTCCTCCTTGTTGCATGCGAGCTTTGAGCTTCTTCTTTTTTGTGGTTTTGAGAGAATTTAGCTCAAAGATATGATCACCTTCAAACTCTCCTCTTCCTCTATTTTTTGTCAATAACACAAATAAAATGAAACAGAACAAATTAAACTATCACAAGAGCAAACTCACAACTATAGATCAAGAATTTGAAATTTGAGAATCAGAAAATTCAATAGGAATACAAAATTTGATATATTTCACGTAATCGTCGACAATGTCTAGTTTATTATTTCTCTGTTTGTGTGTGAAGGAAGTGAAAAGAAGAATTAAACAAAAGACACTCTTGTGTCATTACGGCTGTATATAATATATATACAGTTACAAAAGAGAAATTATATATAAATTTATCTATTAATTATTAACAAAGAGTTAGATAATTAGTTGGTATAATTGGGGAGCATAAAGCATAAAATAATGTAAAGAAAATGCTTTTATATGTGTTTCTTTACTTCCTTTTTTAAATTGTCTCTCTTTTTCTAATTGAAATGCACACAATTTGTTGAATACATATTCGTTGTCTGCTTTACTAGCTATCTTATCAACGACAAACAAAAATAAAATTCAACTATAAAAATTGAGGATGGGGCCTTCTTGTCAACATAAAGAACAACAAAGAGAGCCTATTGGGTGCTTTAGAAAATGTTTACCCTTAAGTCCGGTGAATTAATTATCATGTTAATTAATTATCATGGTAACTCATAGTTATCATAATTAAGGAGACAATGAGGCATAATAATAAACGCACTTTAGTTGCTAACTCATTAGCTCAATGCTTTTTGTATGCACTCTACATGCATTGCATGAAGATACGTTACGAGCTTTCATGTCAAAAATCCTAATGTGAAATTAGCTCAATAATAATGCAAACGTTCTAGTTCAGTACCATTAATTATACAATACAATATTTTATTTATTTAATAGACCAAAAAAAAAACGTAACCTAAAGTTATTTTATTAAAGATAAAGTGCAACAACTAAATTCACTTTATTTGTACGACAAGCAATTTGACCCTTAAATATATAGCATACCAAGATAAATCAATAAAATAAAACCGTCTTCTTTATAAGAAAATATATAATATTTTTAAGCTTAATTATTTAGGGGAATAACTCGCATGTTTTGCTTTCCATGGAAAATAAGTGTAAACACACATTCACAAAATTATGTGTATGTATAGTCACCCCTCACTAATTCTTATTACCATTTAAGAACTCTATCCAATAAAACTTAGAAGTTTCCAAAACAATAAATAATATGAATATCATCATGAGTCATGCAGTTTGAAAGTTTATCATTAGATTTCGTGTCACGCATATTCAAATCGAAACTATTTGGTTGATAATATCACAGAACAAGAATTTCCAAATACTTTTATGTAGTGTAACATTATGAAGAAAACTATCACCTTAAAAGTAAGGTTATTTTTTACAATTGTATAATGACACTGAACTATGCAAGTGACCTAAGTTACCTAACCGATCAAATTTACTGAACCAACTAAACCATTCACAATCCTATATATCGAACCAAACCGGATCATAATGATTTTTTGTTTCTATCCTAAGCAAAACTGATACTGCAATTTCTTTTAATCTATTTGACGCTCAAATGAAAAACGCATCTCTTTCTGACACATTCCTCTCTAATTACAAATCTCATCTTTGATTTATCCCCTTGGTCAACATTTTTAATTGCATGTGAATAATTTGAGGCTTATAATTGTAATTTACAGATTGGTTTATCTTTCAATTTATAAAAAGTAGTAAAACAAATGCCATCAGAGAGAGAACAAGTTATTCGATCGTTCTAGATTAATCTATAACCATACGATTTACAGAAAATAAAAACTTAAAACGTAAAGTAATATACATTTCAGGAAGAAGAGAACGTGAAGCGTTGTATAATCTCTCTCACACTTATAGAAATAATAGCTGCCACCCACCAAAGTACACCATTGATTTTTGTATAAATAAGGCAAACTGAGTTTAGTTTACAGCTAATAGCTAAATAAAAATAAAAGTATGTAACAACCAAATATAGAAAGAAAAGAGTAAACACTAACAGTCACTGAACCACTTCTTTGCTTTAAGTATCTTTCTCTCTTAAACATGGAAACACAATTAGTCACACTTAACTCTTGAGATTTCTACCTCTCTCTTTCTCTTAGAAAATAAAACTTGTTTCTTTTCTTTTTGTTTGTTTGTTCATCATTTGTAATACAAACACATGAGTGCAATGCTAAAGCTTTTGTTTGCAGTCACTACTATCCTCTTCACGATCTTACCATCCACAGGTAAGTCTTTTTTTTCTTTAACATGAATGTAACATTGGATTTGAGTTTTCTCAGTATGACTAGTGTCTAATGGTTGCAGATGGGTACGACCCCTTGGATCCATATGGTAAAATGATCATCAAATGGGATCTTCTTCATTCCTCACCTGGCCATCACACAGTAACTTTTCTTCTTTCTTGTTAACTCTCATCTGCTATATAGTTTTTGTTGTATTTAAAAATTATGATTATTCTGGTAAAAATAGTGTCCTTATCTTCAGCTTGAGACCAAGAAGTTACTCAAACGTTTGTTTTGTTTCCTGCAAAGTTGGATACATATTTTACTTGTAAATTGATTGTGTTAACGTTAGAACTTGTAAAGCTGATTATTATTTTTGTTGTGGTTCTCTTGACGTTCTGTAAAGTTTGAATAAATAGTAATATAGCTCTTGTTGAATACATAATTCAAATTAGTTTTCATGTATAACTTTTCCCATAGAATGTTTTTTTTAATATAATATTCTATCTATCAGAACATCTGATTATATATATATATATATATAATACATAAATGCTTTGGAAAATAAAAAAATGTTACAGGTAGCAGTAAAAATAGAGAACAAGCAAGAGTATCGCCACGTGGAGAAGCCAGGATGGAAGCTGAGTTGGCATTGGGTAAACAAAACAGTGATATGGGACATGAGAGGAGCTGAGACGACGGAGCAAGGCAACTGCTCAGCCTTTGCCTCCAGTGAAACACTTCCTCACTGCTGTCTCAGGCGACCAACCATCATCGACCTTCTACCTGGAGCTCCTTTCAACATGCAAGTCTCTAACTGCTGTCGTGGAGGTGTCTTGACTTCTATGTCTCAGGACCGCATCAACTATGTCTCTGCTTTCCACATGACCCTTGGAAGCTTTCCTGATGATGACCCTGGAGAGTTCACTATGCCTTATGATTTTGATATAGGTGTCCCTGGTTATACCTGCGGCAATGCCACGTCAGTGGCCTCTACTAAGTACAGTACTGATAAGGGTCGACGCCAAACGCAAGCTCTAGGTAAGACCATGATTATCCGGGGTTTCTTAAGGTGGGGTTCTTAACGGAAGTTAAGAAACTGTTTCTTAATTTCTGCTAAGAACTCCACCTTAAGAAACCCCGGATAATCATGCTTTAAAGTAAACCATCTTCTTGATATTTTCTACAGAAACACATTAGCTGTATGGACTTGATTTGATTTAAAGAGTTAAAATTGGCTTAAAGCCCACGGGCTTAAATGGACCTTTTAGAAACGTATTAGCATGTGGCCCGTTTAGGCCCATTTACATTTTTAGGTGCTGTGTGCTGACATACATTTTTGGTGTTGTGTGTTTGATGTTGAGAGCAGCAACATGGGAAGCAGAGTGCGTCTACTCACAGTTTAAGTCATCACAATCCCCAAAATGCTGCGTTTCACTCTCTGCCTTCTACTACCAAAACATAGTTCCTTGCCCTACATGTAGCTGCGGCTGCTCCAGTTCCCGTTGCGTCAAGTAAGTATCAATGTTTTGCGATGCCTTGTGTCCTAAGAAATAGCCCTGAAGTTTTTTTTTTCCTTGCTGGCTAGTTCAGGTCTGGTGTGGTGCCGTCACTTTTGGAACAGAAACATGATCCACATGAGGAAGTATCTCCTGTGGTGCAGTGTACGAAACATATGTGTCCCATCCACATCCACTGGCATGTCAAAGTGAACTACAAAGAGTATTGGAGGGTTAAGATCACAGCAACGAATCTCAACACGATGAAGAATTACTCTGACTGGAACTTAGTTGTGCTTCATCCAAACTTGAATAACGTTACACAAGTCTTCAGCTTTAACTACAAACCCATGACACCTCTTCACAAAAGCATCAGTCAGTAAATTCTTATTTATTTTTCTCAAGTTGTTTACACCTTCTAAGTCTTTAACTCTTCTTGGGTGTGGTTTCAGATGACACAGGGATGTTTTGGGGACTCAAGTATTACAATGATGTATTGATTCAAGCCGGAGAGCTTGGGAATGTGCAAACAGAGATATTGCTAGGGAAGGATATGGGGAACTTCACATTAAGAGACGGTTGGGGTTTTCCAAGAAGAATCTTGTTTAATGGAGATGAATGTGTTATGCCTTCTCCAGATGCTTATCCGAGGCTCCCCAACTCTGCTTCTTATTCCTCTGGTGTTTCTAGCTTTGTTACATTCGTGTTATGTTTTCTCCTTTTACTTGTTTGAGTGTAACGTTTTCATTTGAACCTGCACTGCTTTAGACCTTTAATGAATAACGCCTTGATAAATTGATAAAGAAAGATGAATGTTGCATGATCAACGCCTTCTGTTATCAATCTAGAACTAAAAGATTCAGACATCATGGTAACACTAACTAGAATCAGAATGATCAACGCTTGTCCGGCCTGTTTAATAAAAATAGTGTATATTCAAGAATTGCTTATAAAAAGTCAGATATTTATTATAGCATAGACGTTGACAAAAGAAAATATTATAGCATAGAAGAAAACCGTTGAAAAATTATGTTTATATTTTTTAAATTACCATATTTTTACGATATTAAATTCCTGAGCTTTCATTTTACCAAACTAGTATTTATTCCTTAATGCTTCATGATTGTTATTTATTTTCTTAATCTTTTAAACTGTATAATGGAAGTATGGCGAGTATATATAATGGTACGAGATATGATAAAAAGATGGAAGTAAAAATTGTGTAATGGAAATAAGCCAATATTTCATATACTATGACTATTAAATACTTGAAGTAAGTAACAAGGCAATATTTTCCATAATACGATTAAAAAATAGGAATGAAGAAATAAGTATTGTTTTACTTCCATTAAGAAAATATATTAAAAAAAGAAATGGAAGTAAGAACAATAGGCCAATCAACAAACGTTTTCAGAAAGTAATTTTTCCTTATTCTTTTCACACTATATTACAAACCCTTAAAACATATAGAAGAAAAAAACAAAATGGCAACTATTATAAAATATAAGTATCTATACAAAGATCCATAGTCACAAGAGAAACAACGAAAAAGGAAAATAAAAAGAATATTCGGAGCCTCTAAATATTTAATTAGCGTGAAATACAAGTGGCCCATTAGTCATAACGTGGGCCCATCTCCCAACCTGCCTCTTTTTAAAAGCCGCCCCTTGCTCCTCACCAAACACACTTCTCTCTCTCAGATCTGTCTGAAAACCTCTTTTTTTCGATCGCATCTCAAAAACCTCAGAGCTATGGCTACCAACTGGAAACTCGATGACCATCCCAAGCTCCCCAAGGGCAAAACCATCGCCTTGATCGTCTTAGATGGTTGGGGTGAATCTGCCCCCGATGAGTACAACTGCATCCACACCGCTCCCACTCCCGCCATGGATTCTCTTAAAAACGTATGTACCTTATAAACCCTACTACTCTTGGTTTATTAGAGTTCATCAGATTGTACGTCCGGTTTAATGGTTAACTATACCGGTTATGAAAAGTCTATGTATATAAGGTCAGAACTATTGTAACAAAGAGTCTGACTAAGGCTGCAAATTTCCTCCAAACCGGCCAAACCGAAATAATTTTTATTTCGGTTAAGTTTCGGTTAATAATTAGGTAGATTGATTTTTCTTTTAATTAATTTGATAATCAATTAATTTTTTTAATTACAATTTAGGATTTAGGGTTTAAGGTTTAGTTATTGATTTCTCTCATTGAACTTTAATTATTAAAAATGGTTATTTATTTTGTGAATTTATGGTTTATAGTTTAAAGTTTTAGGATTTAATTAGGATTTCTTTCAGTCAAACTTTAGCTACAAAAGATGGTTATTTATTTCTTGGATGTGAAGTTAGGGTTTTTCTCTTCCATCGAACTTTACTAATCTTCACCTTATCTACAGGGACGTCCTGATACATGGACGTTGATCAAAGCTCATGGAACAGCTGTTGGACTCCCCAGCGAAGATGACATGGGAAACAGTGAGGTTGGTCACAATGCTCTCGGTGCTGGTCGTATCTTCGCTCAAGGTGCTAAGCTTTGCGACATTGCTCTTGCTTCCGGCAAAATCTTTGACGGTGAAGGTTTCAAATACGTTTCTGAATCTTTCGAGAAGAATACTTTGCACTTCGTTGGACTTCTCAGTGACGGTGGAGTCCACTCTCGTCTTGACCAGCTCCAAGTATTGATCTTTTCTTCAACACCCTTTTTTGTTTAGCTGAGTCTTGTTGTTTAGGTTCCTGAAACATCTTGTTGTGTACTTTTGTGTAGTTGCTGATCAAGGGTTCTGCTGAACGTGGTGCTAAGAGAATCCGTGTTCATATTCTCACTGATGGTCGTGATGTTTTGGATGGTTCAAGTGTCGGGTTTGTGGAGACTCTTGAAGCCGACCTGGCTAAGTTGCGTGAGAACGGTGTGGATGCTCAGATTGCGTCTGGTGGAGGTCGTATGTACGTGACTCTGGACCGGTATGAGAACGATTGGGGTGTTGTGAAACGTGGTTGGGATGCTCAGGTGCTTGGAGAAGCTCCACACAAGTTTAAAAACGCTGTTGAAGCAGTGAAGACGTTGAGGAAGGAGCCTGGTGCTAACGACCAGTATTTGCCTCCGTTTGTGATTGTTGATGACGCTGGGAAAGCTGTTGGTCCTATTGTGGACGGTGATGCGGTTGTCACCTTCAACTTCAGGGCTGATCGTATGGTTATGCATGCCAAGGCGCTTGAGTATGAAGACTTTGACAAGTTTGATCGTGTGAGGTTCCCAAAGATCCGTTACGCTGGAATGCTTGAGTATGATGGAGAGCTAAAGCTGCCAAGCCGTTACCTTGTTTCTCCCCCGGAGATTGATAGAACCTCTGGTGAATATTTGACTCACAATGGCGTCAGTACCTTTGCTTGCAGGTTCTTAAACTTCTGTCTTCTGTATATCTGTAGTTGTTTGCTCATTAGTGGTCTATGTTATGCTCATCAAAGCAACATCAGTGGTCTAGCTTGCATTTTTTTGACAATAGTGTATAGTCTTGAACTGATCATATATATGCCAATGTATGTGAAACAGTGAGACCGTCAAGTTTGGGCATGTCACATTCTTCTGGAATGGAAACCGATCAGGATATTTCAACGAGAAACTGGAGGAGTATGTTGAAGTTCCAAGTGACAGTGGAATATCATTCAATGTCAAGCCAAAGATGAAGGCTCTGGAAATTGCTGAGAAGGCAAGGGATGCAATTCTAAGTGGCAAGTTTGATCAGGTGCGAGTTAACTTGCCAAATAGTGATATGGTTGGACACACAGGTGACATTGAAGCCACGGTTTTTGCTTGCGAGGCTGCTGATGTTGCTGTGAAGGTACTAATTTTTTTCTTTTTAAAGTTCATTGACGAGTTTGATGATATGAGCGAGTGACTGACTCAGTCAACAAATGGTGTTGCCTGGATTGGTTGTTGCAGATGATCCTGGATGCAATTGAACAAGTGAAAGGTATTTACGTTGTAACCGCTGATCACGGAAACGCAGAGGACATGGTTAAGAGGGATAAAGCTGGAAAGCCTGCTTTGGACAAGGAAGGGAAGCTTCAGATTCTAACCTCTCACACTCTCAAGCCAGTAAGTCCATACCTGTGTTCTGCGCTATTACAATAACTTATTACATTTGACTAGACTTCGTGTGACATTGTGGATATTAATTGGAATGTGTTGCAGGTGCCAATTGCCATTGGAGGTCCAGGATTGTCTGAAGGAGTGAGATTCCGTAAGGATCTGGAGACACCTGGACTTGCGAATGTAGCTGCAACAGTGATGAACCTCCATGGATTTGTGGCTCCCTCTGACTACGAGCCCACACTCATTGAAGTTGTGGAGAAGAACTGAGAGCCTTAGTTTTTGAAGAGAGGGCCGAAACTCTGAAAACTATGTTATATTGCTTTCCATTTAATAAGGTTTACACAGAAGACGAGCATTTTTTATGTTGCCTTTTGGCCAAACTCATTGATTTTGGTTTAAATGATATCAAGCTTTTTCCTTAAGATCTCCAGCCAAGAGTTTTTGTTATCAAAGAGGTTAAAGATTCTCACTATCTGTCATTTTTAATCAAATTTCTTGACCATTGCAAAGCTGCCAAAGCATACAACAGAGTAGTTATCACAACCTTTACAAAGTCATGACTCATATAAAACTTGAACCAATACAAAGTCAAGCTGCGTCTCCTTAAAACTTGGAAACAATACAAAACTCTTGTTTTGACAGATGTTTAGACAGAAGCTTCCGTGGATATGGCTACGTCCTCTTCTCCAGTGGCTGGCTTAGCTTCTTTCACTTTGTGAGAATCTTCAATGTCCGCTTGTTTCAATGCTTGTGCTCTGAACCCAACCATTATCTCCTCTGCTTTTTCAAGCGTTGACAACAGTTCTCCATAGCGCGCTTGCAGTTTCCGCTCCGTTTCCTTTTGCTTTACCACTTCTTCCTCCAAATTCTTCTTCCTGAAAGTTGCAGCCATCTCTTCTTGCCTCTTCAATGCTTTAAAGCACTCTACTTCTGTTCCACCAATCTCAATCTGCTTCAAACTCGCCTCTATTTGGCTCCACACGGTCTCTGCCCTTTTCTGTCAAATGAACAAAATAGTAAACCATTACACATGACACTCTACTAAAGAATGATTCGACACTATAGTTTCATAATTATGATGAAGGCAATGTGGACTATATTTATACCTCATGACCCTTTGTATAAGTTTTATACTTAGCCTTCATATGTTCTGCCTTCTTCTCATCCTCTTCCATCTTTTTTCTCGCATTCTCCATCTCCACTTGCAAAGCTGCAACTTTCTCTGCCTTCACAGCAACACTTGAGGGCCCGTAAGCATTACGAGTGGGGAAGTACATGAGATCCTTCACGCAATCGTCGTGAGCTTTTACGAAATCGTCAAGTGTCTTGTTCTCGTTTCCCATTGCCACGCAAAGAAACTGCCCCTCCTCCTTTATCATTTTGTCAGCCTACCAAAAAAATCATGGAAAGTTTTCATTAGAAACCCCCTACCATATACCAGATTAAAGGTGTTGCTTCAAACCCATGTGCATAATATCCATCAAGCAACCTATCCATAAACCAAGAGAAAACTAAGGACTCTAAAGGTAGTTCAACTAATAAATCAACTAAACAACAAAATACTGAGATAAAGAAGATTTTATTCATATTCATACTTCTTCGAGCTCATTTTCCTCAAAGTCTTCGATTGCAGCAACTTGAGAACCAGAACTGTTCACACGGTTCTTGACTCCTTTCTTTTTCTCAGCTTTCCCATCAAGAGGATACTTTGCATTATCATGCTCCAGTAACTGTAGAAGCTCCTTTCTTACTAATTCATCTGCAACCTCTTCTGGAGTAAGAGGAACAATAGAACTTTTTTCTCCGTTGGCTGAAAGCAACGAGTTCCTAATTAGTTCCAACGAAGCTGCTGGAGGTCTGGGAAGATCTCTCTGTAACACCTTGGACCTTTTCCTAAGCAGTGCCTGCAATCTTGCTTCCTCCTCAGCCTTTTCTCTAGCTATCTTGTCTGACATGTCTTCCTCAATTTTCTCTTCTGGCTCTTCACTTTCCTCTGGAGGAGGTTGTGCAACTATCTGGTACTCGTTCCTTGGCTGAGGAAGCCCAGTAAGTCCAGAGCGTAAGCTCCTTCTAGCTTCCTCTCGTCTCTGCCTCTCAAGTTTAGCGCTTTCGTGCATGTCCATGTCTTCATTTATGTGAAGTTCATCCCTGAAGGGAGTCCCTTTGGGTGTCATAGCAAAAGAAGACCCATCCCTTGATGGCGTCAAGCCAATTCTGGGAGTAAGGCCAGAACCACCAGGAGTCATCGAAGGAGTCATTGAAGGAGTCAGCATCGGATTAGGCGTTTGAATCTCTTTCTTCCTAGGAGTGACCCCAGTAAAGTCAGAAGGGTGCAACTCAGGATTTTCTCCTCCTAGCAAAGGTGTCTGAGAATCTCTTAATCTAGCCAGGTTCTCTGCTTCCATCATAATAGCATCACCTTTACCAGCAGGAGTTCTTTGTGGCGTCCTCATGGGCGTCATTCCTTGCCTTGGTGTTTGTGAGTAATTCGCCAAAAGCGCACGAGTAGCAGCACTGCCTTCTGTTAGCTCCTCATTCTCCGCAAGAAGGTCACTGGCGTACCCCATCTTTGCAATTTCCTCTAACTCGTGATCAGAAATCTGCGGTGGCGGTAGCATCAGCTTTGACCTCTTCCTAACAGCTTCCGGATCATTCAGCTTATTCGCTTGCAATATAGCTGCTGGAGCATCCTTTCTCTCGTTAATTTTGTTCCTCGCAACATCTTGTCTACGCAGCTGTGCTTCCACATCAGCCCTCCTTTTCCCTTCGAGTTCCTCAATGGTTGTCGGAAACTTCACTTGATCCGCAGGACGGTCTTCATCTGCAGTGTCGTAAAACCCAGCAGGCGCCCTCTTCTCAAAAGGAATCTCCGCATTATAATCAATCCCCTTCCGCTTCCTATTCTTATGCCTTCCACCAATTCCAGCTGCCTTTAACTCTCTTCTCTTTTGAAGAGAAGCAAGCCTCCTTGCTTCCTCAAGTTGTTTCTCTCTAGCTTTTCTTTTAGCCTTCTTTCCCCTAGTATTAGCCAATCTAGCCCTAGCTTCAGAAAGCATTTCTTTCTCATCTTCGTCCATATCCACCGGATCAGGACGAGCAGGCTTTGACTCCGGGTTGGGATCAATCTCACCAGGACGCAATTTCCGTGGATCATCCGCTGCTTCATAATTCTCGTCCTTAGTGCAAGCTGCATCAAGAAGCTTCTCATACCTCTCAAGGCATTGAGACGGTGTGCGCCCCACAATAGGAGCAATAGTTCTCCATTGAGTAGGTAAAAGCTTTGCAAGATGTAAAAGCTTCTCATCTTCTTCTCTGGTCCATTCAGTCTGCAGTAACATCAGTTTCTAATTCAGCAAACAACATAAAGGCATACACTTTCTAATTCCAGAGACAAATCAATACATTAAACAACTAAATTCAAAAAAATTCTCATTGTTTCACAGATCCAAAGAAGCATCAAATGGAAAACGCAGACACCACTAACCTTTTTGATAGAAGGATCGAGCCATTCATACCAGCGAGCTTTACACTGTTTAGCAGACTTACGAACAAGGAGAGACGAGATCCGAGCCCATTGGTTCTTACCATACTTCATCACGGCGGCCTTGAGAATCTCATCTTCGGTGTTCTTCCACACACCTCCCTTGATCATAATCCTCATCTTCGCTCAACTATT
This sequence comes from Sinapis alba, assembly GCA_012274485.2. NCBI lineage: Eukaryota > Viridiplantae > Streptophyta > Magnoliopsida > Brassicales > Brassicaceae > Sinapis > Sinapis alba. The sequence continues at coordinate 107,228 of MU105665.1, read as the reverse complement.
TTTTTGACCCAACTCACTCAAATTCAAGGGTGTGCAAAGCTAATGCTCACGCAAATCGGTAGAACGAAGAACAGGAGGAAGCGAGATTGAGAGTAACTTTAGATTAGGGTTCGAAACAACGAAGAAAAAAAAAAGTTTCAATCGAACACTAGTCCCTTTGTTTTAATTTGTTTAAAAAAAAAAATCGAAATTTTATTATGGGCCAACCAAAAAGCCTCTTATTGCACTTTAATGGGCCGAGTGGTAGTAGCAAAGAGACATGTGACTTTTAATGATCTCTTCGACACGCGCACTCTCTCGTCTCTTTCCTTTAAATTGTTTTGCTATTTTATCATGGGGCAGCTCAAATAGCCCAATATTGCACTTAAATGGGCCGAGTGGTGTCCTAATATCAAAGAAACATCTGCATCTTCATGAGCTCTTCGACAACTCTTCTCTCTTTCTTCTGAATCCGAGGAGCAGAGTGCGAGAAGCTGTAAAACCCTAGTTGTAGAACAATGGTGAAGCTCACGGCTGATTTGATCTGGCAGAGTCCTCACTTCTTCAATGCCATCAAGGAGCGAGAACTGGAGCTTCGAGGTAAACTTATTATCTTCCCCCATTACCGTTCTAGGGTTTTCTAAACGCATGTTCTCTCTGCTATATTGTTGCAGGTAACAAGATTCCTGTAATCGAGAACTTGGGTGCTACTGAGGTACTCTTTCTCTGATATGCTGCTGTAAATCTCCTTCCTTTTTTTTTTATTACTAATCAACTTGTGTTGTTTTGCTTACAGGACCAGTTTGATACAATAGATCTGTCTGATAATGAGATAGTTAAGCTAGAAAATTTCCCACTTCTCAACCGGTTAGGGACTCTGATTGTAAATAACAATCGGATCACCCGAATAAACCCTAACATTGGAGGTAAAGCTTCCTCCTTTTTTTGCGTGTTGTAATGTAATGTGAATTTGAATTCATTGTGTTGTGTTTGTTCTATGTTTTTTTTTCTTTTCTGCAGAGTTCTTACCAAAGCTGCACACTTTGGTTCTTACAAACAACAGGCTTGTGAATTTGGTTGAGATTGATCCTCTTGCCTCCATTCCAAAGCTTCAGTACCTTAGTTTATTGGATAATAATATCACTAAAAAGCCGAATTATCGCCTTTATGTGATTCACAAGCTTAAGTCACTTCGAGTACTTGATTTCATTAAAGTCAAAGCCAAGGTGATGACCGTATTCTTGCTTTAATCACTGCTCATCTTTGCTGTATCTCAAGAAGCTAACCATACGTATACCATTAACCTGATAATCATTGTTTTCTAACAGGAGAGAGCTGAAGCTGCGGCTTTGTTTTCATCTAAGGAAGTAGAAGAGGAAGTTAAGAAGGTATCTCAGCAGGAGGTTCAAAAAGTGTCAGATACTACTGAAGAACCAGATACTCCAAAAGTGGTGGCCCCAACACCGGAGCAAATTTTAGCAATCAAGGTGCGATTATTTCCAAACTGGGTCAAATGGAGTTTTCAGCAAAGTAGCATAGGGAGTTACAATGTTAAAACAAGATCTTTCCTAGGACCAAGCTAGAGTCCTGGGGGATTTGAACCAGGAGAGAAACTGCAAACTGGATAGGACAGAGCATTATTCGCTGATTTGTTTGTTTCTTAATATATGAAGTAAGTAAAAGGCTCTGTGTTTGATAGTAATATTCGGTTTTTCATTTTTCATTATGTGGCAGGCGGCAATTATCAATTCCCAGACGATAGAAGAAATTGCCAGACTCGAGCAGGCTTTGAGGTTTGGCCAGGTTCCTGCAGGCCTGATAGTTCCTGATCCTGTTCATTCCAACGTAGCTACAAAAGACGGTTCTGCTCCTATGGAGGTACGGTTCTTATAATATACTTTAGCTCCTTATTCTATGAATCTTTTGGTTTTGAAGTAGGTAAACATGCGTTAACCTTGACTGGTTGATGCTGCTGTTTTTGAATTCATTAAAAAAAACATATTCATGGGTTGGGTTATGTACTAAAAACTCCCTGCATTCACTGTGTTTCAGGAATAGAAAGTGTGGCAGTTTCTCTTCCAATCGTTGTTGTTGCTGCTCGAATGCTCACATCACTTATTGTCTAAACAAGCTTAACTGTCCTGTAAGGTTTCTCTCACTTCCTTAGGAAATTGTGACCTACTTGTGCTCAAGAAGAGCATCTGTTTTTGAACCCCTTAAAAAGACTGACAAAGAGGATTGTAATCTTTAAGTCTGCATTTGCAGAGAGGTAGTGAGAGGCTTGCACACAAGATTTGCCAATACTGTTTTTTAGCATTATAGCTTCTTCTCAGTTTATCTTGCATCTCATCGCTCAATGTAGTCATTTACTGAGAAATTTAACTAGATGACTTGCCATCTAAGCGGATCTCTTATTCAAGAACCCTTCACTTCAAATTCAAAAATAAAAATCGAACAAATAAGGCAAATAGAAAAAACGATAGATATCTTTCTCTTAGTTGCATGCCTCAGTAGCAATGCCTAAGCGGGAATTAGGAACATCAAACAAGATCCTCAGATTCTGCTGTTGGAGATTCGCGATCACGTTTAGAACAGCGTTCGCGTTCAACGGTATCCCTGCCATCGATAGACACGCCAGCGTTCCCGCGCTGCTGTGTATAAGCGTGTTCTCCATCGGCAGCTTCAAATCGAGTGACGTCATGTGCAGCGTTACCTTTGGCGCCAAGTTATCGCTATCCGCGGCGAAACACGTGTCGAAAGCTCCCAGTGTCGAGAATGGGCCTTTCACCTGCTTCCTAAACTCGTCTCTAATGGCCTCGTAAACCGGTTGAACGAACCGGGTGATTACTGTACCGGAATCAATGATCGTACCGGCGCCGGAATTTGAGTCAAACGTCAAGTAGGTAAGGTCAACGGGGACTTGTGTGGGACCTACACTCACTCCAGTGAGATTGACGTAGTAAAGTGAAGGACGGTGAGAGCTACGGAGGAGTGGAGTGTATCTGATGGATCTCGGTTGACCCGTCGGACCCAGTTTCAACGACCCGGAGAAATAGAAAGACCTGAAGCTAGGAAGGCAGTATGAGAACACGCCTGAGTAAAGCGACGTCGTTTGGGAGATTAGCGACGTGGGCCCGCGTCCAAGGCCCATTAGTCCTTGCGGTGGTAGAGAGTTTCCCGAGGCGGAGTTGATGCAACCGAATGAGAAGTTGGAGATGACGTCAGAGGCTAACGTCAGCGTGTCTTGGACGAGTGAAGCGGAGAAGGACGAATCTCCGCCGTAGGATTGGTTGAAGGAGCAGACGGACGGTGATGAGGGTGAGGAGGATGGGCACGTGAGGCCACGTGCTTGCGTGCATTGTGCGGTGGAGCAAGAGACGGTGGAGTAAGTGGATGAGGAGTTCGGATTGAAGTAAGCGGCCGTCGCGGCGGTGGAACAGCCCGAGCAGCCGGAGCAAGGGAGCCAAACGGCGTCGTTGCTGGTGTCTAGAACCATGAACATGAGCTGAGGAGGAGTGCCGAGTCTAGCTCGGACGACGTAGTTGCCGGTGTGGAGGAGCTGGTTGGCGGAGGCTACGGGGACGGAGGTTCTGTTGGGTCTGTCGGCGACGAGGCTTGAGAGGTAGATGAGGCGGTGAGAGTCAGCAGAGGCCATGTGGAGGACGGTGTCCATAACGGAGGTGGAGGTAGGATTTGCTGCGAAAGGTGAGCATCTGGCGTTAACGGGGATGATTGAGAGATCGTCGGAGCCATCGGGAGCGGCGGTTGCACATGTGTCACGTGTGGCGGTGGTAAGCGTGGACGGCAAGAGAAGGGCTAAGAAGAAGAATAAATGGAGTGTTGAGGAGGCCATGGTTTTGTGGATAGTAGATAATGTTCTTTGAATGTGATGTGTATATATATGGCTAATGTGATATCTCAAAGTACGAAAATGTCCCTTAGCGTCGAGGTGTGGTTGGTGGATCCGGTCCCGGTCACGTCTATCTGGACTGGCAGGCAGAGTTTATCATCTCACATGCGAGATATAAAAAAAAGTGAAATGTTTGAATTTTTCTTGGTAAAATTTTGGTCAAAACTATAAGTTATAGTATTTGCAGTTTCGAGTTGCAGATATTTTGGGCAGAGTGGAGTATGAAGCCATCGGCGTTATTCAAAACCAATTGATTCCTTAAAGATATAAAACACCAATCTACTGATATATAAGTTCTTTGTTGATTGTACAAATATACATTGCTTATGCCGATTAAGGGAGCTAGGGAAAGCTTGAATCCAATTCATACACTGTTGTGACTTGAAAGCTTGAAATAAGATAAAAGTCACGAGGAGACATGGAGTATGTGGGGGAAATAGCCACTAACCAGAGAGTCAGCCTGGGACCAAAAGGCATTGTTTGCATGTGACCATAAAGCATTGTTTGCATGTGAAGTGAAAGTGTGTTTTTGGATAGTGATAAACAACCAAAAACCAGACGAACCAATTATTTTGCTGCCATATCATGACAAAACTCTTAACAGACTGTTCTTTTGGTTCTTATTCCATTCTTTTTGTTCGGTTGCGACGAGTGAACTATACATGTTCAAACATATAGTGGTTGTTTTTATATATAATTTATGTTGTATATATGATATTCTATTATTGCATTTATCTTATATACTTATAAATTTACAGAACATCCGGTAGAGTTCATTTACAAGTTTAGTTCTGGGATCATCATCACGATTTTATATAAACTTCATCCGATAACTTCTCAACCAGTTTGTAATCAGTGAAACCTATAGTCATGAGCCCAAAACCGTTATTAACATTATTTCAATTTATATGAACGTGAACTTTCAACAGTAGTTAAGAAAATGTTCCACAAAAGATCTAAAAAAGAAAACAGTCCATAATTATGTAAGTCCGTGAGCATCCCTTATCGTGTTGTAATGAAAAAAACGACGATATCACTTTCGTCCTTTTTCTCTCATTGTTCGATCACGAGCCATTTTAACATATTTTATAATCCTGAAAAATATCATAATCTTTCTTTTAGCTTTTGTCCCTTCAAAAAATATAATATGAATTTATATAGAGATCCTCAGATCCAATAATATTCCCTAACAAGTTGCTAAATAGTCCTTACTTTCTTGAATGACAATTTTCCACGAAATCAAACTTGCTACCCAAGCATTAGCCAAACCTCATGATCCCAATGTCAGGTCAATTTGTGGATCTAAAGGAAAGCTTTGCATCAGCTTAGAGGAGGATCCGATGTATATATTAGTGCATAATCGCTTTAGAAGAGGAAAGAGAGAAAGAGATGAAGATCGTGCTTTCGGTCACGAGGTGGTAACAAAGATGGCCGAAGCAGTAACTTTTTGTTTTACTCTGTTTCATGCCACAAAGCCAAGTTAGCTCTATAGTTGGCGGTTAAAACAGTTAGCTCTCTGTAACTGTTCCTCAAAATGATTGATGCGACAGCAACTCACATCATTTAACTTTCACCATATATTAATAGACACGATGAATATGAGTACAACACATATTTGAGTACAACACATATTCTGAGCCTGAGACTGATGATCCAACCAATGTTTCTGTAGCTCTTATTAATTTTTACATTCACACATCAATGCCTTAACATGTAAAAGCACCTGGAAACTTTGCTTTGCTTCCATATCTTCACAAACTTACAAAGATGGTTTTGACATCCCTTTTTGCATATGCACACATATCTCCTGAGAAATTAAGATGATTGTATAACTCGGTTAGATTGGATGTAGACAGAATTTGACAATGATAAAACCTAGAGATATAAAGTTGTAAAGGACAAACTATTGAGAATGTGGTCTAAGAACGATGACCAACACAAAGGAATGAACAATCGAATGTAGTGTCTGACATAATCTTCAAGAAAGTAAACTCGTTTACCCGATTATTCAGGAGAATCCTCCTTGGGTTTAATTATCACAACAGGACAGTGAGCGTGGTTGGTGCAGTAGTTGCTTACACTTCCCAGGAACATCCTGTTCAAAGAAGAAAAAAACTGGATTCAACACTCGCTTCTGCTCCACTATAAAATATTTAGCTCATGAAAGAAACACAAGAATATGGATCTTAAACAGGAAAATATTCAGAAGCAGACGTTTCTCTGCTCTTTTGTAAAGAAACACTGCCTAATTATCTTGTAACCACGCCAAGGAAGTTTAAAGACCAACGATTTTTCATTTCTTCTGCTGAGAGGACAAATTAAGAAAACATAACAGTGTGATATCCATCCATATCCCACATGTTATCTAGCAAAACATTGTTTAATGATAGTTGAAAGAATGCACTGTTCCATTTCTCTCAACATTAATATTCACTTACGAGTTTTTCTGCATCATAGATCAACCATGTTGCAGAAGATATAATATAACCCCTCCAAACAAACAAACAGTGGCAACTTCAAGCCTATCTTAGACCAAATCTCTTGTTCTAACTATTAGGCCAAAAACCTCTTTCATCACTCAAGTCGATGCAGATTCAAGTTCATACACAGACATTCAAAGATGCTACAGAGAAGTTAATAAGAGACAATTTATTCAGCATAGCAACCAAAGATCACACGCCATGAGTTATGATTTGTAGCTTTCATCAGTTCACCAAAAACACAAAGGCAAGATATTAGTGTGGAAGAAGAGATTGATTACCTCTTAATAGGGCCATGAGCCCGAGAACCCATGACAAGCAGATCAGCGTTCAAATTCTCTACAGTCTCGCACATCTTATCCTTGGGATCTCCAACAACCACTTGCGTTTTCACATTCACCTGAGAGTAAATCATCACAACTTCCTCATCAATCAACACACTAGCATAGATCACAGATAAGTAAGTGCTCCAGATTCAAATCAATCAAATGATAAGCAAACCGCTACTAGATCTCAAGACACTCCTCACCAATCTATCAGCACAGATTTGATCACAACTTCCTCATGAATCAACACAGATAAGTAAGTGATCCAGATTCTAATCAATCAAATGATAAGCAAATCAATACTACATCTCAAGAAACTCCTCACCGACCTATCAGCACAGATTTGTTCACAACTTCCTCATCAATCAACACAGATATAAGTAAGTGATCTAGATTCTAATCCATCAAATGATAAGCAAATCACTACTCACTGATCTATCAGCACAAATCTGAAGAGCGTGTTCGAGTATGGCATCGGTGATCCGTTTCTGGTGTTGTTCGATCGCAGCGGCGAAAGCAGGAACCTCCACACCACCTTCATCCAAAAATTTTCAGAGTCAATTCCACAAACAGATTCATATACAGTCACAAACTTAGTAGTAACGAGACTCAACTGGGACCACCGAAAGGGATGGTTCCGGGGCTAACGCCTGCGGCGATAGAAGGCGAAGGCTGAACATGGAGTATGACGAATGATGAATCGGGAGAAGACGATGAGAGCTTGAGGTTGTCCAGAGCCCAACTCAGAGCTTCCATGCTCACCTCGCTTCCATCTACCGCCACGACGACGCAAGTCAAGCTTCCGGAGACATCCATGACTTCCTCCTTCAAATTCAATCTCTCTTCTCTGTGTGCTTCAGCGATGGCGTCCACGTCACCACTATTTAAAATTCACGGCGGAGAAGAAGGGTATATCCGTCATTTCCTAGCTGAATTATGGAGTGAAGATATTAAATATAAATAGAGTAAAGTGACATACGCGCGTGGAGTTCAGACGCGCTAGCATTCGTTGTTGACTTGTTTCGTTTTGGCGTCTCTCTCTCTCTCTCTCTCACTCGATTTCCGATCGCCGATCTCCGGCTAAGATTGTCTGTTTCTCCCGGCGAGACTTTTCCTAGCGATGAAGAAAAACACTGACGTCTTCGATTTCAACGAAGAGGATGAGCTCGTTGAATCCGCTTCTGGAAAGCTATTTGAAAAATTCACAAACCCTAGCTCGTCCGTTTCTCTGGTTCCGCAACGCCAACCCATCCAAAGCTGTAAGTCTATGCTCTTCTTCTTCTTCTTCTTCCTTAAACTCCACACGGTGATAGTTCCAGCGGAAGCTTAGCTTAGAATTTTAAAAAAAAAATCTATTTTAGTTTCGCTTACAATTGAATGAACATTACTTTGTTTCTGGAGCATGTAAGAGTTAGTAATGCTAAAAGCTCTTCTGATACTAGAATTTGAATCTTTGTTGATTTGTACTATTTTATCAACCGAGACGTTGATGCAAACGAATTGGTGTTCTGTACATATATGAATGCTCATGAACATGGTTAATTGCTGTCAGTTTGCCAGGAAGATTTTGCTCTGAAAGAAGTGGAAGGCGCGAGTTGTGCAGAAGATGCTACTGATGTAGTCGATCGTCATTGTGAAGATGCTCCGGCTTTAGTAACAGAAGCTGATAATTCCTCAAGAGACCATTTGACCGTAACAGATGTAGATCATGTGAATCATGGATTGGTGTTTGGTTTGAATACCGAAGACCGTGCAAAAGAAGTAGATGTAGATCACGATAATGAGGGATTGATGTTTGGTTTGGATACTGAAGATCACATAAAAGAAACAGATGTAGATCAGGGACTGGAAAGTTTCTCTTGTCAGCCTAGCGCAAAAGGTTTCTACGCCGAAACTTCATCATATAGTCAACACCAGCTTAACTCACCACTTTCGGATTCTTCATCCAGTGTATGTAAATATATCTTGTATTGCTTATCTTTTATTTTTTGTATGCTAGAAAGCCTTCAAAAAATTTTAGCTTGTATTTTTAATCTCTTCATATTTGCAGCCGGAGCGAACTGATATGATGTCAGCTATTGATGAAAGCTTGAGTGATCGATCCGCGTTGAGTGAAGCTTCTGATTCAGAACGTGATGAAGGTACATGTTACAAGCTTTTCATTATATTTCTTTATATGTATGCTTTGACGTCCTCTATATCTAACTGGATATTGATTTCAATGTTATATGCGATGAAAGATTGGATGTTTGAACACTGCGATGATATGGAAAAGGTAATGAGTTTTCTTGTTTCTTAACCATTTGCTTTAAAACTGCTGACAGGAAATTTTTTAGTCTTTAAGACCATCTTGTGTGGTTGCAAAAAATGATATTTATTCCTTTTTCCTTCATCCCTATATGACATGACAGTACTTTGTGTGATTTTTATGTGGTTGGGTTTTACTTGTTTTACTGTGTATCTCTTTATGCATGAGTCTGACATCTTTGTTCGTTCGTAATTCAGATTGTGGTCTATACTAGAAAATGATGCAACCGTCTTTCTTTAGCCCAATTGTTTTTAATTATTTCGCACTCTGTAGTTTGTGAGCTTAAAAATTTAATGTCAACCCTTATAATAGGAGTTGATATTTTCATATTACATAAGGATATTTTTAACTGTGATAAATGTTTACAGTAAGAGCTATAATTGTCAAGTGACGCTTTCTACTATGCAGATCGACAGAAACACGGCTGTTATCATGATTCCAGAATATGTTGTACTTAAGGATATGCCTTGTGCTGCATCTTTGGTAATCTTTTCATGCAATGGCATCAAAATAAAGAGCTACCTTGATTATAATGAAGAGGGGTCATTCCCTTGTGAATTTGGAGTTGAAGATATAGTTAGTATTCAATACAACTGGTACCAAAATGTGAGTTTATCATTTTATGGTGTGTTTCCAGTTTGAGAGATACTTTATGGGCTCACTTTCTATTTTAACTTTTTTTGCTGGTCGCTTTCATAGGTTGGACTGATTATTCTCAGAATTCGAGTTCTATTAAAGGATGAAAAATGCTATGAAGATATGCAACACACCACATGTATGCTTACTTGCTCAGATATTGTATATACGTTATTTGGGTTTATCACAGAATGTTTCCCTGCAACTAGTTATCTTGTTAAAATCGTATTTACTATAACTAGTTGCAGGACCAAGAGTCATAAAAGAAATGTTTATTTGATTCTTATTTCAGCAAAAACCGAACAGTGGCTTTTTAAGCCACAGATTTTTCCAACACTTGGGGATCCCTCTTCTAACTTTTTATATTGCTTCGTGTGGTTTCCAGACATTGAGGAGTTAAAGTTTGCAGTTAAAGATCTCAATTGGCCTGAGAAGCAACAACAGATTAACTCGCTGCATGTGAAATACCCGGCTGTATGGAGTGCTGACCTCGAGTAAGCTTCTAATATTACGGAACGCTCATTGGAAAACACATTCTTTTTGCCCACTTTTATTTGAAAATTTTAATTGCATGCTGATGACAAGAAATTTTATATGCTGAATAACTACGAGTACGAGTCATTTGGTTAGAACCGTATGAGGGGACAAAACCTTAAGTCACTAGCAAACTGGACCAAATATTAGAAGGGCACTTCATATTTGGTTTTAGTTACATTCTGAGTATTTTGGTGACTTATTGTTCCAACTCATCCGTAACTGTTTCTTTATTGTAGTGAGGACGTGGAAGTATCAGGGGACAACTTGCATCAACGGAAGCGTTATTTTCCACGGTAAGAGTGATCTATAGGAGATGTATTTTATATCCTTTTGGAACCAGACGCTGTCTTCTGTTCTGCTTTTGGGGTAAAAATTTCCAAAGTACGTTGGTACTTATATCTATGGCTCTCTGAAGTAGATAACTGAAAGAATTTAAACCACTGGGAGGTGGCATTTCATATTTTATGTTGTCTTTTCAGCTTTGATGAACCATTTGAGGATGTTGTCTATCCAAAGGGAGATCCAGATGCTGTTTCCATTTGCAAAAGAGATGTTGAGCTCTTGCAGCCAGAGACATTTGTGAATGACACAATCATTGACTTCTATATTAAGTAAGTTCTTAAACTTAATCTCTCTGATGGAATGTTGACAGATAGTATAGGCTCTGGCGTGCGTTGTAGTGACTATTTGGGTTGTATTAAATTATTTTTATGACACAGTTGAATCTCTTAGTTGATGGTTTCAGTGTATTACACAATTTTACTATTGTAGTCTCATTGAAGTCTTCTGGTGATGCTAACCTTAATTATTAACAGCTTAGTGTATTATTCTATTATTCACAGTTATTTGAAGAATCAGATTCAAGCGGAGGAGAGACAGAGATTCCATTTCTTTAACAGCTTTTTCTTCCGGAAACTTGCTGATCTCGACAAAGATCCATCGAGTATAGCCGATGGAAAGGCTGCTTTTTTACGTGTCCGAAAGTGGACAAGGAAGGTGGACATGTTTGGGAAGGACTACATTTTTGTACCGGTGAATTTTAAGTACGAACATTTTTATGGCACTTCTATTTGTGCTAGATTTGTATTGAGTTCGGAATCTGACACTGCTAAATGGTAATGACAGTCTTCACTGGAGTTTGATAATCATTTGTCATCCTGGTGAAGTGGCTAATTGTACAGGTAATGTCACATGCTACTTTATTTATTACTATTTCATTATCGTTCAGCTGATTATATCATGTCGGATTCTGCAGATCTAGACTTAGATGACTCCACAAAAGTACCATGCATATTACATATGGATTCTATAAAAGGGAGCCACGCAGGGCTTAAGAATCTAGTCCAAAGGTATATTAGCTCGCTTACAGCCATGTTTCAATTGTCTTCTAATCTCAGTCTCTTCTGCTTTTGGCAGCATTGCATATACGTCATTTGTTTACGTTTCTCCCTTGCCCAACGAGATGCTAATATATTTTCTTGATCCTGTCTTTACCTTATCCGTTTGAGGAATATGTTGTAGCTACATGCTTTGATCCTTTTGAATTAAGTGTGGAATTATATCCATGTTCAAGATTTAAGCTGGGTAGCGCAAGTTGCTAACAACAACATTTTGCTGATTTTTAGTTACTTGTGCGAGGAGTGGAAAGAGAGGCATAAGGAGACATCGGATGAAATTTCTTCCAGATTCATGAATTTGCGGTTTGTCTCACTTGAGGTCTGGCCTCTAGTCTTTAAATCTTTTGCCTGTAGTCCCCTTTATACGTTCTTTTATCTCTTGTGAAACCCCTTTTTCCTGTGATATAATAGAAGTTTTTGCGCTGTTAATGATTTAGTTTATGTGATATCTCTTGCTTTTTATCTATTTCAGTTGCCACAGCAGGAGAACTCATACGACTGTGGCCTCTTTCTGCTGCACTATTTGGAGCTATTTCTTGCTGAAGCTCCCCAGAATTTTAGTCCTTTCAAGATATACAATGCTTCCAACTTTGTAAGTCTATGCTCTAATTGGTCTCATGTATCTGATCGAAAGAGTCAGAAAGAACATATAGTTTCTAAATGGAGCTGAACTAAGAACAGATGGATTTGTCTTTTTCAGTCTCTTTATTTGTTGATCATGCTTTTTCTCTGGTTTTCCCAGCTTTATCTGGACTGGTTCCCTCCTGCCGAGGCCTCATTGAAGCGTACTCTGATTGAGAAATTAATTTTTGAACTCCTTGAAAACCGTTCACGGGAAGTGATTAATGAACAGAACCAGTCCGGCGAAAGTCCAGTTCCCGTTAACAACAATACTGGCATCGAGGTTCTCTCTGGGAGATGCACCCCCTTGATAGACTGTAACGGGAATATGACACAGACGCAAGACGAACAAGGAATTGAAATGACTTTGCTTGAAAGATCTTCCATGAGGGACATGCAAGCTGCTAATGATTCCGGTATGGTTCTAAGGGATTTATTCGATTCAGGAGCCAACACAGGATCATTACTTGGACAACTACAACAAACATTCCAGGAACCATCTTCGTTTTATCATCTTAGTAACAACTCATTGGCAACAGAGGTACTAAATAATTTGTAAGCTAATGATCAATACTCCTGATTTTCGACATGCAAATTTTAATTTTCTTATTTGCATTTGTTGTGGGCAGCAAGTAGAGATGGAAAGTGGTGAACAGTTTATGTGTCTGAACTCTGGACAGGGCAACTTTGAACGAATCACTGGAACTGTATCTCCGAGAGCATCTGTCTCGTTCTCTTCACTGAACCTATGTATGATGTCGGTGCAGAAGGAAGGTGAGGCTGATTCGTTATCTGAAAATGATTCAGAAGATATTGGTATCATAGAAGACAGCCCAATGGAAAATATATATGAAGGAGAAACCGGTGAGAGTCCACCGAGAGTGGCGGTCTCTTTGTTTTCTGCAACCCTGGGTCCTAGCACTGACCACAACACTGAGAGTGAAGAACTCGCATCTACCCACGAAGAGCTTGTGGTTGCAGCGAGTCAAGATGGCAGAGACGAGAAGAAGCAATTGGAGAATGATCTTGGAATTGAGGACAAGACGAGTGGTGATCTTGGAACTGAGGCCAGGACGAATGAAGATCCTGGGATTGAGGACAAGACCAGTGAAGATCTTGGGATTGAGGAGGACAAGACGAGTAAAAATCTTGAAACTGGGGACAAGACGAGTGATGATCTTGGAATTGAGGAGAAGACTACTGAAGATGTTGAGGACGATAGTGATCAGAAGGAGGAGACATTGGAGGAAGAAGATGAGAAGCGAGCTGCAAAACGGCCAAGGCTGTCGTCTTCCACAGGCGACGTTGAGGAGATGGAGATAAATTGATTGTGACATTGTATAACTAACTTTTGTCTTCGGTCTTTTATTAGTTAGAAGAATTTACTACCAACCAAGTGGAAAACGAATTATTTCCACTAATTACTAACTATCTATACAATTAGGACACGCGCAAAGGATTATCTTAAAGCCCATAAAGCCCAAGTACAGTGATATAACTCAATACAAGACCCATTATATTGGCCCAACATATCACAACTATTTAAGTTGTTGGAGAAAGTTTTTCTTTTGTTTGTTAAAGTAACAATCTCTCTCGGCTCTTTAGCAGCTAAGCATCTTTCCGCTCGTCTCTTTTGGCTGGCTGGGTGCTCAACTAAACATTCTCCACCTCTTCAGCTACATTCTCCTCGACAATATGACCGCGAATGAAGTTCCATCTGGTGAAACCTTCTTCTTCTTCTTCTTCTTCATGTTTAATGAGTTTTCCTTTCCGGATTTTAGTTTTCATGCCTTCTTCTCTTCTAGTTCCTTTCCTTTCATTGTGGTTTTGTTTTCAGCTATCTAGGAATAAAAGAAGAAGGCTAGTTTCTTAATTCTTCTTCTGGATGTTATATGAGTATGCTTTTGCACTGTGAAACTTACCCTTTTGAGATGATGTTAAGGAAGCTTAGGTTGCAATTTGTATAAATTTTAGATTTTAACTGTCTCTATCTGTCTCTTTGCAATGTTTTTGGTTTTTGTTTGCGAAACTCTTCAGCTTTAATGCTTGCCTTTACATTTGCTTTTCGATAATTATTATAGTTTCTTGAAGAAAGTCGTCACCTTTATGCTTGCCTTTACATTTGCAATTGAGGACTCGTGTCCACTGCTTTTCCCTGTTACCATTTTGACTTTTATTTCTAACTTGTGCTCTTTGCAGATCACTTTAGTTTTTTCAATTGCTCTTTCTGTTTTTTCTCCCTGATATGGTTTAGTTAAAATCACTGCTACTTTGTCTTTTTACTAACCATACTATGATCTTTCCTTTCATCTTCAAGTTTTTTTTTCCTACTCAGGTGTTTCAAATTGCTATGTCTTCAAAAGCCGGTTGCAGGAATATGCTCAGAAATACAAGCTACCAACGCCTATATATGAGACTGTCAAAGAAGGCCCTTCCCACAAATCTTTGTTTCAGTCAACAGTAATAGTCGATGGTGTCAGATATGATTCTTTGCCTGGATTCTTCAACCGTAAAGCTGCAGAGCAATCAGCTGCAGAGGTCGCTCTCCAAGAGTTAGCGAAATCCAGTGAGCTAAGCCAATGTGTCTCACTACCTGTTGTAAGCACCTCAGCTTTCTTATCTTGTGATTCTGATTTAAGTGTAGGACTATAGTAACTAGCTTTGCCAGCTCAGAAACAGACAGTTAGTTTGGGAGTTGAAGGTTTAGAGAGTAGCTATGAGAATATGTCAGGGGTGAATGATCTAATACTTGAGAGCTTAAAGAGATACCACTGGTGAATTAACTCTCTTATGTGGTGTTGTTCTTTGATAACTTGAGTGAAGATGGACGAATCTTTTCAGTTTAATGTGCATAATAAACATCTAGAAGGGCAGATTCTTAACCTCTTTCTGTACGTTATGTGCATTTGGCTAACTTTTGAGTGGCTTCTTAATGCAGCACGAGATGGGTCTATGCAAGAACCTTCTTCAAGAGTACGCTCAAAAGATGAACTACGCCATTCCGTTGTATCAGTGCCAAAAGAGCGAGACTCTCGGGAGAGCTCCACAATTCACATGCACTCTAGAGATCGGAGGCATAAAGTACACAGGAGCTGCAACAAAAACTAAAAGAGAAGCTGAGATAAGCGCTGGAAGAACAGCTCTTATAGCGATCCAGTCAGAATCTAAAATCGACCATGCCAACCACAGCACTCAGCTTACTGTACTTCCTTGTGAAAAGAAGACGGTAGAGGTAGCAAGCCCAGTGAAGGAAACCATCAAAACTCCAAAAGCTAGGAGGGCTCAGTTCAAGAAGAAGGCTAAGAAAGGAAAGCGCAAAGTAGCCAAGGATCTTGAAGATAGCACCATCCCTCCTCCACATTGTCAAAACGATCAGCCAGAGAATGTTGAGAAACCACTAAAGCTTGAACCTTCTTCGTGCATGAATGGGTTCAAGGAGGCAGCAGCATTTGCGAGTGTGGAGACAGAAGCAAGCCAAGCATAAGTCTGTCTTTTTGTGAGTGTGTGATTGTAGTTGTTTATGTAGCCATTTTTATAACTTATAATTGGTATTTTGACAGGTTGAAGAGAAGTGATGAAAATACCTTTTGGTCTTTTTCAAGCAGTGTTTCTTTGCTTCAGAATTCATAGTTTTGGTGTAATTTGAGCTTTATGTTATTTTGGAGCCAAACCATAAGAGAATAAAGAATATAGGGGTATTATTTTAATTAATTACAAACCTTCTTTGAATCAAATGGGTATATGTGCAAATAAGCCCAAGAAGCCCATTTTCAGCAAACCCTAATTTCAGGACATATAAATACTCACTGACGATAACATTTTGCTTCTTCGACGATTTTAGGTTTAATCTTGTAGCATCCACACAAGAGGAGAAAAATGCCGGCAGGACATGGAGTTCGTGCAAGAACAAGAGATCTGTTCGCGAGAGGGTTCAGGAAGAAGGGTACAATTCCATTGTCTACCTACCTCAGGACCTTCAAGGTCGGCGATTACGTCGATGTTAAAGTGAATGGTGCGATCCACAAGGGTATGCCTCACAAGTTCTACCATGGTCGTACCGGTCGTGTCTGGAACGTTACCAAACGTGCTGTTGGTGTCGAAGTTAACAAACAGGTCTGAACGAAAAACTCACTTCTATGTATCTAACCTTGCTACTTTAGAGCCTCATGATTCTTGATGCATTTCCAAAATTCGTAAATTGATTGCTTATGTTTCGTCTAGTCTTCTCTTTGCATCCATTGATCGGGTTCTTGATTTGATAAGATGTTTTGGATTCATGATTATTGCAATGCTGTGATTTGGTTTCATGACTTTGTCACTGCTGTAGTTTGACTTAAAGTCAACCATATAGACATTCGAATATTCTTCTTATATGTTGTTTTGACATAAACATTTGCTTTTGTGGTGTGTTTTAGATTGGTAACAGGATCATTAGGAAGAGGCTTCATGTGCGTGTGGAGCATGTGCAACAGTCAAGGTGCGCAGAGGAGTTCAAGCTGAGGAAGAAGAAGAACGATGAGCTCAAGGCTGCAGCCAAAGCCAAAGGTGAGACAATAAGCACCAAGAGGCAACCTAAAGGACCCAAACCAGGATTCATGGTTGAGGGTATGACCTTGGAGACTGTCACCCCAATCCCTTACGATGTCGTCAACGATCTCAAGGGAGGATACTAGTTTTCTACTTACCTTCCCCACAGTGTTTTGCTCAGAACTTTTTTTGGCAGTTTCTTCTTGCGTATTTGACTGTTCTTCATGTGTTTTTGCTACAATTACACTGTCTTTAAGATTCAATCCAGACACAAAGAAGCATAAATTTATCTCGGTCATAACTAATCATTTTCTCAATCTCTTTCTTCTTTTAGCATTTCAAATTATTACGAGTATCATTTACTATATCTGTTTAGTTGTTCCTATATGAGTAATAGCGCACACCTTTACAATTAGATGTTAAGCATCTCATCAGAATACGGTTTGATGTCCAAACCTTATGTTACATTTTTCCAAGATTCATTTCTTCTTATCTGTTTACACGTTGAACCGTAAAATTCTATATGGTGGACATGGTTATTGATCACTATGCTAAGATACGAATGTTTGGTGGTCTGACAAATATGCTTAAGATTCATATACAATGTAATTGATATAGGCCCGTTAGTAGTTGCCAAAGGCCCATTTATGTGAAAACACGCAAGGGCCTTGACATTAAGCAAAGCCCATATAAAAATAACAGAATAAACAAGAAATTAGAAAAATATAAATAAAAAAAGCGGCGAGACTCTCTCTCTCTCACACACACACACATAGTGCGTAGGGCTTTTGACTCCCTACTTCTTCTTCTTCTTCCTGTGGCCACTCTACACAGTCCACACACACAAACCTCTGACGGAGAAGAGAGTGCTTCCGGCACCTTCAGATCGGCGCCAGATCCTACGCCGCATCTTCTCTTCACTATCCCCAGTAAGCCACTACTCTCATAATCACATACGTTTCTCTCTGTATTACTTCATTGTCTATCTACTTCTTCTGAAACAATCTGAGCTTTGTGATGATTATACAGAGTGGAAAAAATGATGGAATCCGGCACTGGTTTCGCGGCGATGGAGGAGAGGATCCCGCCAGGAAGTTTCTTCCAGTTTCCTCTTTCAGGATTCCGCGCTTCTCCTAATCGATCCCCTTGTCCTCCCACTAATCGTGAGAGGTTGCTACTTTCTCTCTTCTTTAGAAACTTTCTCGTTAAATGTGTGTGATGTGGATCGTGTTGTGTTAGTAGCAAATCCAAGTGTAGAGTTTGTGGGTTTTGTTCTTTTGATTGGATGAGTGTTAAAAACGATTCCTTTACGTTAAATGTATGCTGCTGTCATTCCAATGTGAGCCACACAAGAACTGCAGCATCCCTTGGAACTTACAGTGTCATTTCTTTGAAACTTATTCAGGTACTTGGCTGAGTTATTGCAAGAGAGACAAAAGTTGGCTCCTTTTCTGCAAGTTATGCCACATTGCTGCAGACTACTTAATCAAGGTGGGTTGTTTTCCTTTCTCTACTTGAAATGCTCACTGATGTTCAAGTGTTGCACTCTCTTGTGTAATATTTAATGCTTTCACTGGTCGTGTTCTTGCAGAGATAAGGAGGATTTCCAGTCTGTCTGATCTTGATAGATATGAGAATGGCAGTCCCTTTAGATCGCTTGGCCAGCCGACTAATGGAAAGCTTGATTTAGACGGATGGTCAATGATGCAAGGAGAGGTAAGGCATCAGATATCAGACTCATGTTGTAATAGTGCTGGAGCTGCTAACAATTCTGAAATCAAATGTGGTTGTTGATACATTGATTGCTTGCTTTCTTCAGGAAAATTTTCATCTCCAGAGAGGTTCTCCATTTCGTGCTCCTCCTCCAGTGGGCTGGGTTGGGATGCCAGGACTCCATGCTCCACCCATTGTGAAAAGAGTGATTAGGCTTGATGTGCCAGTGGATAAATTTCCAACCGTGAGTTATATAAATATATATGCAAATATGGTAATTATCAGTGGGATGATCTTGAACTAAAAGCGTTGAACCCTGCAGTATAACTTTGTTGGGAGGATTCTGGGGCCACGTGGGAACTCTCTGAAGAGAGTTGAGCTAGCAACACACTGTAGGGTGTTTATTAGAGGGCGAGGATCTGTGAAGGATACTGTCAAGGTATGGTTCCTTGTTTATTGATTCTCTGTATCCCATTTCCTCACGGCTCAAAATTTCACTTCTTCTCATATTATTTTGCTAAGCTGCTCTATAGCCATGCATTGACTTAATTTTCTTGGCTGTAAAAACAATCTGTTATGATACATTTTCTTCTTCATTATTAACTATCACTCCTTTTCACTTTAGAATACATTTGAAATCTGAATGCTTTTTTTTTTTTGCATTTCTCTTCAAATAACATTTTAGAACTGCATAGGCAAAACTTCTGAGTGAAAATATGAAGTTCTTTTCTTTCGAGTCTTTTTTTTACTGTCAAGGCTCATCCATTTAGTCTTTATACTTCCCTGCAGGAGGAGAAGCTCAAAGGTAAGCCAGGGTACGAGCATCTCAGCGAGCCACTACATATACTGATCGAAGCTGAACTTCCAGAGGACATAATACACTCTCGATTGGAGCATGCAGTGCATTTCCTGGAGTCGCTCTTAATGCCAATGGTACATTCTTTTGACAATAATCGAAACATTTATATCTGGTTTTGTACTCCAAACTTTGTTTTCACATCGTTTGATTTTTTTCTCTCTACAGGATGAATCAATGGACCACTACAAGAGGGAACAGCTGAAGGAGTTAGCGGCTCTGAATGGTACGCTAAGGGAAGAGAGTCCCAGCCTGAGCTTGAGCCCTTGTCTGAGTCCAAGCATGTCCCCTTTCAACAGCAAGCGTGCCAAGACTGGACAATAAAGATTTTTACCCGAGAGATGATCAAAGTTCAAATGGCATGGACGTGGAGAAAAGGCTCTCTATGCATTGGTCTTATCTATCTGGGAGGTGACAATGTTCTAACGTTTTGAGACTCTTCAATTAACTTTTTTTCCTGTCATTAAGTTTATTCTTTATTTTATGAACATTTTTGTTGGCTAGCAGAGATGACCAGTAACCACTGCGTAATAAACTTAATAATGGTGTTTTATGAAATGTAATCTCTTTCTGAATCATGTAACATTCTTTTCAAGTTTGCAACCCAACAATAATTTCATTTCGTAGTCTTTGAAGTTTGAATGAATCTATTTATCTTACATGTAAAAGAACATGCCAACACAAACAAATATACCTAAGGCATTTTGTTGAATAATTGTATTTTTGTTTTTCAATCTCGAAGGCCTAATTCAACCTCCAGTTCATCATCTTCCTCAAACAGCTTCAACAGTCGAGCATACTGTTCGTCTCTTTTCTTCTTCTGCCACAGCTTGTACAGGAAGAAGGAGAACAAAGCTACAGCCACAAACCCGACCAGTATGAGGATTACTTTTGTCCCTGTTCTGCCGGAAGAAGTGTGAGACTCTGCTTTAGCTCCAGTATTTGCATTCTTGGAATCACCAGATAGACCTGGACAAAGACAATAATAGATGTCAACTTAGCCTGTAAACGAGGAGAAGTAACTCCACACATAGACAACAGAGACGAACATCAACTGCAACAATCATTATACAGAATCTGCAGGCTAAGCATTACTCTTTCGAAGAACATGGCTACATATCAAAAAGATTATCACTTTACCATATCATTACATAACTGCAGCGTCACCATGAAACTGCTTATGATTTATACAAACAACCATGAGGGTAGTTACAAGAACAAAAGTAAATCCCTCCCAGGAAAATAATGGACTTCGCAGACAAAGCTCTTCAAATTAGTAAAACCAAACCCATGAATTGAATAACATCATGTTCTAGAACTGTTTTAGTACTACATGTGTGGAGAAGTTTCTTACTTGCTCAAGATCTATGAACACAGTCCTCTCTATCTCTACATGTTTCAATCCTGATCGCGAAAGAGCAAAAATATCTTTTTTTTTGTTTTTTTTTGATTAATCTCTATGCAAAGATAGTAACTTTATGATGCATAGAGATTATTACAACACAAAACGAAATCTACAAAGAGCTTCAGCTAAAATTTGACAAATAAATCTAAGGCCTTTGGAAACAAAAGCAGATTAGATCTGGAGAAAGACGAACCTAAGACGAAGTGCAGAGCAATCGAAGTGAAGAATACCACCACGCGCCGACATGAAAGACCACTCGCCGAGGTCTCTCTCATCTTTCTCTCTCTATACCTGTAATCCCTCCTCCCTCTGCCTCTCTCGATCTCTCTACCGATGAGGCTTTGCTTGTACGCAAGGTGGGATCGAGCTTCCGCTGTAGCAAAGAGAACAGATTCGTGTGGTAAGATTCAACTTTTTTTTGATATTTTTATGTCTGCTTGTAGTAAAGACCAATTCATTTGTGTTTTGAGACCCACCTAAATAAATATGTAATTAAATACATACATCTTTATTTTATTTTTATTTTTTTGTATTTTGATACGTTTATACACGATTAGGATGTTTTATTTTAAAAAGTAATTAAGCTAAAATAACCTATATTTTTATTTTATTTTTTTAAAGAAAATTTACGTGTGATATACTAAAACCTAGACACCAGTTTTTAATACCAAAAATACCATATAAATATTTTTTTACATTTATAAATAATTTAAAAATATTATTTTTTATTTTTTATCTTAAATTTAAGTTATTTATGAAAATATTTATTTTTAGTGGTAAATTTAGAAATTCGTGTCACCTATGGTAAAATTAGATTTTTTCATTAAAAAAATATTGAAGTAGTAAAATACTGAAAATAAACTAAAAACTTCCAAAATGATACTTCCTCCATTTCAAATTACTTATCGTTATGGAGTAAAATTTTTGTTTCAAAATAA
Source organism: Sinapis alba (assembly GCA_012274485.2). Lineage (NCBI taxonomy): Eukaryota > Viridiplantae > Streptophyta > Magnoliopsida > Brassicales > Brassicaceae > Sinapis > Sinapis alba. Next base: position 85,595 of record MU105665.1, on the reverse strand, counting down.
GTGTCGTTTTCGGTTTTTAATGCAAAATTTATTGGTAATATTTTTTACTCTATTTTTCTATTGGTTGATATATGATTAGATGTATTAGTAATAGTATTTTTATTTTAAAAATATATAAAATTAAATGTTTTTTTAATCTGTGTGTATAAACCTAGAATGACAACTAATATAAAACGGAGGGAGTAATATTTAAAATGCTGTCGTAACAAAAAGAGAAACATTAACAAAGATAGAAGTATTAATTCGACCACGACTGTCTTAACACACGATTAGAAAACAGTATAAGCAACACATGAGATATCAAAGGTATCAAAACAAAACCAATTTTTCACTTGAAGCACTTGGCGTCCAAGAGAGCTTCACCTTCAAATGGCTCTGCGTCTTCAATCATCTGGCTAACACGTTCCTTCTGAGCTTCATCTGAGATGTCAACCTTAGTCCACTCGTACAGCTCCATGTCATACACCTCGTCCATTACGAACTTGGGGATCTCTGTTCCACGGAACAACCACAAACCCTTCACCTTGAACGGACCCTCTGACCCGCAAATCAGCATCTTTCCAAAGGCGTATTTACGTGCCAAGTCCATGCGCTGAAGGAACCCGCCTACCTTGTTGAGCGTCACGAATGATACCATGTTCTCGTCGTTGTACTTGTAGTCACAGAACCATAGTGAGTATCCCTCTGGGTCATACATGTCCCAGAATCCTGCATTGAGCCATGATATTAAACATGGTGATGAGCTTCAAACTGACAGCTGATTCCATAAGCTAAACTAGGTAAAGAGAAGATATCACCACACACCTTTAACAGCAACCTCACGGAAGTTAGATTTGGTGTTGGAGTAAAGCCTCTTCCACTCATCGAGAACCATTGGGCTTGGAGGTAGCAAGTCAAGAGGGTTCTTTGCTTTGGGCTTTGGCGCCTCTTCCTCTTCAACAGGCTTAGGTGCCTCTGCTACTGCAGGGGCTTCCTTTTTCTTAGGCTGTTCCTTGGGCTTTGCAGGCTGCCCGGCTTTCTTGATAGGGGGGACAGATTCAGTCTGTTTGACATCACCCACCACCTTCTTGAAGTTTGGTTGGTTGATCAAGGTCCAGAAGTACCTCTCCACGTGAGGGAATGCAGAGGTGAAGCTCTTGGTCATGACAGTGGAAAATCCCAGGTTCAAGTTGCAGACAGTGATGATATCAGCAAGGGTAACAGAGTGTCCAACAAGGTATGTGTTGGAAGCGAGATGAGTGTTCAGAGCCTCAAGTCCTCTTTTCAAGGCAGAGATAGCAGCTTCCTCACTCTTCATTCATAAAAACAGGCGTCTTAGTGATTTAGTGGAAGAGTGTGCGTAGATTGTGATCAAAGAGCCAAAGAAAAGTAAGAGGAAGGTTACCGGAACACTGTATGGCATAAAGCCCATTCTAGGGACGAACCAGTTGAAGATGTTTCCATAAATCTCCAATGAGGAGAAATCGATCCATTGCTCAACATGTGCCTGCAAAAGTAAAAACATGCAGATTAACATCAAGAATACAAACGAATAGATTAAAAACAATCCGAATAGAGAAGCTCTGAGGAAAAACAAGAACTTACATATTCGATCAGGGAGGAACCGTTCAAGGAGTTCTCACCGTTCAATCTGCTAACTGCAATGGGATATCATAAACATCAAATGACAAAAAGGAGCAAGTAAAGCAGCAGAGACATTAAGAGAGGAGAAAGTCTCTTTTACCATAACGGGCAATGGCGTTGCTCTCAAAGATAGGACCCTCAGGAGTCTCAAGTACAGGAATCTAGCAAGACAAAATAGCTATAAGCAAGACTCAAAAAATGATCAAAAACAGCAAGGAAGTTAGATACAGTATTTTAAAAAAAAAAGAAAAAACCTTTCCCAAAGGGTTCATCTTAATGAACTCAGGGGTTTTGTTGGTGACACCCATCTCAAAGCCAGAAGGCATATCGATCTTCACACCAGTGAACTCTGCGGCAATGAATGCCTTGTCAGAATTCTTGTTCCCCTTGTACGAATGCATCACCTGTTAACATAAAAGATTCATGATTCATCATTTTTCTATGCCCTCTCTAAAAAGTTTTGAACTTTAACACTTGACACTAGTAAACAGTAACTATTTGTTCAGACTAAATCGACGAATGATCTAAGCGGCGTTGAAAGCAAGTAACTAACTAATAGAGAACTCACCAAAGCCATTGCTCAGACTCGGAAAAATACACAAACTTGAGCTTCTGATATCGGATCTGGTTCAAAAATGATAAAAAAATCAACGCAGTGAGCTTGCAATTTGAATCGATGAATAAAAAGCTTAAGCTGGAGATACGATTCTGCGATCGATGGTTCGATGTCTTACCAGGCGTGTTTGCAGATATTCCGTGGAAATGCTGATGAGGCGGAGAGACTGGTATAAATAGGAGGTACGTATTAGGGTTCTGGGTCGGTTCGTTTCGGTTTACATTCTGGTTTTTGATTAGTTTTCGATTTGACTCTCTTGCTTTGTTTCTTTTCTTCGTTACCTTTCTTTTTTTTGGTAAACATTCAACGTAGATTTACTTTTTCAATGATTTAATTAAAGCTTTTATTAATTTTCTACACAAGACAAATTGTCTTGGAATTTTGAATCCTAAAAAAGTAATACTACTATTATTCATCATAAGTTTTAGAGACGAATAGAAATTATAATACAAATACAATTTTCGAACATAAATATTTATAAATTAGTTTAATATAACGCAATTAGAATTATAAAAAATAAAATTTGTAAAAAAATTAAATTTTAACTGTAAAAAATCAATACACTAATTTTAATATGATATCAAATTGTTTTTAAGTTTTTTTTCACAAAAAAATTACGGATAAAAAATAATCAAAAAGTTTTTTATTAAAAAGTCAAAAATGTTCTACAACTTATTTTATAGATATATAAATATATATAATTAAAAAAAATTATCATTTCAAATTATATGTTTTTAAATTCAATTTTTTATAAAAAAATTTTTGAAATTATCCTACCACTTCTTTTATAGATTTTATACTTTCTGATCTTTCTTATCAATTACACAATCAGCTTTCTCTAAATTTCTTATACTGTTCGAGCTTTGTCTAGTTTCTTGCTATAGATTTTTCTTTTGTCTAGGCTCAGTAGAAAACAATAAGGAAGACAAAAGAGTTCAGATTTGGAGGAGAATCAGAGTAGTGTTAGGTAAACATTTTGTCAACTATGGACAAAAGGTTCTATATGATTCTGATTCTGATCCATCTCTATAGCTAGGAATAACAAAATGCCTTAGTCTTCCTTCTTGTTTCTTCATGTACCCTTCACACAAGAAAGCCTTAGAGAACTTGTCTTCTACTTCCCTATTCACATCATGCACAAACACATCAGTCTCTCCTGCACGTTTCCTGTTCCTTGCCATCATCCCCGCAGTGTAAATTGCTGTCATCCTCCCAGGAGCCTCATCGTAGTAGCCAGTAGGTGCATCGACCATGATAAGATCCCAACTAGTCTCATAGATCTCTGCAGGCAGACCCTTGAGTGCTAGTTGACACATTGAGTACCTTGGATCTCCTATGGCTGTGCATTCAGGTCCTTTCCCAACTTCTATTAGATTCTCTGCTTGGTTGACTTTACTATCATATGTTACATGGTATGACTCCAGCATGGGGAACCGTTTCTTGATCTGTTTTATCCATGCCTCATCTTCTTCCAGGAATACTGTTCGGCCACCATAGTTGAGAGAGTTCCACATGAGGCTGTCATGGCCTAGACCAAACACCAAGAAGTTGCAGGGTGATTTCTTCTCGAGTACTCTACTGCTGACAACTATTTCCTTGAGCGTTTGTTGCGGTGTGATAACTGAAGTAGAGTAATGAATCAGGGCTTGCGCCAGGGAACGTGGTAGCTTATTGCAGGCACCAAAGCAACCCCTTGATCTTGTCTCTTCTGGAGTCTGGTGTTCGTTTGAAGTTGTAAGAGTTGATCTAACGATGAAGATGAGAATCAAAGCTGCGAAAAGACAAACAAGGAGAAGCTTGAGCTCGTGGCTATGACTTGTTCGAGTCCTCATTTGTTGTGTTCTTGAGAAGTTAAACGACCTGAATCCTAAATGATTATAGATATATTATGCTAATGAGATGAAAGAGGAAGTTAGGTTAATGCTTAGACATGAAGGGAAGGGAGACTATAAGTGTACTTGAGAAAGACAGAGCAGCTAACTTCAGGTTCTGCATGAAGCAAACAGAGAAGAAGCCTTTCTATTCAAGTTTACTGGTGGTTGGCCGCCACTTAACATTTCAAATAATGTAATTAAAAAAAATTACAAATAATGAAGAATCAAATACATTACACAATTTTAACTTTCAACTTTACACAAGACCTCACCAAAAGATCAACCGACACTACGTTGTAAAAACCTCAAACTTTCTTTCTCCATCTGATTACCCCAAAAGATTCTTGTCTGATGCCATTTGCAGCAAGAGACGATTGAGCCTGTCCCTATTAGTCTTCTTATCCACGCAAAAAGCTAACTGAATCTTTCTTTCATGTTTTTTCAACATTACATCTAAGTTTCCTTGGCTCAGAGATGTTCATTCTCTCTGTTTTTTCACTGTCACCCTAAACATGAAAGATGTTCAAGATGTTCTTCTTACCCGTTCTGTCTTTTGTAGAATCATTGGGTTGAACCAGCAAACGTTAGACCCCAACACCATCGTTTTGCTTTCCGTTTTTGTTTTTGTACCTATCTTCAAACCACCGTGGATTTGCTATAGCAAAATGTGATGCATCTCTAGCAGCTACCGAGTTTGAGAATTTTGTCAACTGGGCTGATCCACGTTGAACAAAAGACCGTTGCATCCTCAGTTCTTTTCTAGGAGGAGGAGACCGACTCGAACCCCTCATCATAACACTCTTCAGTGCTGTATCTTCATTAGGATTGGACTTTTCACTCATGCTTGTCTGGTTATTCTCCCCTTGACGTTTCTTTTACAAGCAAGAAAATAAACCAAAAGTTAAAGAACATAAACATACAGTATATGTTAGTAAGTAGTAACTGTATATCTATTATGATAGAATGATAATACGTACTTGTATTGATGCTAGTAACTCAGCATTGACATCTGGAGCCGGCACAGCTTTGGTTTCTCTAGCTACTTGTTTTGACTCATTCTCTTTACTGCTTGTGTCTTTCCTTCTGTGAATAAAGAGGAAAATGGGATGCGTCAGTGTTCATTAAGGCATAGAAGAGCCATGTTTATTAAGAATCTGGAGCTTACCGTCTTGCTTCCTCTTTTTGAAGCTTCACATCAATCTCCTTTCTCGGTTGGTACTTTGGTAAACTTAATGGGTCGCTTGCAAAAGGCTTTGTCGTAAAGAACTGATATAAAACGAAAAGGAACAAAAGTGTGAGACAAGAAGGATATGTATAGACTACTAATAGCAGTCAGACAAGAAGTGTTTACATAGCTTTTACCTCGCTTTCAAGTGCATGAGCTGTGGTTCCACGGGCATCTGGTTCAACAGCTAAAAGAACTTCCACTAAAGCCAAAGCTGAAGATGGAAGACTCTTAAACGTCTCAGCTACACACCTTTTGTAAGGCTGCTGAGGTTTAAAGATGGTAGCATGCGGGAGTTTCGATCCTTGCCAATACTCTTCAGAAGGTGATCCACAGAGTTTGAAGATCTTATGTAGCTGCTCTACCTCTGTTCTTCCAGGCATAATAGCCTTCCCATTAAAGAGTTCAGCTAGAATGCAACCTGTGCTCCACATATCCACAGCAACTCCATAGTCCGTTGACCCGAATAAAAGCTCAGGTGGACGATACCACAAAGTAACAACACGGCTAGTAAGATGCTGCTTCTGGTGGCTACCGTAGAAGTTAGCAAGACCGAAGTCTCCAATTTTGAGATTGTTGTTACTATCAAGAAGCAGATTAGAGCCCTTGATGTCACGATGCAAAACGCCTCGGCTATGACAATGTTCTAGACCGTGAAGCAACTGTTTCATATAGCATTTAATCTGCACCAAACACAACATTTTAGCTGAGAACGTAATCCCAGTTGCATGTATTCATACTAGTAGTAGTACCTGTGACTCAGAGAACTTAACACCAGGGGTTGAAGCAAGGCCTGCAAGATCATGTTCCATGTATTCAAATATGAGATACATACTTCCTGATACCCTAGAAGTGATCAAACCCTCAAGCTTCATCACATTAGGATGGTCAAGCCTACGGAGGATGATTATTTCCCTTGCCATGAACCTAACACTGTCTGGATCCATATTAGCAAACCGCACTTTCTTCAGTGCAACTATTTGGTTAGTCTCTAAGTCCCTGGCTTTGTACACACTGCTATACGTCCCTTGTCCAATCTAAACAATAACCAACAATGTCAATAACATAATCTCAACATTTATATATTAACAAAGGGACTCTGACCTTTTCCAACTTTTCGAAGGAATCAGCCTTGCGTGGGATCCAACCATTGATAGCTTCACCAGCAACTGAAGCTAACCAAGAAGGCCAACCAGCCACAACCTGAGCACCTCTTTCTCCATTGCTAACACTTGTTATTCTAGTCATCTTAGGTTGTTGCGGTGCTCCTAGCTTGTTGGTCTCAATGGTAGGCCTTCTCTGGAACAAAGACCTGGAAGATTTTCTCTCGAGGTTCACCTTCTTCTCAGCCTCACCAGGTGATAAGGGAGTTGAGTTTGTGGCATCACTTGGTATCAAAACCCCTAATGTGGTATCGTTGTCGTTGATAAAGCCGTGGGAGGATCCTACATTGGCTGTTCTGGAAGAAGCAGAGTTTTTCTTCTTCTTGAAGGGTTTACTATAAGGCGTGCTTCTTCTCTCCTTGACATTGTTGGAGTTGTCGTCGATGATGGTATCATTTGCTTGTGCTCCTTTAGAGCAGCTGCAGCCCATAATAATACGGAGAGTATTAGATTATACTCCCACCACAACCACAGGGAACACAAAGGTTAACAAATGTGCTTTTGAAGAAAAAGATTTGGAATTAAAGAAACAAAGGAAACACTTTGATCAATAGAGATGATAGAGAGATGAGAGAGAGAGATTGGGTATAAAGAAAATTTAGGGATGAAAGGAGGTTTTCATTGTCTTAATCTATTTTAGGACATTGAAAGTGTAAAACAGAATAACGTAAAAAAACTAAAGAAGCAAAGCTGTTTCTATCTGTTGTCTTCTAGAGCAAAGTAGAAGAATGACAGAGGAGATACTCCCACTATTCACGGAGGAGACTTTGTTACAAGAGAAACAGAACATTTCATTCGTTCATTGTACACCAATACTCTCTTTTGACTCTTTGAGTTCATCACTCTCTTTTGACTCTTTGAGTTCATCAGTGTTAACTGTTAACGAAGAGGGTGTGTTAGTGATCGCCACGTGGAAGCGCCGGGAGCTCTGTGGGCCCCACGTCAACGACATTTCAAAACAGGATACGGGCTGGGATGGGCTTATTCGTTGGACAAGGCACATTTGGAAATTGGAACACTATGTAATGATATGTATCAATAACAAAACTTCTGGTATATAAAATCATGTTCTTGACTGAAGAAGAGGAAAGTCTTTAAGTTGCTACAAAACATATGAAGTAAAGATCCAAACACACAAAACACTGGTGGAAGGTAAGTAGAAAACTAATAGCCTCCCTTGAGATCGTTGACCACATCGTAAGGGATTGGGGTGACAGTCTCCAAGGTCATACCCTCAACCATGAATCCTGGTTTGGGTCCTTTAGGCTGCCTCTTGGTGCTTATTGTCTCACCTTTGGCTTTTGCTGCAGCCTTGAGCTCATCGTTCTTCTTCTTCCTCAGCTTGAACTCCTCTGCGCACCTTGACTGTTGCACATGCTCCACACGCACATGAAGCCTCTTCCTAATGATCCTGTTGCCAATCTGAAACACACAAACATGTTATGTCAAGTCAAATCATTTTACCAACCAATATAGGAATTAAAAAGGCAACATATGAACTGAAGTATTCAATCAATGAAACCAGATAGATGTAACCTATGAGACTGAGTTCTAACCAAACAAAACTAAAGCAATCAATTTTCGAATCCTAAACCAAAGCTACATAACAGTAGAGAACTAGTTCACCAATAAAAATTAAATCTTTGAGATAAAACTCAACCTGAACCAATCGCACATTTCACATTTCACATAAAAACAGATTGTCACTTATGAGATGTGAGTTTTTCGTTCAGACCTGTTTGTTGACTTCGACACCGACAGCACGTTTGGTAACGTTCCAGACACGACCTGTACGACCGTGGTAGAACTTGTGAGGCATACCCTTGTGGATCGCACCATTCACCTTAACATCGACGTAATCGCCGACCTTGAAGGTCCTGAGGTAGGTAGACAATGGAATTGTACCCTTCTTCCTGAACCCTCTCGCGAACAGATCTCTTGTTCTCGCACGAACTCCATGTCCTGCCGGCATTTTTTTTTCCTGCTACAAGTAAAAACCCTACGCAGCCGCCGAATCAATAGAAATGAGAAAGACGCTTACATTATATGTTTGTTGAGCTTAGGGTTTATTTAATGGGCCTTTTTCTTTTATTTGGGCTTACTTGTTTGTAGCCTCTTCGTAGATTTGACATAAAGATAAAACGTGTGTGTAAGCCCATTAGCTTCACTTTTGACAATGGTTTGTAATGTTTTCATTTCAGGATATAATTAGGATTTCGAATTCCAGAAAAAAAAAACATTTTTTTAACAAATTTATATATTAATGACAAAATAAAAAATATTAATAATTTCTAGAATTTTTTTTAACTATAATCTACGTGAAATTATCATATGGATTTTCATAAAATTGTTTAAAGTGGTGCAAATTAATAAAACAATAAAACATGAATCTTAAAAATTGTTTATTGTATAGTAATCGATATATTTTTTTATGTAATATAATAACGAATTAGTGTTATAAAAAAAGAAATAAAACATGCTTAGGCTTATAGCCCCCTCAACTAACATAAAGTGCAAAAAAATGTAAACAAGAAAGGTTAGAGAGGGAAATGAATATGGTTCCTTTAATTAGAAACTTAGATAAGCTTAGATAAGCTTCTTCTTCTCAAAGTAGTGCTTCAAGTAGACTACTTGTAATCCAGAGACAACAATGCAAATACCCAGAGACATCATACTGCACCAAGCTACTCGCCAGTTCGTTTTCTCACTCACCATCCTCATGTCTGCTTCTCTGCAATATTTGCCCATTTTAAATTAATCCATGAGAATTAGAGTCAGCAAACAACATAAGAAAAGTGAATATGAATGCTTAGTAATTTTTACTTGTTTCTTAGGTAGATTAGATTTTCATGGATGGCTTCAACTGCACCTTCAAGTTTCCTAATCTCCAGCTCCACTCCCTACGTTTAAACAAGCAACATATTAGATATCTTTGAAGAAAAAACTACATGTAAATAATATAGTATAAAAATATATATGTTTGAAAAGGTAACCTCGAGCTTCTCTTTCTTAGCAATAGAAGCCCAATCCTTAGTAGCGATACCCGTTTTCCACTCAACGTTGATGCTAACATCCTTGTTGCCATGACTCTTTTCATCTGCCCAAAAGCACGCTATGTAGTTCCCTGATTCTTTCGTTGTAAATGCAAATTCTCCATGCGTCACGTTTTCTGAATGGTGCAGATTGTTCCCGTATGGTGACGTCACCTACAACATTAAAGAATCTCAAAACGCAGAGTAACACCACCAAAATAAAGAAACTTGGATCGAGCATTAACACACGCCTTTTAAAAATTTCTTGTGTTGGTTATTTCTAAACATTATGGATCAGTTGTAACTTNGAGTTATCTAATTGTCATATGTCTAGTGTGTTTAGGACTTTTATGTTTTATAAATATAGATATCTAGGATGTCTTATGATTATGACTTTTGTGAGTGATTGAGAAACATTGAGGTTTTGAGTAGTTTCCTCAAGTGATTAATAAGAGAGTATTCTTATTATTGGTTTGATCTTTGATTCATCAAGATTGTGAAACAATATTTGGTATCAGAGCATTCTTACAAGAAAATTTCTTGCAAGTAAAAGATCCAACTTAAACTAAACAATACATGGGAGACATGAAAGAAGAAACTGAGATCAAGGAAGTCGGACCTTCAGGCGTGAAGTTTCCAATGTTGAACGCTTCGAATTACACTGTGTGGGCTATAAAGATGAAAATTGCCCTCAAGGTTAACGAGGTCTGGGAAGCTATTGATCCGGGAAGCAAACATGAAAAGAAAAATAATATGGCGATCGCTTTGTTATTCCAGTCAATCCCCGAAGCTTTAACGTTGCAGGTTGGCGAGCTTGACACAGCTAAAGCTGTTTGGGAGGCAATAAAAGCCAGGTATGTCGGAGCAGAACGAGTGAGAGAAGCAAGACTGCAAACGTTAATGGCTGAATTCGACAAACTCAAGATGAAAGAAACAGATACAATAGATACCTTTGCTGGGAAACTATCTGAAATATCTTCAAAATCTGCATCTCTAGGAGAAATATTGGAAGAATCTAAGATTGTCAAGAAATTCTTGAAGAGTTTACCAAAACGAAAATATATTCAGATAGTTGCTTCCCTTGAACAAGTATTAGATTTAAATACAACTACCTTTGAAGACATTGTAGGGAGACTAAAAGCTTACGAAGAAAGAATATGTGAAGAAGAGGATGAAGAAGTCGATGATCAGAAAAAACTATTGTACGCAAACTCTAATACGGATACTACACACAGTGAGAACTATGGAAACATGAGAAACAGAGGACGTGGAGGACGATCAAACAGCTGGAGAAGCAGAGGTCGTGGAAGATATGGGGGTTACTACACACAGCGAGAGGCTTATAGGCAAGGACAAAACAGAAACGCCTCACACATCACCTGTTTTCGTTGTGATAAGCAAGGACATTATGCACAAGAATGTCCTGACAGATTACTTAAGTTACAAGAGACGGTAGAAAAGAAAGTAGATGACACTGAAGAAGCTGATGACTTGATGATGCAGGAAGTAGTATATCTTAATGAACAAAAGGTGAATCCAACTGTCTTTGAAGCTAATCATGATACAGAAAACGTTTGGTACCTCGACAATGGCGCTAGCAATCACATGAGTGGAAACAGAATGTTCTTTGTGTCCTTAGATGAAAAGGTTACTGGAAAGGTTCGTTTCGGTGATGACTCTCGTATTGATATAAGAGGAAAAGGATCTGTTCGATTCATATTTAATGGAGGAGAGAAGAAGTTATTGAACGATGTCTATTATATACCTGGGTTAAGAAGCAACATAGTAAGTCTAGGACAAGCTACAGAGGCTGGCTGCGAGGTCAGAATGAAGAATACCGAGCTGATCTTGCTTGATAAGTTAGGACAAGTGATGGTAACATCAACCAGATCGAGGAATCGGTTGTATAAAGTCGTTTTGAAAGCTGATACAGTCCAACTTCTTCACTTGTCCGAGACCACTGATTCATTCAAGTGGCACGCCCGACTCGGCCATGTCAACTCTGAAACTATGAAGGTCATGATCAACAAAGAACTCATCGAAGGAGTGCCTCATATCGACGTCAAGAAGGAAACATGTGTGTCCTGCTTGCTTGGGAAACAGACTCGTACCCCATTCCCGAAAGCAACTCTGTTTCGAGCAAAGAAGCCTTTAGAATTACTTCATGGAGATCTTTGTGGTCCTATTACACCTCAAACTCCTGGACATAAACGATACATTTTTGTACTTATCGACGATTTCTCTCGCTATATGTGGATAATATTGTTAAAGGAGAAAAGTGAGGCTCTTGAAAAATTTAAAAACTTCAAGACAACCGTTGAAAAAGAAACCGGGGAAACAATCAAGACGCTCAGGACGGACAGAGGTGGAGAATTTGTTTCCCATGAATTTGATAGCTTCTGTAATAAGAATGGAATATCCAGGCACTTGACAGCCCCGTATTCACCTCAGCAGAACGGAGTCGTAGAACGTAGAAACCGGACTTTACTCGAGATGACAAGGAGTATACTAAAGCATATGAATGTACCTAGCTGGCTGTGGGGTGAAGCAACACGACATGCCACTTACTTGATCAATCGTATCGCTACAAGATCATTGACTGGAGAAACACCATACGAAGCATTGAGGAACAAGAAACCAAACTTGAAACACTTAAAGATTTTCGGATGTGTTTGTTATGCAAGAACTGAAAATGCAGGAAGGAAGAAGCTCGATGATCGATCACGAGTTCTTGTGCACTTAGGAACCGAGCCTAAAACAAAGGCTTATCGTTTACTTGATCCCACAAGTAAAAGAATAGTTGTGAGTCGTGATGTTATATTTGATGAAGACAAACGATGGGGTTGGAGTAATAATGATACTAGAAGCGAAACTATTATGAACGATGAGCTCCCTTTACCTGAATTTACCGTACATAATTGGGAGAAGTATGGAGTTGCTGAAACTCAAAGAACAAGGGAAGATGAAAACAGAGCAGACATTACTGATACAGGTAATACAGAGGAAGAAGAAAATCTTGAGGAAGGAGACGAAGAACAAGAACCAATGGTAAGAAGATCATCGAGAGTTAGCACAAGGCCAGCTTATCTCGACGACTACGTTCTCTTAGCTGAGTCAGAGGGAGAACGACTTTTGTTGACTCTTAATGAAGAACCATGGGATTACAAAGAAGCCAAGGAGCTTAAGGTTTGGACCGATGCTTGTAAAGATGAGATAGTCTCGATTGAAACCAATAATACATGGATTCTGTGTGAACTTCCTGCGGGTATGAAACCCATTGGGTTGAAGTGGGTCTTCAAGATTAAAAGGAATGCTGATGGGAGTATCAATAAATACAAAGCTCGACTGGTAGCAAAAGGATACGTTCAGAGACACGGTGTTGATTTCGACGAAGTTTTTGCTCCAGTTGCACGCATTGAAACAATTCGGTTGGTTATTGCTATAGCAGCATCAAAGGGTTGGGAGATACACCATCTTGATGTCAAGACTGCATTCCTTCACGGGGAACTGAAAGAAGAAGTATATGTTACCCAACCGGAGGGTTTCATAGTCGAAGGGCAGGAGAACAAAGTTTATAAGCTTCGAAAAGCTTTATATGGTCTGAGACAAGCCCCTAGAGCTTGGAATGTGAAGCTCAACGGGATACTTCAGGGACTTGGTTTTATTCGATGCTCCAAGGAGCCGTCGCTTTACTACAAGGAAGAGATGAAAGGAGAGGTTCTTCTAGTTGTAGTATATGTGGATGATTTATTAATAACAGGCTCGTCATACAAATTAATCAAGTCGTTTAAAGAAGAGATGTTCGCAAAGTTTGATATGAGTGATTTGGGGAAGTTAAGATATTACTTGGGAATAGAAGTTCTTCAGAGCAATCACGGTATCTTACTAAGACAAGATAAGTATGCTAATAAGATACTTGAAGAAACAGGAATGAGCACCTGCAACTCAACACATGTTCCTATGGACATCAATACGAAGCTATCAAAGTCAGATCAAGAGAACTCCATTGATGCTCATTCGTACAGAAGAAGCATTGGTTGCCTACGTTATCTGCTACATACACGTCCGGATTTGTCTTACAGCGTTGGGGTACTTAGCAGATATATGCAGGAACCAAAGGAGTCTCATGGTGCAGCTCTGAAACAGGTCTTGAGGTATCTGCGAGGAACAACTACCTTGGGACTCCAGTTTTTGCGATCTACGGAACAGAAGATCATTGGCTTTAGCGACAGCTCACATAACGTCGACTTGGATGATGGGAGGAGCACACATGGTCATGTATTCTACCTTGATGAGAGTCCTATAACTTGGTGTTCACAGAAGCAAGAAATAGTTGCTCTTTCTTCTTGTGAAGCCGAGTTTATGGCAGCTACAGAAGCAGCTAAACAAGCGGTGTGGCTTCAAGAAGTACTTGGAGAGGTTCTTAGTAAAACATGCGTGAGAGTGACTATATTAGTTGATAACAAATCAGCTATCGCCTTGACAAAGAATCCTGTCTTTCACGGGCGTAGTAAGCATATACATCGAAGGTTTCACTTCATAAGAGAGTGCATAGAGAATGAGCTTATCGAGGTTGAGCATGTCCCGGGCAGTGAGCAAAGAGCTGATATTTTAACTAAATCACTTGGAAGGCTCAAGTTTAGAGAGATGAGAAGCTTGATTGGAGTACGAAGTGTTGGTGGAAATGAGCTCAAGCTTAAGGGGGAGAATGTTGTTAAGCTTAGGAACTAAGTTACTAATAAAAGTCCTTTGGCAATTAGGAGTTATCTAATTGTCATATGTCTAGTGTGTTTAGGACTTTTATGTTTTATAAATATAGATATCTAGGATGTCTTATGATTATGACTTTTGTGAGTGATTGAGAAACATTGAGGTTTTGAGTAGTTTCCTCAAGTGATTAATAAGAGAGTATTCTTATTATTGGTTTGATCTTTGATTCATCAAGATTGTGAAACAATATAACTTACGCATCAAGTAACAGAAAAAAACAGATTCAGATTACTGAACAAGCGAGAATATGATGATAAATCGAAGAGAGTCACCTTAGCGGATATAGTGGGTACGATGGAATGATCCTCTGAGATAATAATATAATCAGCCAAGACGACAATATTGCTCTGTATTTCTTCAGACACGCACTTTGTTCCCGTGGTAGGCACGTCTAGCCAAATAGCCTCACCGACCGGAACCATAACGAACAGAAGTAGCGCTGTCGTGAGCCCGTGGCGCATCTTAGCAAACATCTTCTTCATCGAGCTTTCAAACTTTACTATTCTATTCATCGATCCGTGTCTTGTGGTTGTGACCAGATCTTTGCTCAAAGTGTTTTTTTCTTTCTTCTGTCTGTTCATCTTTATTTCGTTTACTTGGGCCTTATGGTATAGCCCATGGGCCGTATGTGTTTGATCTCACAACAACAAATTAATGTTTGTGAAACGGATTAACTTGGTCTAGTCTGCGAAGAAGCAGACAGATAAATTCTACAAGGATCTAATTAGCTGGCCATATGATGTACACTTAGGTTTGAAAGAAGCAGCACATGGGGGAAGTATAATATTTGAATCTTATCAATTAATTAATCAGTTTTTATTAGGCCCATACGTGTAAGTCTATCAAGTTGATTATATTATTATCTGATAAAAGTAGCTTACCTGCATTCGTATTATATCTGAAGTTTTAAAATAAGATCAACATCACCTTACCTGTTTCTAGTCAACCCAAAAGAAAAATCAATTTGAATTATAGAGAAGATAATACAAGAAACAATGGAAAAATTCAAATGCACACTCAATGATAACTTTATTGGTTTTTTATTACAGAAGATAAATAAAAATGAGTAAAGATCATTCCTTAAGAAAAATAGAACCGGATTAAACCGGACAAAACCGGTAATGAATTTGGAGAATGATCATTTCTTGGGCTGGAACCTGCTTTTAATGTTTTTAACAATTCTTGGAGTTGTCTGAAACGCTTGAGACAAGATCTCATCAGGAACAGGAGGAGTAGAACCGAACAGAGTAGCACCAAGAGATTGAGTTCCAGGAAGCTGACTATTAAAAGCAGCGATGACAGAAGCAGGGACACGACCATTGTTCTTCTGGAAATGAACAAGTCCTCTGGGGAAAGCAAAGACGTCTCCTTTCTTGAGAGATTGAGAGATGAGCCTATTGGCAGTGGTGAGAAACCCAACGTCGAGTGTTCCTTCGAGGACGTAGACGACTTCGGTGGCACGTGGGTGAGTGTGAGGTGGGTTTAAGCCGCGTGGTGCGTAGTCGATGCGAGCGAGGGAGACACCGAGTGTGTTGAGACCTGGGATTGTCATTACGTTGGCTCCTGTGACTAAGGCACCGAATGTGTTGTTGGTGAGACCTGGGTTTGCTATTCCTTGTGAGAAGAAATCGAGTGATGAGACGTTGGCTGCGTCTTTGCAAGGGAAGCCGTTGACTTTGATTCCTGAATGTTCGTTGAAAAAAAAAATTCAAGAAAATGAAAAGATGAGATCAAGATTTAGGGATAAGTGAAGTTTTATTACCAGAGGAGAGATCAGCTACGCATAGGTCTTGAAGCATGTCGGGATCTGCTGAGACTGTAATAAGGAAGAAGGCGACGACGGCAAGGAGGGAGAGGAATGAAGTTGGTGAAGCCATTGTTGATTGTTAATGGTGAGAGACTGTAGCAGATGAGAATGATCGTTTATAAAGGAAAGAGAAATTGAAGAAAGGAATGACTTTTCACGTTGAGACAGAGAGATAGAGAAGCAAGGAACATGCCTCTTGCTTTTATTCTATGTCTAAATGAAATGTCAAAGGTCAACGACTCAACCCAATACTAAAACGAATGGCTCAGGGCTGTTCTATTGAAAAAAATGGCTTACACTTGTTTTGGTCTTACACGTAACACGGTTTATAGACATTTAATGAATTTTACAGAATAATAGGAGAATGATTTGTATTATTATTACCTAGAAATGTTTGTCGTACTCTCTCAAGTCTTATCTGTATTTCTTATCATTGAAAATTCGATGATTTGCACAAATAATCGTCTGAATTTTAATGATTTTGCTTCTTCGTCCGACGAATATTTACTTTCATTTTGTATTCAAGCTACGCGTCGTCTTTAGTGGGTTGGGTCTATCTTCGTAATTTGAATTTGGGCTTCAATGGTTATTAGGCCTTTTTGGGAGCAAAGCTTGGTTTTCTAGTGCAATGTAGAGAGATGATGTTAAGGAGAATGTTAAAGCAGTGATTGGTTCTGCATTCAGCTCAATGGCTAGTTTCCCATCAGATCCTTATTTTTCCAATTGCACCCTAAGCATTTTTTTAAGAACTCAGATAACAAAAACACTTAAACATGTGAGAGCAACAATAATTCATTTGAATTTTTTTGTAAGATTTTACTGATTTTATAATGTTGTAAAACAATATAAACGGAATCCTTACCAACAAAAGAGATCTTTGAAACCTCCAAAGTTTGTCTGTCTGATCTGATTTGCACAGTCTGTCTGTCACATTTTTCAATATCTAGTAAATTATATATGGCAAGATCATGATTCATCCTTTACTGAAGAGCTAGTGAAGAAGACAAAATATTCTAATATATATTTCATGTGACTTTATGATAATGTAATTAATGCTATTTTCTCTATCTGATTTTTTTCCTAAAATTGAGTTTACATATCAAAACGTGTTTCTACCATAAAAAACCAGGAATTAATTGGATGCTTTCTTCGCCACTTATATATATACTGACTACTTTACGTACGTTTCTCATATATTCAGTTACAGTAAGACCGTAAGAGGAAAATGTATGCGCTTTTGTGGAGTTGGAGTTTCACAGGACTCTTTCTCTTGAGCATTCTTGCAAATGGGGTTATGGGTTCTGATGAAATGGACTTGTTTAACAGTTTCAATGACACATATGCGTTTGTGAAACAAGATGATGATGCAGATGTTCTGGCAGTAGGACTCACTCTGGTCCAAGCCGCTACTGCTGAAGGATCTGGTAAGTCTCTTCTTTTCATTTAGTTTCAGATCTAGACTTCGAATGTGTCTATGAGAAAAAATATCAAAGTTTTTGTATTTTTCAAAAGATGTTCGGTTTTGAGAAAATAAATTTACAGCAAACGTTGGGTTCGACTCTTCCGTTTACAACTTTAAGAAAAAGCTCTCTGATCGATATATAACATGTAAAAGCAAATACACACACACACAACCAAACATAAATCATATATGCATGTTTTTTTCATCGCTACCATTTTCTTACAACATTCTTAACTGATACTGGCATTTTCATGACTTAAGGATGACTTTGTTGTGGCAGTGTGTCTGGACGGGTCAGTGCCTGGATATCATTTGTATCATGGGTATGGTTCAGGAGTTAACAACTGGATCATTCAGTTGCAGGTTCGTACATAATATGTAGTTTGTATGTATATACACATATATCTTGTGGGTAATATATCCTATTCTAATGGTTTCGCACAAAGAGTTGGTTTTCTTGTGTCTTTAGTTTTACCCAATGTCATTAGGTATTAGCTACGGCTTGTCTTGGGCATAGGGGAAATTAGAGCATGGTTTGAACTACTCTGGTTAATATCCTTTTTCTAAGATTCATTTTCAATATTTTTTCAAAATATCATTAACTGGAACCAGTATAATATTTTATTTTTCTTGTCCGTGTCCGTGTCCGTGTCATGTGATTAAGGTGTTTATTGTAATCCGGATTAGTAGCTCGAGATCCTTACTCCAGTCTTTTCTGATTACATAATTGAATAGACTCTACTTACTACCTATCTATTCTGATAATACAATTTTTAGGGATACTACCAAAAATGGATTAATTAATTAATTTATCTGGTGTGTAACTAAAATACAACTGTTTCTATAAGTATATGGAAACAAAAATCTTAAGAGGAAGACAGATGAGTGAAAATGTAGTTTTTGATTGACATGTCTC
Organism: Sinapis alba; assembly: GCA_012274485.2. Lineage (NCBI taxonomy): Eukaryota > Viridiplantae > Streptophyta > Magnoliopsida > Brassicales > Brassicaceae > Sinapis > Sinapis alba. The sequence goes on along the minus strand of MU105665.1, from coordinate 67,107 downwards.
AAGAATTTGCATTAATAAAAGAGCTTTTGCTAAAAAAATTATTAATCGAAAATAACATTTAAACTGAATAGAGTTTTTCAAAATACTTATAAAATGTTCATTTTTTTGTTTTTGTTTTTAGCAGACCAACTATGTATCGCCTTTTAGTTATATTTTTAATACCCCCAAAGTGTAGAATCAGTTTTGGTGAAAACTTAATGAACATTCTGAACGGGACAAAAGAGTATAATCACGTGAAAAACAGTGATATTGATCATCACCTATGTAAAGTTTCATGAACATATATGAACAGTACACATTAACATTAATATTCATCTATACGTACTCCAAGTGAGCTATTATGCATACTAATCGTCAAGGCCAATATTTTTTATTTGAAAGGGTGGTGCGTGGTGTGACAGCATAGAAGATTGTCAAAACCGTAAAAGGAGTAGTTATGGATCGTCTACCTTAATGGAGAAACAGTTAAATTTTACAGGACTATTAAGCAATAAAGCCGCTGAAAATCCAGGTTTTTTTTAATCTCAAGATTCCTTCCACAACTGTTACTGAATGATTCTAAGAAAATTTTGCTAATAAATGTTACACAGACTTTTACAATTGGAATAAAGTAAAAGTACGGTATTGTGATGGCGCATCCTTCAGCGGTGATAGCGAAAACAAGGTTAGCTAACAAGTAAACAACATAAAACAAGATTGTTTATGCATTATCATTATATTTTCATAAGTAAATCAAACTTGAGATTCATATGGTTGCTTAAAATTAGACGGCACAACTTCAGTTTAGAGGAAAACGTATATTTTTAGCCGTCATGGAAGATTTGATGGCAAAGGGAATGTGTCAGGCAAAGCAGGTACTTTAGATTACATATTCTGCTTCTCGTTTCAATATGTCTTGAACCCTGAGTTATAAGTTGGTAATAAATGTAATAATATTACCTTAAGGCTTTACTCAATGGATGTTCTTCTGGGGGTCTTTCCGCGATTTTACGCTGCGATGATTTCAAGAGTTTGTTTCCTCTTACCACCAAAGTAAAATGCATGAGCGATGCTGGCTTCTTCCTAGACGCGTGAGTAAATCTTCTTTAGGCTTTTTATTTTCCGAATTTAATACTCACTCTGTTTCATTTTATTTGTAAGTTTATGCACACATATTAAGAAAACATATATTTTGTATATTTCCAAAATAAAAACGCAATTATTTATACATCTAACCATTTTTAACTAATACAAAAAATAAAATAAAAAATTTTATTAATAAATTTTGCATTGAAATTTTAAAATGACACTTATTTTGAAACGAAATATTTTCCATACAATGACAATTAAATCGAAACTGAGTAAGTATAAATTAACTGATTTTTGTGTCTTGTTTGTAAATGAAGGGTTGATATATCTGGAGCTCGTTCTTTAAGGCGTATGTACTCTGGTGTCGTAAACGCCCAGGTACAAGTACAACGTTATAAAGACTTGATGATGATAGAGATCATTGAAAGCTAACCACATATATTTTTTTCTTAACTTTTAGGGTTTACAAAACACGCTTCCTCGCACATGTACAAGCCATCTTGATCCAACTTCGGTATGGATTTCACGTTAGCTGTTTTCTTGTGTATGGTTATTCCTCATTTTACTAAACTTGGTTTCTATATTTCACAGTGCTTTTTCCCTCAAAACATAATCAACCAAGTCAAGACCCCGTTGTTTATTCTCAACTCGGCATTTGATTCGTGGCAGGTTATACTTATTATTCCATCTCTGCTTTCATTTTCTTGTTTACTATGAAGCATGGGTTTTGCCTTGTCTTTAACCTTTTGTTGTGGTTTTGGTGAATTTGATTAACTAGCATAAAAGAGAATAACAAAACTCGAGCAAATCACTATTTTTTAGGGTTTTCCTTACTTTATAAGCATGTGAAATTAATACATTCCTAGGATAATATTTTATTAGTCGACCCATAAAGATATTCTTCTATCTATACTTCTTGATTTATAAGCCGTGGCATTCATCTTCTTGATCTAGTAGAGCTCTCCCTAGCAGTACTTCTTGTTTCTAAGTCAACCAGAAGAGAACTTGTTTTTCTACGCAGATTGAGAATAGTATAGCTCCACCATCTGCTGATCCAAGTGACAGTTGGCATAATTGCAGCTCCAGCTTCACATGCAACGCCTCTCAGATGCAATTCTTGGAAGGTAACTAATGATTTTTTCATTAAACCTACCACTCTTTGATCTAATGTCTTGTTCAACATGGACATGACAACTCTTCACAAGCTTTTATATACTAACAAACCGAGTTACAGGTTTCAAGATGAGCATGTTAGATGCCTTAAAGACCTTTTCAATGTCAAGCAAGAACGGAATGTTTATTAGCTCGCGCTGGGCTCATTGTCTAGCTGAAAGAAAAGATACTTGGTTTCCTGGAAACTCTCAACCGGGTGAAGATAAGGTGAGAACCCAAAAAAAACGCTCTTGTGATAATGAGTCTTAAATATATTGACACACTTTCTTTGGATTTGAAAGCCTGTATAGTTACATACAAATAATTTTTTTTTTTTTGATCAAACAAATAATGTTTATGTCTTGTTGTTGGAACAAAAAAACAGGGGATTGCTGTAGTGGTTGGAGATTGGTACTTCGAAAGAGCTAAAAAGTAAAGTTCGTAGACTGTGATTATGACTGTAACCAGAAGAAACGTTGTTAAGGAGATGTTTGTTTCACTTTGTTCCCATCGATTGTTGTTGAGTCTTTCATTGAAAGGGCTGTGAAGGGATTGATTTCATGAATGTGTTTGTATTCATTTACTCAGTCAACCAACAGATACAAATAAGTTCATTGATCTTTAATCCTTATAAGAAATTCCGTTAAAGATAATACTCCCTCCGTTTCATTTTAGTTGTCGTTTTAGACTTGGACACACAGATTAAGAAAACATTTAATTTTGCATATTTCCAAAATAAAAACACAACTACCAATACATCTAACCACATTTCAACCAATAGAAAAATAAATTAAAATAAAAAATCAATAAATTTTGCATTGAAACTATAAAACGACACTTATTTTGAAACGAAATTTTTTCTCTACAACGACACTTAATCTGAAACGGAGAGAGTATTAGTTATCTTGATTATTTTATTTTTTACTTGAACTAATGTCGTGGTAAAAATTAAAGTCAAACAAACATTTAATATATTTTTTTTACATAAGCAGTCGAGTTATTGCGTTAGGCTGTTTCTAAAATGTAAAAAGTGGCTGTTTTGGATTGGAATCTTAATAACATTTGTGTTATAGAGCAAATTAAATTTGACGTTCGGATAATAAAATGAAAACCATCACATCACTTCATGTTTATAAAGGTCAAATCTTCGAACTATATTTTTAATAGAAAAAATAAAATTTTGTAATATTCTTGAAATACACCGAATTTTCTAAGGCGAAATAATATTCCGACGCCGGCCAAAACATACGTTTTTGGTCAATGGGGACAATTCCAATTCTCTGATTAGACTTACAAAAAGCAAATACAAAAGAGACATACTTTTTCAAAGTTTATAATTGCCAGAAATAAAGGGTATTCGATTCCTTATATATATATATGTTCAGTTTTCAAATTCAATTAAAAAAATCAGTTTTTGCATTTTTTATAAATAAAACCTATTAGTTTTAAAACTGAAATAAAAAAAAAATTAAGGAAAAAAATGAAAATATACATTTGAAAGATACTTATCTCTATTTTAAAATTTATCTAATTTAAGGAAGAAAATAGAAAATACTCTCAAACTAGGATCATTTCTAAAAGAGTGTCACTTCTTATTAGTTGAGCTAATTCCCACATTAGTATATTAATTATGTTTTGCTTTAATTATGTGTTTTCTTTGTGTCTTCTGTTTTGTCTTGTAATTAATTACAGGGTCTGAAAAATGGTGAAGGATGTGACTCTGGATCACAACTCATTCACAGAAACAGACAGAAACTGATTTATTACGTTCATCATTGTTCTTCAACAGATTAATTGCAAACATAGACCTCTCAAACCATCGAGAGTACTACTACACATCATCATCTTAACATCAAAACAAAAAAATAAATGTATATATAATAGTACTATGAGACTGAAAGGTTTGCATAAGATATAAGAATATTTGACGTTTAAAACACACTTAAAAATAAAAATACAGCTCAATTTTTACCTCCATGATTATACAGAACACGTAACTCCACTCTACGTATGTGTATATGGTATATGTTTTTGTTCTATACATCTGTTAGAATTAAGAAAAAAAAGATAGCTAAAGGGACTGACCAAAAGAGACTGCCATTCTCTGAAGATCCTTGGAAAACACGTCACTAGCTTCAGGTGTGCTTAAACTCTCGTTCTGGCTTTGGCTCCAAGGATCTGTCATGTTTGAAACTTTGGCTAAGTACTCTGCCTCTGATTTGATGTAGATCTGTTGAGAGTTTTGACTTTGTACAGTGCTTCCATTGAAGAACGGTGTGTTCAAATACTCTGACCATTTCACTTCTTCAAAGTTATGATTAGGTTTGACTACTGAAGAAGAAGAGTTTGGGATTGACCATGAGAAACCGCCATTTTCGAAGAAACTTGAGGTGTTGTTTGTCTGAAACTCCCAGTTAGGTGCTGCATGGTCTCCTCTAGAGACAGTACTCGAACTGTTGTCCGGAGGAAGACTGATTGAAGGCTTTACGCAAACCTGAGTCTGAAAGACAGAACCAACCATGTTTCCGGGGCTAAACTGCGCAGGAACCATGGTACAGAGAGAAGAGTCAGGTGTAACAGAGAGTCCGAGGTTGGAGTTGAAGTTAAGCTTCTGAAAACCGAAGTAGTCTGAGAAATCAGATGGACGTTGGAGGAATAAGTCTTGGTTAGTAGCAGCAGAGGAACTAGGAGACTTGTGGTCGTTGTTGCTGCTTCTTGTTGGTTTGTCTTTGTCAACTTCGGAGATGGGTTTGTGTGTGTTTGGGTCAATGCCTCTTTGCCTCAGTTTCTTTTTTATGCTCGAGTTCCATAGATTCTTGATCTCGTTGTCGGTTCTTCCCGGTAGTCTAGCCGCAATCTGTGACCATCTAATTAAAAAAAAACAGAGTAAAAAAACAGAGGAGGCTTGTTAGACATGATCCTCTGCTAAAACAGAGCAAAGCCAAAAACAGAGCAAATACCAAAACAGAGGAGGCTCAAGACTTAAACATGATCCTCTGTTATTACCTGTTTCCAAGAACAGCGTGAAGCTCGACGATGAGATTCTCTTCCTCAGGAGAGAAAGCTCCTCTCTTTAAATCAGGTCTCAAGTAATTGATCCATCTCAGTCTACAACTCTTTCCACATCTCTGCAAACCTGAAGCAGACTCAAGACTTTTAGCTAAAAAAAGATAGTTGCTTTTTTAGTTTATGTTTTTACCTGCGAGTTTAGGGACAGAGCTCCAGCAGCCATGGCCATGATTGGTGATGTGATTAAGAAGCTTCTCATCTTCTTCAGGAGACCAAAGCCCTTTTCTCAGCTTTTGTTTGTAACAGCAAGAATGTCTCCCCATTTAGTGTTATTAATGCTGTGCAAAGGTTACAATGAAAGAGAAGAAGAAAGCTCTGTTTTTTCTTTATAAGTATTGAAAGAAAAGTTTTTGAACAGAGGAAATGTATATGAAACTTTTTGAAGGTTAATGGAATCTGAGGAGAAGAAAGGTGGAGAAAATGAAGTAACAGATCTCTCCAGAGAGAGATAGTATTAATAGGACTAAGAAAAGTCACTTTCTTCAGAATAGGTTGTTGAAAATGTTACTCTCTCTCTCTAGAAGTTCTTAGCCAAAAAAAGTATGTAGTTTTAAGCTTTTGTAAAAGCAATTTGATTGGTCCACGTCGGATTGACTTACACCAATGGTAAGAGTTTTTTTTTTTTTTTTTTGAGAACCACCAATGGTAAACAAATGGAGTTCATGTAGTTTTCTTTTTGACATTTACATCACTTTAATCATCATACATTCGTCATGTCCTTTGTGGACCCATTCTCATACATTCAAATGCAGAAATAAAAGTATGATCGACATAAATTTCAATCAATGTTTTCTTTTTAAGTTAATAAGTGTGAGTGTAAGTAGTGGAGACATGCTCATTCGTGTTTGGCCTGTTCTCGAAGATGTTACTAAATATTGTACGCAGCCAAAACGGTGTGACCTCAGCAACTCCTCTAAAGTTTTTAGTTCGGAAATTTATGAAAGTCAGTAGAGATTTTTATACGAAGATGGGAATATGTGAATTCCATATATGTGAAGATGGCATGAATGTTACAAAATTTTGTCATGTGTTCTCCTAAAACGTTTTCTATATGTGGCAAGATCATATCAAACTCTCATAAAAAAATAATAATAAAAAAAACTCTTTGAGTGATTACATGCCCCAAAAGATATTTTGAAGCTACACTCACTGTAATGTTTAAGATGTGTGCTCTATTCAAAGCGATTCTCAACATTTTTGTATACGATGAAAAAAACACTTTTAAGAACCCAAAATAATCAACAAAGGTATGTAGAACACTGAACACACAGACCACACTATCTTATTTAATAATCAGCGTAATATAAGAACCGTCTCTTAACTTTAACTAGAAAAAATTAAGAGACGGTTCTTAAATATCTTATTTAATAATCGTCTCTTAAGTTTTTCTAGTTAAAGTTAAGAGACAATTATTATATTATGTTAAGAACTTCACACTAAGAACCTCACAATAATTATGTTCTAATACTATTATCTACTAGAGCGGTCGAATCGCTATAAGTAAATTATTTACAATGAGAATGGTACAATTAAAAAAAAAAAAAAGAGAATGGAACAATTAGATATAGTGTGTAGACAGTAAGATTGAAGACAAAGAAGAGTTGTTTGTTGTCGTCATGAAAGACTTCTGCAATGAATTAAAAGCAAATGCTAAATGAGGACTAGATCTTTGTTAAGAAGAACGCATCAATTAAAGGAAATAATGGGAAAGGTTCATAACCAGCAAGAAATTGACACCATTGGTTAATATTTCCAGAAAGTATTAAATGAAGTGAAATTGCTACATAATTAGAAAATTTGCTTAAAAAACATGGTTTCTTTTGCAGATGAATGAGAATAATTAAGTATATCTTTTGTTTGCTTTATACATTTTTTTAATTCTAATTGACTCACTTCTCTTTGGCATTTTCTCTCTTTTTTGCGTTAAAACCAGTCATAATATAGAGGGTATATTCTTTGTACATTCAACCCAAACTTTCCCTCAAATATTCACATGTTGAATTTTTGTAGTTTTCTTACGTTATCTAGAGACGGCCACTCGTTAGACTCTTACCGTTTATCCATTTGTTTATTGGGACCCAAATTTAGAAATATCCTGGACAAAAAGTATACATATATAATGTCTATGACGCTAAAAAGTTAAAATTGTTTATCTAGTTGATTCTTGATATATTTATATGGTATACATGCATGTATATACTAGCCGTTTTGTTATCTTGTGGAGCGGTCCGTTTGAAGCCTGAACATGCAATGTATATTGTTTCGATGATATTCTGAAGTGCGGATTGGATTTTAACATCACAATACAAAGTGACTAATTCTTAAATTTCTAACACTGCCATGAATTTTGCCCCGACGCATTCGAACCATGTATCTAATTCACTATCTTTTTCTCATAAAAGTTTCTCTGCTTTTAGCTTATATGCTTTGATGATGTTTGTTATTAGAGTTTGGTTAAACTCATTCTTTGCACTAATGGAATTATTTGTTACATCACATATTATGAAGCCTTTAACGAAGGAATATCGATCTTGTTTAGTGCCATTGTTCATGCATGAGCTTAAAAAGAAGACTCGGATCATAATAATCCATTCCCATAGAAATAAGCAAAACCGACATGAATGTCTCATAATCAAACACAATAAAACAAATGGACTCCTGGTTTTATTGTAGAATATCTCGAAGCAAAGCTGTCAGAAGATACTTCGAATTAAACAATTCACCAAATGATTAACTACAAGAAATGCATATAATATATGGAAAGACTTTGCAATTGCAGCGAATTTTTCTTTTTAATCATACTCAATAAACTAATGCCAATCAACACGTTCTTGGAGTATATCATGGAAAAGAAAACATTATGTTATAGCTTCACTATATAATATTAGTATCCCCTAAAAAAATGGAACATATTCGATTAGGATTATGCATTATTGAGACCCATCATTTGATCATCATCGATCATGATTATAAGACAATCATACATATATCCGCCGCAGCCCTTCCATTATATGCAAACCATATCAAAATTCAGATTATTTAGGCGTTGATTTTGATTTGATTAGGAGCATGCATCTTTATTCGTTGTTTCCAACTTTTCAGTCTAATCTCAACAAAACGATGCCGTTTTCCCCTTAATGTTTTTTTTTCTCTTCAATATTTCAGTGATTTTCTAAAGTTTATACATGTTTAAGTTATGATAGTACATGCAACAATTTGAGAACAAATTTCAGAAATTTTTAATCCAACGACTAACACAGGACTTGTAATTTATACCCCATGATCATTAAATATACTATAGAGGTGATTTTCTTATATAATAATTAATATTTAATTTATGTTAGCGCATAGTAATTCCCTTTTAATTATAGTATATAATTAGTAGCGATGTAAAATGCATTCATAAACATAAAATACAATAGAGAACCATTTCTTGTTTCTCATTTTACGAACCCTTGTTTAGGCGGTGAATGATCGAATAATTTGCATGGTTGATTATCATGCAGTAGAATATAATTTTTATATATCAGCTTAGAATGGAAGTATAAATGTCTAGTATAATCATATATACAACTTAAACAAAAACACACACATTAGAACATTTGAGCTGCTCTCACAACTCAAACCTCCTCAGTCACTCCTCTCACATTTTTAATTTGTTAAAAAAAACTATCCATCCTCTCGAAGTAGAGAAGTAAAACAGGATTACGTATGTCGTTGTCGTTAATTTGTCACTGTCACAACTCATGCGGATTATAATATCTTCGCCGACAAAAAAAAAAGAGAAGAGGTTCTACACTCTACACGTCTATTAGGGTTCCAATTTTTTTATGAAAATTTAACAAACGAATATAAAAAAAACAAACAAAAAAAAACAAACAAACGAATATAGATGATTAATCGACGGCGCTTTTAGTTTCGATGTACGTTGGCACTTGGCAACCAAAATTAAAGTAATTAACTAATGCTTAATAAGAAAGCAATGGCATGCACAGTAGAATTTGTAATCTATATTGCATTACTTTTTGTTTCAAGATTCTCTTGATCAACCATAATTTATGTAGAAAAGTCGCTATCTGAACTTAAAAGTGGATACAAAATAAATAAAAAAGGCCACAACTGAAAGTGATTGTGTCGTCATGTAAGATCAACATTATCCCTAGTTTTTCAACCGAGATTCTTAGTTTCAAAAACTAAAAAAAAATAAAAAAAATTTCTTAAATAAAAAATATAAGAGATGTCTTTTAGTCAAAAATATAAAAATAAAAAATATCAAATCATAAGTTAATAATCATGGTTAAGAAACTGATGATAATAAATTAAGAATTTTTGTTAAGATGGTCCTTAGATTCTTAGAGCCACTCGTAACTATGAAAGTAAAAGAAAAAAACTATGAAAATAAGTTTAATCAGAAATCATTGTAAATATTTTGTAAAACAAATTAGGGAACCTAATTATTATTAATTTTCGTAGCTTCTAGCCTCCTACTTAATTTTCATACGTGATACATCAATGATCAATGTATCTGCATGTAGTTTACTGTGTACAGTTTATATTTTTCTATAATTAGAAGATTTAGACAAAGTCTAAAAGATTAACCATCAGCGTATATAACCACCAATCATATTTCGTAATGACTAACGAAAATATGCATCCAATAAAGGTTTGTGGAAGTGCACAATATTTAATCAAGTACTTCTACAACAAATCAACGATGTTGATGGAAGGATATATCGATAATTTTTTTTCTAAATAAGAATTTATTAATTGGACATGTAGAAAAGGACCTATTAGAAAGTTGATTACATTTTAGATTAAGAGGATGAAGTCACAGAGAAAGAGAGAGCGGGGTCCCAGTGAGAAATGACCTTAATTGTATTCCATCTTAATTGGCCCGTTTAGCATTAATCCTATCATCAAGGAAACATTAGCACATGCATGCACTTATACTAAGGACCCTTTTATTATTTTATGTTTGAATAATTAATTTTCTTTAAAGTTTATCCTAAATCCCCATTTCATTAATTAAAAAGTTATGCCTCATAATAATTATATTTATGCTTCATTAAGTATTTATTCAAGACTTCGATTACAGGTCACGTTGTTAATTACTCTTGATTTAGCTAGGCATCCATCAGCTTTTCCGATTAGTATCGTTGAAGATTTAATGAATTCATATTCTAGTTGATTTCTGAGATGAGTTATATACAATAGATCGAGTTAATTTCTCATATTAAAAAAGTATCACGGATAATATTTATTTGGACAATTCTCTTAAATAATTTTTTTAAGTTTTTGTCATAAAATTAACATTCGAAAAATAAAATAATCAAAATATTTTTTTTGAATTTTGAATTTTTTATTATTTTTTTTAGAAATTTGAAATCATATCCCCAAACACACCTTTTAACTTTAAACTTTAAGTCTAAATTAGTTAATTTTAGGAATATAAATGCATATAAATGCATTTTTTAGTTTCTAAAAAAATCTATTTTAATTATTTTTTTCTTTAAATTTTTTTTTATGAAAAATAAACCAAAAGAAACTATCTAAAAGAAATTTCTATTTATTTTGATGATACGTCTTACTATACTTTTCTAAAGTATTCATTTATTTAATACTGCAGTCTCTAGTGAAAAGTATTCGTGTAAAAATATACGGCGGCGAACAAAGATTCTAATTAACCCGTGTGTTTGTGTAATGTTATACTGTACGTTTACTAGTTGCTTGCCTCATCTACTTTTCCCAAAATTATCATTTGATTTTGTGTTTTAATTTGTGATTTGTGGTGGAGAAAAAGATAAAACTTAGAAAAGAAGGCAGACAACATTTCAAGTTTGATTAAACAAGAGAATTAAGAGAGAGCTTGTATGGTTGATTTTCTCTCTAATATGGCCCAATCTAATTGGTAAGACATGAGAGAAGACATAATCATAGATAATCTTGATATATTAGTGTCGCCAAAAGCAAAATGATGTTTAACTTTTCTTTTGCTTTGCGACATTTAACACCATTTTCCTTCTCTTTCAAGTTTCACTTAAGGGGTAATCCTTTTTTACTTCATTTGTCTCCCTATATGTTCCACGTGTCTGTTTTCTATTGTTTGTTGTAACTCATTGGCTATCGTAATTAGTTAGAGCTGTCTTAATCCAATTTTTTCATTAGAAGATATCAATCGAAACTAATGAAAGTCAAAACTCTTTTTGTACCTCTTTTTGCAAAAGACCACGTACCTTTCTCAGTATCTAAGTTTTTGTTAGTTATTATTGTGTAAATTTGTAAGCCAGAGACTCTGATAAGTCGCACTGAACTCGAGATAGCGTCAAGCTTTAAACAAGATCAAGACAGATCATAGTTCATCACTCATAAGCTTTGCTGGTTGTGTAAAAAGGCATGCATACACCATCAGGGGTTTGGGAGGGTTTAGTGGGTTATTTTGATTTTACTTTTATCTCTTGTAAATTGGATTTATAAGCCCAATAGATAAACGATTATTCGGCCCAATAAGTTGAGCCCATTACAACCTCTTAATAAATCGTTTAAACTTTTCTCCGTCATCACTGCTTCCCAGCAACCATCCGCTGTCTTTTTTGGGCCGATTATAATGGGCCAACACAAAAAACAGTACCCGGTAAAGCCCAAAATAGTACCCGGTTGTGCAAGTCGTTTTCTATCATTCTATGAATACAGTACCAGTTGAGCTGTTTTTTTTTTCAATGGGGTTATGGTCACATCTGTGACTAATCTCATCTGTTTTTCTTTTTATTTTCTGTATATATTTTGTACAAAGATATAAGCTTTTGCCAAAGAAAGAAATACCCATTTTTTGTCAGACCTGTTTCAGACACAAGCATATGCATAAATAAAGGCTTTCAAGAAAGAAGCTGCAAATTGGTATAAATAAATATCCAAAAAGGAGAAACGATGTGGCAATAATACAAGAAGAACTCAAGGAGAAATTGACTGCAAAAAGACAGCATGAAGCTGATCCTATTAGCAACCAAAGCTTCTGAGACAAAACAGGTTTTAAGGTTGTTTTCTCCATGTCAATGCTGATATTAGTTGCCTTTTCTAGGCGTTGAAGTAATGAAGAAATCATTTTAGATCATATTAAAGTAGATACGTGGTATCCTACAGTGTATGAGCGTTGAACCAAACAAATTAATAATGTCTTACATTCCTAGCTTCTTCTTGGTACGATACTCTAAATGAGCTTGTGCATAACTAATCCAACTCCTATATATTCTATTTCTAATGAAATAGCACTGCGTGAAGAATCAGTGTTACCACCATAGTGTGACTAAAGTGAATCTGCAAGTTGGTAGAGTCTGATGGTGTTGGGTTGTTCCCATTAGGTGAAACATCAAAACCGTAAACCGCTGAACCTCCTGAGGATGGATTGGGTAGAGTGTTTGATGAAGGATTCGCCGGGTTAAAAACCGCTGGTGGAGTTCCAACTCTTTAATATAGATAAAGAGTTGCAGTTTCAGTTAGGAAACTCTTAAGAGGGTTTGAGACAAAAAGCAATAGGAGTTGAAAGAATGTTTTTATTACCCTATTGTCACGCCACCTGTTGGTGTTATAGGTGTTGATGTGAGAGGAGGCTGGTTCACTGTTTGTGTTGAGGGAGTTGGCGTTGTTGTTCCTACGGGAGATGACGTTGATGTCGATGAACCAGAACCTGTCGGGTAAACACAAGAACCAGTACCTGTTTTGTAACAAACAATTCAAACACACAGTTACGGGAAGTCTTGAAAAAAACAGTAAAAGAAACAAAAAACAGAGTATCCTCTGTTTTTTCTCACTCACTTGGGTTGGTGCTAACAACTGAGGCTGCACCGCCAAAATCACAGCTTTGAGGAGAAGGGTTCTTCTGGTAATAGCTGTTGAAGGCCACTGAGGCATGATTCTGAAGACTAATTGGTGAATAACAGCTGCCTCCTTGCTGTATCTGAGAACAATCCGCTTTACCGATCCCACATGCATAGTCAAGAGCTAATTGGAGTGAAGTTTGAGAGGCTCCAGGTTTTGCCACGCACCAGCTTTGTCCTGAAACCGATGGAGAGGTTGAGACAACAGGCGGTGGAATCACAGGAACCGTCCCTGAGGGTTGTGTTGGAGGATACTGTGTCACTGGGTTGGTCACAGGTGGTGTGAGTGTAGGAGGGACTATTGTGACTGGAGGGTTAAGAGGAAGGGTTGGAGCTGGATTTGTTGGCGTTATGGTCACCGGAGGAAATGTAGTACCCGGTGTTGTAGTTGCAGGGTTTGTAGGGAAGACCGTTGGTGGGTTTATGACATCATGAGTTGTTGAGGAACAGAGTGAGACGAGAGAAAGAAACAAGAACAAGTAACTCTGTTTTGCCGCCATCAGAGCTTGAGGTTGTTTGTTTTTTTCTTCTCTTCTTTCTTGGGTTTATAAGGAGAACAAAAGCTTTGAGATTCATGAGAAAATTGGGGGGAGAAAAAGAGATGAAGCTGACTGTACTTAACATGCAAGTGACTAAGTAAGAAAAAAATAAAGAGAAAAAAGATGTTTGCTTTGCCATGAAGTCTTTTGGATTTGGCCACTGACTGACTAATCCCATCTGTTTCCTTTTTCTTTTCTGTATATATTTTGTACAAAGATATAAGCTTTTGTCAAAGAAAGAAAAACCCATTTTGTCAGACCCGTTTCAGACACAAGCATATGCATAAAGTTCTACAAAGTTTTCAAGAAAGAAGCTTCAAATTGGTATAAATATATATATTTCTCTTATCCAAAAATGAGAAAAAGAAAGAGATTAAGATCATGAAATTAATTAACCCAATGGTTGATCTCTGCTTAGCTCAGCAAAACCCACAAAGATTTAAAGAAACCTTCAAAGCGGAAAGTGATTGGAAAAAAGCAGAGAAGGTAAAGCTCTGTTAGCTGTTTTCATGGATTAATTTATTGTCCTAATTCTAAAGCAAATTTCTCATTTATCCTCTACACGTTTGAATATTGTTCTTTGATCTTTAGATAAGAAGATCTATTGATGCAAGTAGGGACAACCCATGTGGAATGGTAGATCTTGATACTTTCTCTTCTAAAAAGACTGCATGGGATCAAAAGCATGTGTACAAAAGCACATTAAACTGTTGTCACATACAAATTTTTTATCAGTTGTTGTATTAATCTGAATCTGAATAGATTGGAAACTAAGATTGATATTAGATAATGAATCCCTTGATAAACAACTTCAAAAGGAAGATTATGAAATAAGAGCTAATACACTGTTGATTTTAGTGGTTAGGCAACCGAGTTCCAAGAAAGGGAGAAAGAGAGTGAGATTCTGGTTACCCACTTGTGGGTTATATTACATTCTTTATGATATTTGATCCATCAACATATCTGAGAAGAAAGGATCTGAAAGAGCCTCTTTAGCTGATTTATACTTCTCCATCCGCTTCTTCAGTGACCTCAATTCTCTTTCATCTTTCGAAGACCGCTCCTAAAACATAGACGCAAAGGAGTATCAATATGCTTTTCTAAGGTGAAACAGCTATGTTTCCTGCAAACTTACGAATGACTTCTTGGTCAGTAAGAGATCCACGAGGTAGATTAACCAGAGAACGTTTGTTCGAGCAAAGCTGTTGTTAGAAAGAATAAGAAACAAACCATAGCAAATAAACATTAGCAAATCATTTAAAGCACACTTCAATTTGGCTTGGGAAAGTTACACTTACTGTCCTTCCCAGCTATCTTTGGTAACCGCCTTCATCTTTCTGTAAGTTTCCGACTGCAATATGACATAACAAAAGCTTGAATAAATATATAATTTTCATAGTTCTTGAAATAACCGAATGCTTCGTTTGATTCCTTACTTGTTTATCTCCTTTTGGTCCTTTGAAGAGATATGGATCAGCAGTAAGGTCCAGAAACAGTATCGTTTCACCTGATCACATTAGCACCATGCAAACTGGTAGTTAAGCATTAGATAAGAACTCATGGTTTACATTATATCACAGTATTGATAACCAGAAGCTCACCTGTATTGATTCTTGAAAGAGTAAAGTCGATTATGGATATTTGTACTCCAAAAGTTTTGATGAAAAATTGTTTCCCTTCGACAATAAAAGGCAGAGTAGTCGAGTTATTACGACTCAGAAGAATGTTTCCCCTGAAAAAGATTAAAAAAAAAAAAAGGCGAGAGAGCACTACTAAGTAGTATCCTAAACCCAAATAATAAACTATACCAAATTAGATACTAAGCTTACCAGTGCAAATCTCTGTGCTCGAACTCAAAAGCAGCTTCAGCAACAGCAAGGCCAGCGGTGACCTTACATGTGAAACGCATGCTATTAACAGAAACAAAAATAATCTACTCAATTTCTGTTACAAGAAATAGAGTCTATAGCTTACCTGAATCAGTAAGCTCCGTGCTTCATCAAAGTTTGAAAGAACGAAGCCTTCAAGGTCTTTGCCACCATGTTCAAGAACAAACATTACATAACACTGGAAGCAAAAACCACACGGAAAATAAATCTTATTTCTACAGCATCCTGCATAAACAGACCTTTCTGAAATCTAATGAAGTGAAAAGAATCTGACTTGTTTCTCCGGAAAATCTGGGTGATCATTCTCAGAGCCATGTTTTGCATCCCATTCTTCCCATGCTTTTACCAGTATAGGGTCATAGGGACCTTGGCACACTTTTATACTGCAAACTCATCATGAGCACGGGTTTGTGAAATGATGCACAAAAGTTCTGTAGAAGATTTATAACAAAAAGTTACATCTCCAGCTTATTTTAGTAACTTGAGAAGACGTACTCTTGAGTTCTTATGAACGTCGGACACAAATTCTGAGCTTCAGTCTCATGTTCTCTAAGTTGATTAAGAGTCCAAGAGAGTATCACTTCCTCAAGCAGTTCGTCAGCTCTCTGCAACAAATGAACATATAATAAGATGTCTTTGTTATAATATATCTAAATTATAAACAATGTGTTCTTTTCTACATAGAATTAACTAAACTTGCAGTCACTGACCTCTCCAATATTTTCTCTAATGCTAAAGATGATCCTTTCACTAACTAGAAATCGTATCACTGAGAGCAAGAAGAAGTGAGGTAAGAAAAATACCTTCTGTATTTCTCCATTAACAGTGAAGTCCCCATCAATTGGAACTATTTTGCAGACACTAGTACCAGCCCTAAACGCTTCCCCATATGTACCTTCACCAATCTTGACAATGCTTTCTGGTTCACTGCAAGGTTGAGTCATGATTATAATTAGCTCAAATTAAACACAGTAGGAGCAGAACAGTATATCGTATTCCTCAACCAGGGTTTACCAAAGAGTCAACCAAAATGCAGAACACTCCTAAAACAGGATACTGTAGCACTAGACAAACACCAAGTGCTAGAACATAAAAGGTCATCTCTAGGTCCATACCAGAATTTGGAGAATACTTCCATGAAGTTTGATGGTTGCATCTGTTCACAGGCGGACAATAGATCAAGAAATGGCTTCTCATAATTCAGATGAGGGGATACCAGATCAGACGTCAAAGACAGTCGCTTCAGCTCATCTTCAAGGTTGATTTCTTCTGTCTTGATCTTTCTAACAGGCACATCTTCGAAGTCAATTTCTTCCGTCTTGATCTTTCTAACAGACTCATCTTCGAAGTCAATTTCCTCTGTCTTGATTTTTCTAACAGGCACATCTTCGTCATCTAAGCTGTCATCAGCGCTCTGGATGAGCCGGAAAATTGAACTGTTGCTAGCAGAAGAATTTGCTGGGGTTGCTAGAGCTAATGCATCAAAGGCATCATCATCAAGTATTGGCTCTAGGCGTGTGGTTGAGTTAGAGGTTTCAAGTATCTTAGAGAGTGTGCTTGAAGGACCACAAGGACGATTTAACTTCTTCGAGATCAGCCATTTTTCTAATCGAGTAGCCAGATGTGGCACTTCCGGAACAACTTGTTCACCATTGATCCATGTACTAGAATTCTTGGTCTTGGGAGATGGACTCTCTTCCACAAGCTCAAAAGCATCAACCTCATGAAAATACTCCTTCTCTTTCTGCAAGTCTGGAGCTTTCACAGCTTTTCCCTGAGAGAATAGAACATAATGCGTTTATAAAAATCACATTCTGACCATCTTCTAGGAGACAATGAGAATGTTTGTTCAGAGAACACTCAGTGAAACAAACATGTATATACTACAACTAAGACTACCTTTGGAATAGCAGGCTTCTTTCTCCTAGCTGGTTTCTTCTGAGGCTGATTGTTGACATAAGCTCCCACTGCTATACTCTCCCTCCCTCTGCCACAGTTATCAAGCCTTTCATCAGTCTACTTTAAAAAAAAATTGGTGGCACTTCCTTCACATTTCAACAAACAAAAGGTGTGCACTAATTTCAAAGCTCAAAGAAATGCTCAGACGACATAAAAACAATAAAAAGATTAGATTTTTAGTAGCAAAAACCAAGAATCAGAAGGAAAAACAAAATTAGGGTTAAGCTTAGAATATAACCTGGTTGAAAGGGAACGAGTCCAGCTATCTCTCTTGGGTCCATTGATAAAACTAGTTCGAGCTCCTTTCACCGACCATACTCTGTTTTTCAGATACTAATCCGATTAAAACATTCTCAGATTACTGAGACAAAACAACAACAAAAGGAAGTGTTTTTTTCTTTGTTGCAAAATTACAAATTTTCGGCTGCGGAAGGCTTCTCAAGCTTCTTCCTTCTCTGGTAAACTTCGACCTGAGGTACTTCTCTGAACCCATCTCCGCCTTCTTCCTCGGATCTAATGATCTCAGACCAAAGATCAACTGCCACCAAACACCAACTTTTACACGTTATACCATTTAGAAACTCAAAAACAAAACGAAACTTAAATATCGGAACTCGATTTGTTCACCTCTCTGTCCCATCTCCGATGCTTCTCTGCGCAACGTCACCGATGAGACAGGTTTTTGAGTTTTGAATTAATGTTTTCTGGACCGGGAAGGCGGGAGATATTCGTAGGTTTAATTATTTGAACTCTTAATTGGGCCTCTGAATAAAATTTAAAGCCTTATAAATAAAGCCCAAGATTGGTTTATCTATTCTGGTACAGACCGTACCGTCCGGTTTCAATTAGTTTCATATTGATTGGTCTTTTAATGTTTTAGACTCAAATAGACATGCAGCTCCACAGCTTCTGAGACAACCCATTTCTTTAGTTGTAACTGTGTTTGTCTTCAGCTCCTGTAATTGTGTCGTATTTTCTTGTCTCATGTTATGATTGTTTTTGAATTTGGTGTGAAGAAACTTGTATGCGCCTTGGGTGTTCTTTTTTTATTTTTTACTTTCTGAAGTTTTATAACGCAAGTGTGACTGATACCTCAAAATACTTTGTACTAAAAATAAATAAACTTGTTGTGTGATGTGTATGATGTTGCATTGTGAGTATAAATTTGGTATAAAGTTATTTGTACACTTTGGTATAAAAACTTATTTGTACACTTAAAAACAGGATTTTGACCGTTTTGATTCAATTGCACTTGCAACACAACACATAATGATTTGGTTTTTCAATATTACACCCACACAAGCAAAAGTTTCAAAGAGCTTTTCACTTTTCATATGCAGAAAGAGAGATGAAGAACATGGATCAACACACACTTCCCAGTGTCCAGCTCCGAGTTCATGTTCTGCTGTTTTCAACTGAAGAAGAGATCTTAGGTTTGGTTGATCATGCATCAGGAAACATGATGCAGTCAATGGCTTGTTTGCATATTCCTGTCATCGTTGCTTCTGGTCCATATACCTGCAATCATCAATCCTTATGAAGCTCAGTACTCAACCTAAACCGGCAGTATGCTAATATTCCATAAGTGTGTTTGGTTACCTCTAGAGGAACACCGAGTTCATCCCCCAGAGCACGCATTTTAGCCAGACCAGTCTGGTAATTAGGACCACCTCTTCTTACGTATATGTGCATTCTTGATGATTTCAGTCTTGTTTCCTGCTCATGCCCCACACAAAAAAGATACAATACAAATAGCCAAACACCGATTCAACTCTCTTAGACAATCATCTCATCTTAACCAAAATGCAGTAGCAACTATTGAAGGTTGTAAACAAAACGTACCTTTTCTCTTAGAGCGCGGATGATACCGTTGAAAGTAGCTGCCACGTCGGTGAAATTGGCAATGCCACCTCCAATGAGAAGAGCTCTTTTGCGACCATCAGGATCAGCAGTAGCACACTGAGAAAGCCAGTAACATTTTGTCCATGAATCTCTAGATTTGTATATAGAAAAGACAGTGTATGACAAAAGCTTAGCTCATTGGTATGACTCACATCAATGACAACTCTTGCGTACTGTAACACCTCTTCCTCATTAGGTGCTCCACTATACTCTGCGTAGTTCCCGAGCTCTGATGCATAGCCTAAATCTCCAACCTTGTTAGTAGCAGATAAGCACAGTGTGAGAAGTTGTTTAGAGTCCTCATAATAACACTTTCTTTCTTTTAAAATTTCACCGTATCAGCATATATGACGCTAGCACCGCCTCCAGCTACCATAGTCCAAATGCGACCTTTAGGATTCAGAACAGTGAACTTCAAAGAAGCACTTGTCTGCAATAAGTAACACACACATGTACTATCATTAACATTACTTTCTTTCATGAGTCATATAAGAAGTGTATTAAGAGAAGCGAACCGTTTATACCTTCTCATCTAAACCATGGATGAAGCTCTCCGTTGGACTGAGAACCCTTCCAAATGGTAGAGGAAACTCAATATCTCCCCACCTGAATAGATAGAGATCTTATCAATTCAATGAGTTCCCACATAAGAAAAATGACTGAGAAATGTTTTGACATACTTGTTGAAATTTTTGAAGGCAGCTGTGTCATCTAACTCTCCCCTCATGTCCAGAGGATATGGCTCTCCATCGACTAACGTAAAAGGATTCATCTCCATAAAACTGAAATCCAGATCTTCAAAGAGAACACAAATAGATAATAAGCTAAGGCTATCAGAGTTCATGTAACAGAACTCATGGTATTTGCAGAAAATGCTTGAAAATCAAGAAGTGGACTCATCTCATGAATATCCATACCTTGAAATACAGCAAACACGCCCATTATGAAGCTGCCTATTTTACCTCGAACCTGAAATGTATAGAAACATTAGTTAGACAAGGCTTAGCATAACTATTTAACAACGCAGCAAACAGAAACTTACCTCAAGAGGAAGTGTTGCTATCAAAGGAGCACATACTTCAAGCGTCATTGACTTTTCCGCAGGAAGAAACACAGTCTTCACCTGTTTATACCATAAAACCAAGTTCTCCATGTGATTTTTTTTTTTTGCTATAGTTACTGGGAGAAAACAAATCAAAAAGGTAGTAGTTACCTTGTCCCAGTTCTCTTCAATTTCAATGCCACCACATTCAGAGAAGCTTATGGTGCAGCCAAGCCTATCAGACACTATAGAAAGATAGTATTCTTGATCATGAGGCACAAAGGGCTCCACAATGAATGTAGTTATAGGAGCTTTACAGCCACCCATCTCAACCTGCAGACACAGAGAAAAAAAAAATAGCAAAAACAAAACATCAAATAATATAGCAAGATTCAACCCCCATTGTTCTATTACTTGTATTCAGATCATTCACCTCAGAACCGAGGCGGGCTTTGACAAACTCTGCAACTTCAACAAGATCAAGCTTCAAAGCTACCAAACCACTTTTCCCGCGTTTGCCAAACAACATATCAGGCTTCACAACTAGCTTTGTGGAAGATAGCCATGACTCCAGGTTGGTCAACTCAGTGAAATCCGTAGCTTCTGTCACCTGCAAGTAATAGAGAAAAAAGAACAGTTTCAACTTCAATGTTTCTCGTTGGTTCCAAACATAGTAATCATCAAAAGCAGATTCGATGAAAACAAAGCTATAATATTTTCTTGAGGTGACAGACCTGAGCAGAGCGGATTTGAAGGTCAATGTTAGCGAGACGTTTCAAGTGTTCCTTGAGAAGTCTCTTGGAGTCGTACTCTCTGATCTTCTTCCTCGCCATCGAGTTTCAAGCTCAAAAAAAGACAAAACAATAAGAGAAACTCAGAATCTGAAACAGAGACAGTAAGTTTAGTTTAACAAGACAGTGATCGTCTGAATCAAACAAGTGTTTCTCGTCAGAGAAGGTGACAAGTTTAGAGAAGATAAGATCGTGGAAGTTGAGTAACAGGTGATCTCACCAACAGGCAACACCAAGACAGAGAGAGAAAAGCAGACGCCGACTCGGAACCAGAAGAGACGTTGACGTTTTAGTTCTAAAGTCAACCTACCCACCCCCGCCTAAACCATTATTATATTCCTTTTCCTCAATAACCAACCGGTTTAGTCGAACCAAAAATAACCAGTTTTGCTTTCCGTAAATAGTGAAACTAATCAGCAGCTGGCAGAACTAGAGAAGTTAATCTTGTTCTGTTTTCAACTTTATAGCAGCTTCAAAGTTTATAACATTTCAAGCTTAGCTTAGCTATAAACGCATGGAAACAACCTCTAGTCAGTAGCCAGAGCTACTATGTCTCTCACCACCAGTTGCTTGCTTCCCTTCTCTCAATCAGCGACGGCTCCTTTGACCTCCACCTGTTCTTGCCATCTCGCCGCCTCTTTTTCTTACTTTCCGGTAAGCACATGTGCTCACCGTACCTCCTTCAGCTCTGTTTGCATGTTTGAGATCTATGAGATGATCAGTAGATAAGTAGTTCACTTGGTTTAAGCTAAGTTTTGTGACATCTCACCAGAGATATTGAGATTTTTGCGTCTGAATCTAAGCTTAGTGTTATAAATTTGAGGACTTGATATGAAAGGAACTTGATCTCTTCTCCAGTTATTGAAAGTCGAACTCTTTTTTTGTTTTTGTGTGAGTAGGTTTCTTCAAGAAACTACCATAGTTCCTTCAGAAGTGAAAGCCTTGTGCTCAACGGAGGAGGCTCTAATCTTTGCAGGAGATTCTGTGGGTTGAAGCTTTGGATACTTAAAAGCCTGAACCTTAGACAAGGCAGCCATATAAGACATCAGCCTGTGAAAGAGCTTACAACACGCTCAGAGCACACTTTCCTCAGCAATGAACGAGGTCTAGCTCTAGAAACAGAGTTATTTACTGTCTTTATTTCATCATTCTTTAGCACTTCATGAGGTAAAAACTTTAAGCAGGTTTTGCTGAAGAAACTGGAGCTGCAGATTTACGACCAGACGAGATTATTCTAGGAACCCATTTGGTTACTGGCTCTCACAAAGCTGGAGATACACCATCTGTCTCAAAACAGTTCTTGGACGGTCTTTCAGATATTCCAAGAGGAGCCTCACTCTGCATTGCTGTTGTAGGAGCTACCGGTGAGCTAGCAAGAGGGAAGATTTTCCCTGCTTTGTTTGCCTTGTATTATAGCGGCTACCTTCCTGAGGTATAGTGAATGTGCTAATCAACAAAATGATCAGCAAAGTCGGTTTTATAGTTAATTGGTCTTCATTGTCACAGGATGTTGGTATATTTGGGTATTCAAGAAAGAATCTGACAGATGAAGACCTCAGATCCATCATAGCTTCAACTCTTACTTGCCGTGTTGATCATCAGTAAATATATATTTCTTGTTCTTTAACATACATTTTATTCATTGACGTACTAGCTAAAGAATGATGCAAAACATGTTCAGGGAAAACTGTGGGGACAAGATGGATGCATTTCTTAGGAGAACATACTATATCAATGGAGGTTATGATAACAGGGACGGTATGTCTAGACTTGACGAGAGAATGAAAGAGATTGAGGTTAGTCTTTCTGTGTTTCAAACATTTATTTGGACAGACAAGACAAATTTAATACATTACCAGCTTCATTCTCTAGGGAGTATCAAAAGCGAATCGGATATTTTACCTCTCAGTTCCTCAAGAAGCTCTTGTGGATGTGGCATGTAACATTGGAGATAAAGCTCAGGCACCACAAGGCTGGACTCGTATAATTGTTGAGAAACCTTTTGGTTTAAACTCATATTCGTCTCATCAGTTGACAAAGTCACTTCTCTCTAAGTTTGAAGAGAGGCAGATCTACAGGTCCTTCTTCCAAATCTAATTTCTTTCTGCATGCACAGTTCATCTTTCTTTACAGTTTCAGTTTATTCCCATTTCAGGATAGATCACATGCTAGGAAGAAATCTCATTGAAAATCTGACTGTGTTAAGGTTTTCAAATCTGGTTTTTGAACCACTATGGAACAGAACATATATACGCAATGTACAGGTAGTGTCTATTCCTTGTGTGTAGTTCCTGAAACATTCCTCTTCCACATGCTGAGTTGTTCACTCTGTCTACAAACGACACTTTCAGGTTATTGTATCAGAATCAGTTGCGCAAACAGCAAAGTAAGGCATAGTAGTTCTGTTTCCAGCATTGTTGTTTATACATGCTTAGCCTATGAAATGGCATCAGTTATATTAATTCATATTGCTTTTTTCAAGGTATTCTGATGGATATGGCATAATACGAGACATCTTTCATAGCCACATACTTCAGACAATCGCATTACTTACCATGGAACCTCCAATAAGTCTTGATGGTGAAGATATCCGGAATGAGAAGGTTAACCTTCACAAACAAAGAACCAAATAGTCTTATGATATATGGCTAAGGAGAGTATTCTTTATCTGTCTAATGACCTGGTGACAAACCTTCTTCTTCAGGTGAAAGTTTTGAGATCAACTCGCAAATTAGATCCTGCTGATGCCATCCCTGGGCAGTATAAATCAAGTTCTGGAGACAAAACCGACGCTATCTTGAACAGTGTAGACCCTACTTACTGTGCTGCAGCCTTGTATATTGATAATGCTCGTTGGGATGGTGTACCATTCCTAGTAAGAGTTGGCACTGGCCTCATTAAACACAGGTAAGAGTTAATAACTCCTACCATGGTAACATACTGGTATGTATCAGTTGACATAGCAAATGATTTGGTGTGCTTTAATGTTTAAAAGAGTGGAGATCCGTGTGCAATTCCGACATGTTCCTGGAAACATATACAGAGACAACATTGGAATCAACATAGATTTGGGGACAAATGAACTTATCCTACGTGACGAACCTGATGAGGCCATCCTGGTGAAAATCAACAATAAGGTTCCTGGTTTAGGTCTTCAGCTAGACGCTTCTGAACTTAACCTGCTCTATAAAGACAGGCAAGTTTTTGCTTTTCTCATCTGTGTTACCTACACGTGTTGAATTAGTGCGCCTTTTGGTTTATTTGCACTATTGTTGGTTCAAAACTGTAGGTATAGCACCGAAGTACCAGATTCATATGAGCACTTAATTCATGATGTAATAGATGGAGACAACCATCTGTTCATGAGAAGCGATGAGGTTGCAGCTGCATGGAACATTCTGAGTCCGGTCCTCGAAGAGATAGACAAGCAGCACACAGCTCCTGAGTTGTATGAGTTTGGTGGACGTGGACCTGTTGGAGCGTACTATCTCTGGGCCAAACATGGCGTCCCATGGGCAGATGACTGAAGGAGAAATATAGATGCAGCAACTAACAAAGCTTTACAATCTGTGAAATATAGTTTTATTGTGAAGTGGTTAGTCTAGCTTGAAGCTACTGTAACACATGTATGACATGTTGCTATGTGAATGTCTATCATGGTGGGGTCCATGATAGTGTTTAAAATTCTCTAAAGCCACCCAAAGAGAAAAGTATGAGAGAGTTTTAGATAAGGTTGTCTTCCCACCAGAGGCAGGTATTGTATCTCCATCAATTCCTGCAGAAAATTCTTCCTCCTCAATCATGTTGCTGCACTGTACTCAAACCAAATAAGAGAGGAGAGAGATAGAGAGTAGGATTCAAAGTTTTTTAGCTAAAGAGAAACATTTTGGAAGGTGAAGGAAGAGCTGAGTGGTGGAATGGATGATAGATATAGAAAGAAGATGAAAATGGAGAAGGAAGAAGACGAGAAGATGGAGAAGTTGTACACATTGCTTAAAAATGCAAGGGAGATGCGGAAGCATGTCATCAGCTCCATGGAGAAGAAGAGGCAAGAAGAAGAAAGAGCGAGGGTTCAGAGATTTCCTTCGTTTCAGCCAGAGGATTTCATTTTCAAGAATGAAGCAGAGGCCAAGAACAATGAAAATGCAGCAGCTAATGCAAGCTCTTCAGCATCTAGCAAGTATGGCTCTAAAGAAGAGAAAGAGGAAGCTGAGACTAACGTTTGTTTAGACTTAAATCTTTCTCTGAAGCTGACGAGCGACTAAACTGCTCCTCAATACAAAGGATGTTAGTAAGTAGTAACTATGTAATAAAAAGAAATGTGTCTTTGGATTCTTATTTTGGTTGAAGGTAATAAGGTAATTAGTAACTTTGGTTGAAGGAAAAGGTGTTGGATGTTAGTAAGTAGTGATTTTGTGAATCAGTCAGCTAATTTCAAATCAGTGTCAACGTGGTCAAGCACTACTTTATTTCTTCAAACTAGCTCTCTGATGAAATGGTGTTGTATGTCAATATGCTTTTTCCCCTAGACCATGCTAGGCATAACCAGATATGATTGAATTATATTCCACATCATCTGCTGTTTGAATATTATTTACATAAAGCTCGAGTTTTATAATATTGCAGAACAAAGCAATACTCTGAAACAAAAGTTGATTAACGTAGGAAGAGAATATACGCATTGGAAAATCTAGCAACTCGAATATTTTTTAAGATTATCTTAAGAGCAACTGTGCATTTATTTTTAGGGATGTAACGTTATTAGTGTAGTTGGAGAAGACATAAGACATTTAATTAGCCAAATTGTATTTTTGTGACAGACATTGGACCCATCTCACATCACATCACATCATTGTTACCTACCTAATCTTCTTCAGATGCGATCTTGACAATACGAGAGAGACTCAAGAGTACTTTGACTTTGACACGCAACGTCTCTGTGTCTCTTTAAACTTCTTGTTTTTCACGGAGAGATAAACTTCAATCTTTCTCACAGATTCTCTAGAGTTCTTGACAGATGGAGAACTCTGCAACCAATCAGACCATTCGCCTTCTCACACCATTCTCAATGAGAAACTTCAATCTTTCTCACAGGTTCTCTCTTAACCATCTCATACTCAATCATCGTTAATCACATTAACTTCTCCTTGTCTGAATGAAATCTATGTCTATTCCAGAATAGTTATGGCGCCGATGGCGAGAATGAGATCATACGGCAACGTTCCACAACCTCACGCCGCCTTGTATTACTCTCAGAGAGCAACACGTGGTGGTCTTCTCATCAGCGAAGCCACCGGAGTTTCCGAAACCGCCATGGCGTAACGTCCTTTCTTAAAACTATTTATCAGAAGCGTTGACTATTTTCCTCTGTTGTACATGAGTTGTGGTTGACTTTTTGTGACAGGTATCATGACATGCCAGGGATATGGAAGAAAGAACAAATAGAAGCGTGGAAGCCTATCGTTGACGCCGTTCATTCTAACGGCGCCGTCTTCTTTTGTCAGCTCTGGCACGCCGGTCGCGTTTCTCATCGAGGTTATATTATAAGAAAAAACAAAACAAACTCTGTTCTGTTTTTTCAGGGTTTTAAATTGCTAGGTTTTGTTACGTGTGTGCTAAGATTCTCAGCCAAATGGTGAAGCAAGGAAGAAAAACAAACTCTGTTAGTTTTTTTTTTAGGGTTTCATAGTGTTAGATGTTGTTACGTGTGTGCTAAGGAACTGATATTTGTATTAGATTCTAAGCCAAATGGTGAAGCAAGAAAGAAAAACAAACTCTGTTAAATATCTTTTAGGGTTTCAAAGTGTTAGATCTTGTTACGTGTGTGCTAAGGAGCTGATATTTGTACTAGATTCTCAGCCAAATGGTGAAGCAAGAAAGAAAACAAACTCTGTTAGTTTATCTTAGGGTTTGCGCGCATTGATCTTGTTGCGTGTGTTATAAGGAACTGATATTTGTACTAGATTCTCAGCCAAATGACGATGAGAAAAAGAAAAACAAACTCTGTTAGGTTTCTTGTAGGGTTTAGAAATTGTGAAATCTTGTTACGTGTGTGCTAAGGAACTGATATTTGTACTAGATTCTCAGCCAAACGGTGAAGCTCCGATCTCTTCTACGGACAAGCCTCTCGCCGAGGATTCATCCAACGAGTTTACACCTCCGAGACGGCTAAGGACAGAGGAGATCCCGAACGTTGTGAATGACTTTCGTATCGCTGCAAGAAACGCTATAGAAGCTGGTTTTGATGGAGTGGAGATCCATGGAGCACACGGCTACTTGATCGATCAGTTCATGAAGGACACCGTCAACGACCGAACCGACGCTTACGGAGGATCTCTCGAGAACCGATGCAGATTCGCACTGGAAGTGGTAGAAGCAGTGACTAACGAGATCGGATCAGACCGCGTGGGAGTCAGACTCTCTCCCTTCGCTAACTACATGGAGTCAGGAGATACAGAGCCTCAAAAGCTAGGGCTCTACATGGCTAAGTCTCTGAATAGATTCAAGACACTCTACTGCCACATGGTTGAGCCGAGGATGAAAACAGCCAGTGAGGTTTTCGAATGCACTGAGTCTCTTACGCCGATGAGGAAGGCGTTTGAAGGAACGTTCATCGTGGCTGGAGGTTATACAAGAGAAGATGGGAACAAGGCGGTGGCGGAGGGAAGAACTGATCTGGTGGCGTATGGGAGACTGTTCTTGGCTAATCCAGATTTGCCTAGAAGATTTCAACTCGACGCGGCGCTGAATAAGTATGACAGAACAAGTTTCTATACTTCTTCTGATCCTGTCGTGGGTTACACTGATTACCCTTTTCTCGAGACCGAACCTTAAGGTCTTGTTCTATTTTTTTACTTTCCATTTTTTCAGTTGTGGTAATAATCTTACATATATTATGTTTATATTATAGCAATAGCAAGTTGTTAACATTATATATAGAGGTTCATTTTATGGCTTAGCTTGAACATGAACTGAGCTTAATTATATGGCTAAGCATGATAAATCGAATTAATTTTTCAATTGAACAAAAGTTGAGATGATGTTGAAACCCTAGGAATGTCTTTCAACTTCTCGATGATGAAATCTTGCTCTTCAGGATCTAACATGGGTCTAAGATAGATTGTTGTAGTCTTTAAACACTTAGAGTTGGCTAGGATGTAATTCAAGAGTTCTTCCTCTTCTTCTCTGTGTCCATAGTATTTCCATTCAAATATTTTTAGATGTGACGACAAGCATCCAGGTATAGAACTTGGTTGATTCCATGAAAGTGGGAAATCCTCCATCAGTTCATAGATTAATTCATAGATATATTCCTGAGAAAGCAATGGTTACCATGCATATATTATAAAAAAGTTACTAGTATTATAACGTCCATCAAAGCTTGAAGAAAAGGAGGAGTACATACATTATTTACGAAAAGTTCTTCAAGTTTTGGAGTATTTTTAAGTAAAAGTAAGAGTGGGTTCACCCAGTCTGATGTATTTGGATCTACATATAACCTTATAAGTCGAGAAAACCTTAAGGTGCTACAACGCACAAGCTGTGACAAAACAAACAACAATGTATAAGTAGATGCAACAATGTAAATCACAACAAATTAAAAATCAATAATATATATATATAGATAAAGAGAGATACCATTTCATTGCTAAAAGTTAATTCAAGAGAAAAGATCGCCGAAGAAACTGATATGATCTTGTCAAAAGTAGATAAAGAGTCGACACTAATATATACCTCCTCAAGACATGGCATATTCCCGATCGACCAAGAGTCTCTTGAATAATCAGTGACGTCAAACTTCATCAGTGCTGGAGTATCTATAACCAAACAACTACTGCTATCCACTACATTATTGTCATCTTGCAGCCGTATTGTATTAATATACCATAAGTTCCATAAAGAAGACACTTTCACAATAAAGTTTGTTAGATTGTCACTTTTCTTTCTTCTCACGGCCAGATATCTAAGGACATGACAACTAGATAAGAACCTAGCGAGGGAAGCCTCGTCTTTATATACCACATTATAAAGTTCAAGTAACTCAAGTGATGGGAGGCAGGAAAAAGAAGGGAAATCCACAAGAACCTTGTTAGATAGAGTCAATTCTCTGAGTGTTTCACAGGTGTAAAGGCTCTTAGGCAATCTGGTTGGACCTGCTGACCAGCGAAGCTTGAATTTTACCACGATCACGCCGCGATCAACAGCCTTTGCAACCCAGTTTCCGACACTAGCATCACTAGGACATTGTCGACCAAGACTAATAAGCAATCTTTCTAAGACAGGTGCTTTGTGAAGTTTAAGTGACTTGTCCAAAAACCACCAAATGCTCTTGCTCTCAAGATCATCATTATCATCATCATCACCAACAACAACATCATGATCATGGTCGACATCATTGGTTTCATTGTAATCAAGTATAGGCAACATCATCCATATATAGCGCCATCTTTTGGACAAAATCATGGTGGCTACTGCATCTTTAATCGAGATATGCAACAAAATCGTCACAAGCAACTCTTCGGGCAAAGCACTGATCATGTCTTTACAATCTATCTCTTCAATTTTGGCCTCTGACATCTTCACGACTTCTGACATCTTCACGAAAAAACCAAGGAACAAGGATTCGACGTAACAAGCAACACAACGAAATTGTTATGACCAAATACCTAGCTTATCTAAAGAGGTTATATAAAGATTTGCATTTCCCAATAAATATAAAATCCAACTAGTTCCTACAAAAAAATAAAAAAAAAAAGAATATAAGGGATGAAAAAGAAAGAAATATTAATCTCTTCAAGTTTATTTAGTTACTAATTAATATAATTGATACACTTGTCACTAAGATAATTATTATTTTTGTTCAAATTAAGATAATTATCTTTTGCATGTAGCAAAAATTAATAAGTATATAGTAAGATTAAATTGTGAACTAAAAACTATATATGGTAAAAGATATATAGTACTTTCTGAATAGTAAAAAATCTGCTTATTTTTTTAAAATCAGTTAATTCAACAAATTACTAATCTTAAGAGAAAAGAAATTAGAATAACTATTTATATATATTTCATCACCATTATGCCTTGTTGTGGATATTGGATATGGAAGATTATGACCGCAACGTAAAGTTTAAGTGGTGATGTTGTAATTAAACTTTGTTACTGGGCCTAGTGGGCCTTAGTGGAGATTTGCTTGGGTCCCTGGGCTGATTTAGAATTAAAATGATTTTACAAAAAAAGGAAAAAAGAAGGAAAACACACGCGCAAGAGTTTGAAGATCTGATACAGAAAGAAGATAATTTTCTCGGAAAATTCTGTCTTTCTCGGAGGGAAGATCCGTATATTCCATATCGGAAAGGTGTTTCGTTATTCTTCTGATCGGCGTCGGGTTGATCCATTTGGATAATTCGAAAGATGGATCCTAACCAGGTGAATGTTAAATTTCTTGATGAGCTCGATTGCTTATCAGATTCTTGATTAACCTCGATTAGCTGTTCGATCTGGACGTGATTGTGTTAGATCTGTGCTCTTCGTTTTCGTCTACGAGAAATTCTGTAGAATGTGTGTATAGTTTGAAGGTTTGAGCTAGATAAACATGCTAGGTTAAGAATCGTTTTGATCGTGAATCGTTCACCTTCTTGTGACAATGCGTAGCAGAGATTAGTCTAAGCTGTGATTATTCTCGTAGTTTACTTTATTACTTTCAATGCAGGCACCAGTTGAAAACTATGCAAATCCGAAGACGTGTCTCTTCCATGTTCTCTTCAAGGTATGAGCCTGTGTATGAGTCTTCTTCATACGTTTGTATAAGTGTGTCAAAGACAATGGTAATAAGTTTGTTTTTGGGTCAGGGTGCTGCGTTGGCGTTTTACATTCTCTCCGCTCTCTTCTTCAACAGCTTTGTTATAATCTTTGTGGTGACTGTTCTTCTTGCGGCACTTGACTTCTGGGTGGTTAAGAATGTTAGTGGGCGTATACTTGTTGGTCTCAGGTGGTGGAACGAGATCAATGACCTGGGAGAAAGTGTTTGGAAATTTGAGTCTCTTGACCAGGAGGTTAGCCTTTTTCTTCTGTTCTGCTTCATGTTTTTACTTTATTCAACCTTTTATAGAAATTATGTGTAGTTTTTACTTTCTCGACTTTTTGAATACTCGTTTATTTGGTTCGTTTGTGTGTATCAGTCGTTGGCTCGGATGAACAAGAAAGACTCGTGGCTTTTCTGGTGGACGCTTTACCTTGCAGTGAGTAGTTCCTGCCTAAGACTACAGTTTGTAGCGTATGCTTATCACTTAAACCTGTTTACAATGCACTTGGAAATTTAGTCAAAATCACATGCAGACACATTGCAAAATAGGCAGATTAGGGAGGAAGTAATCTGGTAGGCTTAAAGTCGGCCATTGTTATTGTGCATGTTGAAATTTCACTAATACTTGGTAGCTTAAAACCCTATAGGCTCAGTTGCATTACAAGCGACTTATAGAGAGTGAGAATAAGCCATGAGATGGTAGCAATGGGTTTAGTGTCTAGAGTCAACATTACAAACTTGTAAATATATTATACTGTCTTTTGCCGCAGCTGAATCTTGTTCTTTTTATCCTATCTTTAGGCAGCTGCGTGGTTAGTCCTTGGGATATTTTCACTGATAAGGTTTCAGGCCGACTATCTGCTTGTTGTTGGCGTTTGCTTGTCCCTCAACGTGGCTAATATCATCGGCTTCACAAAGTGCAAGAAAGGTAAGATCCATTCTAGTATAGCCCCTGATTTTGTTAAGAATCAACTCGGCTTAGATATCAGTAGGTTCTTAACAGGTATTCACACTTTTTTTTTTTTGTTGGCAGATGCAAAGAAACAGTTTCAGCAGTTTGCTTCACAGACAATCGCATCACGGTTCCAGTCCACTGTACAATCTGCCTTTACCCTTGTCTGAAAAGAAGAAAAGGTTTTAGTGATTAAAAGACGGTGTATAAAGAAGATTTGCCATAAGCAACACCATGTTTTTTTGCCTGATTCGTTTTTCCAATATACTATTTTGTAAGGGATTATTATACTCTCTTTTACAGGTATTTTACATTTTCGATTTTACCCTATTTAACATTTTTGTATCTCCTATGGTCCTATGGCGTATGTTTAGCTTCAGAAATTTTTACGTTTCTTTATGATTTCGATGCGACCTTCATCTTCAATATCCTCGTCTGATGAATTTAGTTGAGCAACTACTTAAAATGAAAATGATTCAAAATGAAAATCAATGTAATTAAATGTATAGAGTCAAGCTGCGCTGTTACTTCTTATCGAGCAGCGGGTAAATGGCCATAG
Source organism: Sinapis alba (assembly GCA_012274485.2). Lineage (NCBI taxonomy): Eukaryota > Viridiplantae > Streptophyta > Magnoliopsida > Brassicales > Brassicaceae > Sinapis > Sinapis alba. Next base: position 34,512 of record MU105665.1, on the reverse strand, counting down.
CCAATGCATAAGATTTAACCACTGGGAGTAACTTTTCGAGGTTGTAAAACATTTAGCTTGCTAATATGTTTCCAGTGTTCTTGAAGTCACATACATAACCAGCTTTAATGTAGTTTATAGATAATTACGGGTATTTTTTTGTAGAACAGGATGATGTTTACATCTTATTACAGGTAGTAAAAAAGCAGCAACGAGTGATAGGTAATACATGAGAGTAAGAACAGTGAGAAACACTCGGCTTGATTAGGCCTCCTTGACTGCAACAGCCTCTTTGACCTCGGTGGCTTCACTGCTCTTCTCCTTAACAGGTTCTTCCTTGACAGGTTCCACTTCCTCTGGGACTACAAAAGCTGAGACAGGGAAAGTCCTGGAAAGTGTGGTTGGTGACTTGAAAGTGATCTTCTCTTTCTCCTCTGTATAGATCTCACTGATAGAGACCCAGATAAGAAGCTCCTTGGCCTTGACTCCAGTGAGCTTCTTGATCTTACCTGTCTGAACCACGGCAGTGACCTCCGTTCCGTAGGAGACAAGCTTATCGATCTTTTCGAACTTGTGGGTGATGCTCTGTTTCTGCTTCAGCCACACAACACCTGACTCTCTGTCATACCCAACCTCTTCAATGTCCTTCAATGGTAGTAAGCCATTAGGCATAGATATTTCCTCGAGGAAGCATTTTGTCTTCTCTCGGCATATCTCATCTCCGGTGTACATCTCTGCCTTAGCTCTCACCTCCTCTGTGACCAAACCCATCTCTGTTTCTTGTTGAAGTGTGTTGTGTTGAGAGGTGACTTAACCTTGTTATATATAGGTTGAGGGGTATGCGGTGCATGTAAAAAAAAAAAGCTTTAATGGGCATGGTTGAGCAGGTTTATGAGTGACAATAGCAATCATCATCACACAATAATGATAAGCAATTATTGTTGTTACTCGCTATATGATAGATGGTGCATGCATGGCCCTTTGCGTGTAAATGCAGGGCCTATCATCTCACATTTCTCCTCACCTGCTAACCAGTAACCGTTGTGTCCTCAATTATTTTTTGGTATAAATCGAATTGAATAAACATCTATTTCCTTGACTTAGCGAGGATCAAGACTATTATTATTGTGATTTTTTTTTCTTTTCACTACTATCTTTAGAACTCAAGCAAATACTGTAGTTCACATAACTACAAGAGTTCCAACTTCTAACTTATTGATTGTGATTTGTCACCTTACTTTCTTTGAAACTTGATGCCTTGCTACTGTTTCACTATAAACTTGGTCCAACTAAATCTTCCTTCTTTATTAGTATCATATCCATACAAGATACTCTTTTAGCTTTGTGAACAAACGCTAAAACCAACATTATATAAAATATCACCAAGAGCCAAGTTGTTCTCATGAATTAGGCTAATCAGTAGGCATAACATCTCCAATATATTGTTTCGAAGTAAAAGCTCCACTGTAAGTCTGTATGTAACCTTTAAACTTAGGAAGAGAAACTGGCAAAGCTCTGCGCAGCGTTTTCATGGCAGTGATTATTCAATAATGTCTCTATATGTTTGATCTCCTTAGGCATTGATCCTGTTAGCACCTCGTAGCCTGTCTCAGTGATCAGAACTTCATCCTCAATCCTTATCCCAATGCCTTGGAATCTGCAAATTATCAAGAAAAAAGCAATGATTTGCAGTTTAATCTCACGGATCTACATACTTCTTGAATGAAAATATTCCTACAAACCATGGTTTTTAAACATGAATTTGGTGCGTAGAATATGAAGAGAGTACTGTTATACCTTTCAGGGCAGTTGAATGAAGATGGAATGTAGACTCCTGGCTCAATCGTGATCACCTGTCCAAACAGCCATTGACATTGAGATTCTGTTATAGAAATCTTATCTCGCAAATACTAAAACTAGTTCATTTGATGGACTAACATCATCAAGGATAGTCTATTAAACCAGGAGGGGAAGTTAACAAGGTGACAATGTTATAAGCCAGAATTTTTTTCTTACAGAACTAAGACTCGATAGAGTTTGGCTTTACTTACAGAACCAGGTTCCAAAGGGCGGTCATATCCTACAGAAGAAGAATCGTGCACATCCATCCCAAGGTAATGACCTTTTTTATCCATCAAAAGAGAACTTTGTTAGATAACATTTCTTTTGTTACATGATAACGTTTATACATCATCATGTCAGACAATTTTAAAAAAGGATGTTTGCACCAACACGTTAACCAAACTTAGTTAATTGTATTGGTTTCATCGACCAAAAATGCAAATTTACTATTTTATGATTGGATGAACAACCCAATAAGTTAACGTGATCGAGGTCCACTGTTGCATACCTATGGAGGTTGGATTCAGCTGTCCATACAGTCTACGATTCTTTAAGATGCCCATCTTCATCAGTCCATTGCACAACATATCGGTCTGCAAAACCACGAAGCACCATCTGAGTTCAAACAGCAATTTGTTGGCAAATAAAGCTCTTTAAGTTTAAGGCTGATGAGTGTCTGTGATTATATATGACATTTCTGGTCCATATAAGCTTATGAAATATTTGTGATTCAGATTTCTATATGAATATATTTCACATTTTGTAAAAACTGTAGATAATGAACGGTATGTGTTTTGTGTGTTTCATACATCTCAAGCACAGTTGAAGATAAGCTAGTATTTACCGAAAATGTGTTTAGTTGACGGATGGTTGTACCAGGCTTGCATAGCTTTATGGACTCTTTGTTTGTCTCAAGTATAAGATCATATATCTCTTCCTGTATAAAAAATAAAAAAGTTAACATAATAAACTCTGAGAAAAGAGCTCGAAGAATGAGTTTCTTGACAAATCAAAACCTGAAGAGAACTGAACTTTCCGCAAGGTGGCCATGTCCGAGTAAGATCACTAACATAACCATGTAACTCACAGCCCATGTCCAACAAGACAAGATCACCATCTTTTATCTGCACAGATGTATTTATACATGTTGGCTTCAAGAACACATCTCTATATGAGTAAACTGAATAGAATTTCATCAAACTTACTCGCTGATCATTTCGTGAATAGTGGATCACACTGGCATTAGGACCGCCACCAACTACAGGATTGAATCTAAAGAACAAAAAAGTATTATTCTCATTAGGAAAAGAAGAATAAGGAATATACTTATTTACCATTGGAGTAGATAGAAATGGTGAGACTTACGCCATTCGCTGAGCACCTCTTATCCGACACTCATACTCAACTTTGGCTGACAAGATGCCTTCATCAGGACACCCTTTTGAATGTAGCATTGTTTTCAGAAGTCCCTGAGAATGGAAGAGATCCAAATCACTACATACGCTCATTCTCATTGCAAAAGTTACAACTTGAACAAATATTAGTCCCATTACTTCTCCACCATCTCATTTCTGACAAGAAAGTTTGTGAGCAGCATAACAATGGCCTTTTTTTTGTCATACAGGAGTACCTGGCAGGCAATAGATGCAGACTCTCTCATCAATTTGAGCTCTGCAGGTGATTTAATTAACCTCAGCTCATGGGTAAAACTTGAAAGAGACTTCACTTTGCCAAGAGATGCTGACTTTTGAAACTCATCCAAGTTTGTGTATCTTTGCGAGGCAGTTTGATCATTGTGAAACACTTTGGAAGATTTTCTTATCATGCCTGAAAGAATCTGTACATTCAAGAACATATAAATAAAACAATGAACGTTTTACAAGAGCTGCCACTTAAATATAAGTTACCTCAGGTAATTTGCTTATCGGATATGCTTGTTCTGCCTTGAAAACCTCGAACGCTGCATCAAGACCAGCTACTTCTCCTTGCCAAGCAATGTCCTAGACCACAAACCAACTCTTATAAATCACCAAACAGTCTGTATAACGAACTTCATGTACTAGCAGATAATTAACCATACATTAGGAGTTGATTCTGGCATGAACATGCATAAACCGTGTTCATCGCTTAAAACAGCCACACCACCTGGTTGCTGGCAGCCAGTTAGATACAAATAATCAGCCTCTTGTCTGAACGTATACGGAACAACGTCTGTCATCATCTTCATAGGTGCAGAAGAGATGATTGCTAAGCTGTTCTGAGGTAGAAGCTCCGCAAGTTTCTTCCTTCGTCCAATGTATTCCTCGATTCTTATTCCTGGTGTGACCTCTCCTTCAGCCATTAACTGATATTAAAGAGGGAACCTTCAGAGCATTATAAAGCCTTTTCAATCAGGGATAAGATAGTCAAAGTAGAGTTACATGAGGATGAGATGCTGGAGTTGGTTGACCAATGTCTTTGACACGTTGAGTTGAATATGCATAGCGACTGATCACCTGAAACATCATTTCATAAACAAAATGTCTCTTAGCCTAAAGAACAGATCACACAGAGATAAAAACAAGTCACAGGCTTTATGTAAATTTTTATAAAAAAGTCAATTACTTTCATTCAAAGGATGAAACTTTCTGGTCCCTGAAGATCAATTACCAAACGCGAACAAACAAAGAAGACAACAACCATTGAGAAAGCATGAACTGAGAGCATACCTTGCTTCTTGAGACTCTCTGAGCTAGATTCCGCGCAAGTACTTGCATCTCTCTTCTCCTCTCCCAGAGACACAGACTCTTTGAGTAGATCGATTCGGACCTCTTATTAGTTCTTCAGGGTTTTAGCTGCTTGGAGGTGCGTTGTCTGAATGAAAAGCCGCGTTTCAGAGGTTTTAAAGAGTTTAAAACGCCAATCGCACTTTCCGAACCGCTTAATCGAACTTAACGAAAGTTAGTGGAGAGAGTTTTAGTGTTAGGGTTTTAGCTGTTTTAAACGGTGCGTTTCAGCAGACCTATCAAACTGATAAAGGTCAAGACTTTGAGTTTTTTTTTTTTTTTGTGCAACTGACTTTGAGTTTCTTCAGACCAAAATACAGCGAAACAGGGGAGAATAGAGGGAAGTGGGTAGATAAATTGATCTTCTCCGCCGCTCATAGAGATTAACAATGGCTGCTGTTGAAGAAGAAGTGAAGAATGTTGGAAGAGTAATTGAGGAGGAGCCTGTTTGTGAAAAGAGAGAAAGAGAAGAGGAAGCTGAAGCATTGGCGCCATGGGAGCAACACGCGAGCATAATAAGCATCCCTCGGTTTGATTACACAGCTCCCTCTTCTCTGCTTCATCATTCTCATTCCGGCTTCCTCGTCACCTGCGGCATCAGTATGGTTTCTTCCTCTTTTTAACGTATTAATTGCTTTTTCCCTCAATGGTCTCCGCCTAGTCTTGAGTGTTGAATTGAGATGTACACGTGTCCCTGTGAACTAAGACTCAAGAGTGTTGTGTACTGTTTATCAGAAAGGGAGAAAAGTGCTACCAAAGAGGTCATGTCCATCCTTGGAAAGGTGTTATTGCCTATAGGTGAGGAGAAAGCTGAAGTTTTGAACTCTTCTGATGCATCTAAAAGGCAGAAACTTTGTGGACAAGAGACAGGAGATGACGGAGGGAAGACTGCCTTGCAGGAAACAGGTAACTTTTGAAGAGCATAGTCACTGGTTTGTCTTTTTTTTTATTAACTTTTTGTGCCCTTCTTTAGGTGAAAATTCAAGTGTTGAGGATCTCAAATCGGCCAAAGAGAGCGTCAGTGAAGAACATAAGTCTCTCATGTCATTGGTTAAGCTGACAAAGAGTGGCCTGCTTCTTTTTACTTTCCCTGTTGAAAACTCTATGGATACTACAGATATTGTGTCAAGAATCTTCCAGTGTATGGAATCTGGAGCTCTCAAGGCACCAGTGTAAGTCTTATTATTTCATATTGCATAAACGAATGTGGTGAAATGTTGGTTAGTGGAACGGTCATCTGATTGAAGTTTATCCTGTTACCACTCGCTTTAGGATCATCTAAAACTACCTTTAGGTAATCTTGCTTATAGAGTTCTGATTTGGTCTAGAATCATTATTTCAAGTATAATAGTCTGTGGTTTCTCTTGCATATCAGACCTTTTCACTCTTTTTAGAATCGTCTGGCCATGTCGTCTCACTCTGCTAGGAACTAATTATTGACCACTCTCTTTTCAGATCCGTTGATGTGAAAGTTTGAATGACATACTTTATGATTTGAATGATGCAGCTGGTGCCATCGGATATTCCCTGTTCAAGCTACATGTGCTTTGACAGAGAAAGAACTTCAGGAAACAGTATCAAAGCTTGTTCAGCGGTTTGTCGATGATAAACAAAACACGCTATCCAAACCCGTGAAGGTAGATGGCCAAAAAAAATACATTTATCTGCATAATCAAGTTGATATTGTTAGATTTCATGGCAATGGTTCTTAACCATATACAACCATACAGTTTGCAGCTGGGTATAACCGAAGAGGTGTGGAGGAGACAAAAGGAAAGATTCAGAAAGCATCAGAGGTTCTATCTCAATGTCCTTTGCTGGACCGCACTAAATGCTTTGAAACTGTGGCGGCCGGAGTGAAAGACATTGTACCAGATTCAGTTGTAGATCTCAAATCTCCAGAGGTAACTTCATATAGACAAGAACTCAAAACCTTGTTGTGTTATATACCGTTTATGAAGTTCTGAAGATTGGTGTGAACAAAATGTGCAGTTATGTGTTATGGTGGAACTCTTACCGCTCTCTAGAATACCAAATGGCTCCTATGTAGCTGCTGTTTCAGTGCTCCCACATAGGCTAGTCAGCACAAAGCCTAAACTCGTGATCAAGCCTCTAGTTGCAGAGACCAAACAGAAGAAGGGATAAAACTGATGAGTGCAATGGCATAACAGCATTTGATTTTTTAGAGCTTAAAAGATATCAGTTGAAGTTGGATCTCTCTGTTTGAGACTAAACTAAAAGTTTTAGTTTAGATATGTCTTTTGCTTTCAATGTCTCTCATGGCATTAACAAGTTTGATGAGCAATGTTGTGTACTTACAAAAGATCAGTTGAAGGTCTTTGATACTTACAAAAGCAATTCGGTTTAATTGGAAACTGATTTTATATTCGGATTCCGGTTTAGTTAGATTCGGTTTACTCACTCGCGTTTGCGTTTATGTCCGTTTAGCAAATGGCTTCTTTAGTTTCATCTTCAACACAAGTAAAACACAGCCCTAATGGGAACGAGCTCGTATGGCGATGGCGAGAAACAGAGGATTGAAGAAGAAGAGCAATATGGAGTGTTGCTGTATTACAAGTACACCTCTGTTCCTGATTTAGATGAGCTCGTTTCCTTCTACGAATCTAGCTGCAACTCACTCGGTTTACTCGGCCGAGTCAGGCTCTCCACTCATGGCGTCAATGTCACCGTATGCTTTTAGTCTCCTTCTCTGTATATCCGATGTTGTATAATCGAAAAGGCTAAACCTTTATGTCTTCGGAGGAATATATTTAAGTGGAATGAATGACAATAACGTCAAAGTCCTTTTGTGTTCTTAGTTGTTTGATTGAAGATCCAATCCAAAGTTTGAAGCTTTTGCTAGAGCTCTGTTTATAACGTTTGAATAACAGATAAAGGTTTTCATTTTGGTTAGGTTGGTGGGAAATTAAATGCATTGGAAGAACATATTGCTGCAGCAAAGTCGAATTGTTTGTTCGAAGGGACTGACTTCAAGCTTGCATCTTGCCATCATCCCTTGAATGACAAAGTTTCTCAGGAATGTGGGTTTACATCGCTCTCCATCCGTGTTGTTGAGGTTGCTGCCTTATTCATCTTACAAACATAAGTAGTGTTCGTAAGCTCAAACTGATTTGCAGAACATGTTGCAATGGTTTGAATCTATCTATTTAACCAAACTTTACCTCCGTATCCTTTTTCTAGCATTTTGACAGAACTTTGGCATTGTGATGATGACTTGCAGGAGTTAGTGACCTTTAGTACTTGCCCTCTCTTAAAATCTCCTGAAATTTCAAATGCTGGAAAACATCTCTCTGCTGCTGAGTTTCATTCGGTCCTGCAGAGTGCCAGTAAGATATTCTTTTATCTGTTTAATTGCATGCTTCTACATTGTGTGTCTCATCTGATTATGTTTTCTTGAAACTCAGATGAACAACCTGATGGAGAGGGGAAGTCTGAGAATAAGGAACTTGTTTTGCTTGACGCTAGGAACCTGTACGAGACACGTATTGGAAAATTCGAATCAGAAAATGTTGAGACCCTTGATCCTGAGATCAGGCAGTAGTGATTTGCCAACCTGGATTGATGAGAATGCTGAGAAATTGAAAGGCAAAAACGTGCTCATGTATGGACATCAGTTCTATGAACATACATAGATACATTGAACAGTTTCTTGTCTAGTTTACTTTCCATATGATTGAAGTATTAATGTGTTGGGCAATATCAGGTACTGCACTGGTGGAATCAGGTGTGAAATGGCATCTGCATATATAAGATCTAAAGGCGCAGGGTTTGAGAATACTTTTCAGGTAAGATCATGGATTTGATACACAAGTCACTGAACTTGGCTGACTCTAGCTGCTTATGTGATTCTTGCAGCTCTATGGTGGCATACAGAGATACCTTGAACAATTTCCCAGTGGAGGATTCTTCAAAGGGAAAAACTTTGTGTTTGATCACCGGTATATTATCTTTCTCTTGTAATCAACCAGGAAACCTTTCGAGTAACTTATATTATCATGTGGTGGTTTGAAGGATCTCAGTTGGGAGCTCAAAAGAGGATATAATAGGTTGCTGCCTTCTCTGCAACAATACCTTTTACGACTATTCTCCACGTTGCCGCTGCAGATTATGCCGGATGCTTGTGTTAGTCTGCAATCATTGCCAAGTAATGCACTCTCTGACCACTTTTGTTGATCTACTTCACCTGGATTGTGTTACCTTGGATTGATGATGTGGTGTTGCAGGTAAAAGGAGATAGTTATGTGTGTGAGCTGTGCCGTAAACACGGAAAAGGGCAAGTCCCTTTGAGTCCTGATCCCTCAAGTCAGCCTTGTGAAAGCAAAGGTGACAACGATACAAGACGGAAGCTAAGGATCTTATGCTTACATGGTTTTAGGCAGAACGCGTCTGGCTTCAAAGGGAGGACAGGATCACTAGCAAAGAAACTGAAGAACATTGCCGAGCTTGTGTTCATAGATGCACCACACGAACTACAGTTCATATACCATACTTCTACATCTCCTCCTCCACTCGTGGCATGCAACAAGAAGTTTGCGTGGTTAGTGTCACCAGAGTTTGACAAGCCTAGTGAAACAGGCTGGACAGTGGCACAATGCCAGTTTGATCCGCTGCAGTATCAGAATCAAACCGAAGGGTTTGACAAATCGTTGACATACTTGAAGAAAGCTTTTGCAGAGAAAGGTCCTTTTGATGGCATTCTCGGATTCTCTCAAGGTGCAGCAATGGCGGCAGCTGTGTGCGGGAAACAAGAGCAGCTCTTAGGTGAGATAGACTTCAGATTCTGCGTGTTGTGCTTAGGTTTCACACCTTGGCCTTTGATGGAGAAGACAGAGCAAGGGTCGATCAAGTGCCCTTCACTTCACATTTTCGGAAGCCAGCCTGGAAAAGACAGACAGATTGTGACTCAAGCCAGCTCAGATTTGGCGGGTTTGTTTGATGAAGGTTGTGCCACCATAATAGAGCATGACTTTGGCCACATTATTCCTACGAAGTCTCCTTATATTGATGAGATTAAAGCTTTTCTTAACCAATTCGTTTGAGGACTCTTGCAATCAAATAACGTTTCTTGTATTTGTACTCTGACAAGTAAAAGTTTTAAAAATTATAATAACAACAAAGATAGAATTGACAAGTACAAAGTGTGATCATATCCTAAACCAGTAACCACACTAGACATGATTTATCCCAGAGTTTTAAGATATTAAAATACAGACTCGGAGAATGATTCAAACGAATAAGGACAACATCAAAAGAAAGTAAACGAAACAGAAAAGCCTTTTTGCACCAGTTCTCAAAAATCCAAACTTGAACCTGGCAATGTCAATAACATGATTCTCAGGTTCCACAAACTCAGTATTTCAATTTGTTCTATACCTTTTAGCCAAACTTAAATCCACCAGGGGGTGCAGCTGGCTGGTTATTGCCGAAACTGAAGCCTTGTTGTGGATTCTCGCTCACACCGTCTGGCAGAATCTGCTCTTCATCTTCTTCAGCCCAATATCTCTCCAAGATCTTAACAGCCTTCTCATATATCTCGTTGTTGTCATGGGATTGAAGGTTTTCGATTTTGTCCAATCCATCAGACTCTTCTACTATCTGAGCATAGAGATTCACCCCACCGTTTAACCCCATCTCCTTGTCAGCCTCACTAATCTTGAGAATGTTTTCAAGCCCTTCGAGGCACACTGTCACAATCCTTGGATCAGGGCAGATTAGTAGATCACAAAGAGGTTTGATGCAGCCTTGGTTCACCAAATATCTGCATGCAAAACTCTGTTATAGCATATTTCGATATTGAGAGAGATGATGGTATAAGACAGGTAAAAGTGAACACTATGAAGTGTAAGTCAGTTATTAGCAAATGCTTAGAATTAGAGACGACTTACTGAATCTGCTCGTGAGACCCTCCTGATGTGGCATTGGAAATGGCCCAAGCAGCTTCCTTCTTTATATCGAACTCCGCGTTCTGGAGCAAGTGCACAAGAGGAAGGACTAATCCAGCACCAACCACAGCCTATATTGTTTGAACAATATAAAATAATTAAAAATTGTCTTTCTGAAACTCTGATGGCTCTCAGCATTTTCAGTAACAGGTATTGTTGGCATACGACACTAGCAAAAGAGTAAACACAACTTGAACATATTCATTAGCATATATTTTCCACAAACAACTGTATTCTTGACATGCTAATTATAGCAGAAAAAAACTCATACCTCTATCTGAGCTTGGTTACCAGCAGTGATATTTGAGATAGTCCAACAAGCTTCTTTTTTAATACTTTTCTTGTGATTTTGCGTAAGTAAATTATAAAGGTGTGGAAGTACGCCACTATCAATTATAAACTGAAAATCAAAAAAAAAAGTAGTTGCAGTCAAAATGCTAAAGCGTTACCCAAAACAATATCGAAACATTGTTCTTCACATCTCATACCTGTGTCTGAGAGTCATCACCAGTTACAATGTTCCCAACAGTTCGAAGTGCAGGAATGAGAACCGTAGGTGATGGATGACTTGAAGAAATATATAATTAGTTATTTAGTTAGTATGCATAAGAACAAAAATAAGAATTCAAGGGAGTGAAACAACACTCAATTTCTAAAAGGTATTAAAAACAATACAAATTTGAAGATGCCAACACCATTGTTAAAAAGACCAACTAATATAGCAAAAAGAACTAACCTCAGAAGCTCCACAAGTCGTGGACAGACACCAGCCTGGATCACAGCCTGAATCTTATCATTGGGGCCATCTGAAAGGTAGGATAGAGCCCAGCAGGCATCTGTGAGAACTTCTTCATCATTTAAATAGATAAGTTGCCGAAGAACTGGCAGGGCAGGCTTCACCTGTTACATACAAATATGATACATCATGCTCGAATAATGTGATGAACGCAACCAAACATATGTAACTAAAATTTTAATATAAGACTGTACAAACAAATCAAGTTACATAAGATCTACCTCTTCAAATGGTGTTGGTGGTTTCCCACGACAAAAGTTGGACAAGGTCCATGTAGCATTCCTTAGCATGGACAACTTTGAATTTTCGTTTAACTGAGACAGCAAGGGTATAAGAGCACCACAGCTGAGAACAAGATTCCTGCAGTTTGGCGAGTCTCCAGCAACATTCCCCAAGGCCCACACCGCCTACAACGGATAAATATATAAAGGTTTATAAGAAAACATTAACGTTTTAGCTCTTAGAACTACAGAGAAGCACATGGCTGACTAAAATTTCATTTTAAAAAAAAAGTATATATTTGGATCAAAATTTCAAAACAAAATAAAATTGCAAGTGAGAGCTACAACCATCTAGCTAGTTAGTGGCAAACCTGCTCTCGAACGTCATCACTAGCAGAGCTAAGAAGCTCAACGAAGATAGGTACCGCCCCATGTTCAATCACAACCCGAGTATGGTCCGATGTTCCTGAGGCAACGTTGGTCAAAGCCCATGCAGCCTCAAACTGAAAACAAACTTTAAAGTAAGCCACCAGACTATTCTTAAATCTCTAAGGTGCCATTAATAAGGGCTCAAATCTAAAATGAAGGAAGCATAAGACATACCTGCAGTTGTGGATGGTCTTGCCTTCCAAGAAACTCTACAAAACGTGGGATAACACCAGCTTTGATCACTTCATCAATTGGAGGACTGCGCTCTGTTCATCAAATTATAAACAACCATCATATGTCTATTCCACACATATACAATCTAAAAAAAAAAGAAGAAAAAATAATGTAATATATACCTATAGATAACAACTTTCTAAATTGAGTAGTGGCTTCAAGCTGAGCTTGAGGATCATCAGAATAAACACCTTGTACCATCATTGGGATACCTTCTAACTGTCAAAACAGAACATAACAGAATCAAACAGCTGTCTCCACGGCAACAAAATGTAACAATCCAATCCATTAATGATTACTACATGATCAGATGTGTTGTCATAAAGCTGAGATCTAAAAACTGAAGGGGATTTACAATTAAAAGTCTCACTCTTTCAGTAAGAAAAACAAAGATCCATCACTAACGAATCAAATCCAATGATCCAAATGAAACTAGAGATTCAGATCAGCGGCTTACTCGTTTCTCAGCGGCGGCAGCGCTCTGGAGGGCGTCGGGACCAGCTCCGATAGGCTGCTGCTGCTGCTGGAGCTTCATCCCTTCGCGGCGTTTCTTGAGGAGACTGTCCTCACGCTTGTTTTTTCTGATCTCGACGAGATTGTCCTCTCTCCTCCGCCTCGCTTCATCGGCATCAACACCTGTCTTGTATATCTTCTTCCTCAGCTCCGCGCGTGTACTCGGCCTCAGCGACATCTTCCTCAGTCTCTCGATCTTCTCTCTCGCTCTGTTTTGGTGGAACTGAAAATGGAGATGGAGATCGTGGAGGACGAGTTGTCTGTCTGTTGCTGTCGGGTCGGATCCGGGCTTAGTTTGTGTCGGAAATTTTCGATTAGTTGTCGGAACCACTTGGATCCTTCCCTCTGACGCAGAGTATATTAAAGTTAGCTTTGGTCTTTTCCACCCTTGTCAGAAAAAAAACACCTTTATAATGGGCCACACAGATGAAAAAGCCCACAGACTTTTAACACAGACATCGTTGGTAAGTGGGTTTAACTCAATAATAATCTCTCCGGCGAAAGCGTCGTCGTTTCAGCTCAAATATGGCTCTCGGTCTGACTGGTACGATCATCTGTTTATTCTGTTCTATGCAGCTCTATCATGACTGTTTCACTAGTTCATGTTATATAATTCAATTGTAGAGAGTCCATCTCTGGAAAAACATATTCACTGAGAGAAAAACATATATAAACACTAACAGGGTTGTTTTTTCTTTTGGTAAAATTAAAGGCTTTAACTGAAAATTCTCTCTTTATTGGGACCATTAAGTAATTAATGATTAATAAGATACAAATGTTGTTTAGTAAGCAAAAAAAAAAAAAAAAAAAAAACAGAATCTCTGGACAGTTATGTTCTTGTTGGCTTCATGTAGACCCATCGCTTGTCGCTCTTACACCATCACTAAGCGTTCTTACACCAACCTCTCGATTCAACGCCTCAGCTCTCTTCTGCGCAAGAATGAATCAAATCCTAGAATCATCCACCAGCTCCATTCTCACTTCGTCACTGCTGGGCTTCTTCTCCTTCATCAGAAACAAAACTCTGAGAAGCTTCTCCTATTCAATCCTCTGCTTCGATGCTATTCTCTTGGCGAGACTCCTCTTTGTGGTTACTTCCTATACCATCAACTCCAACAGCTTCACTTCCTGTCTGATCACGACAAGAGACTTCCTCCTTTCGATAGTTTCACTTACGTATTTCTCCTGAAAGCGACTTCGAATCCACTACTGGGGATTGGACTACATGGGTTGACGCTAAAACTGGGTTTCGAGTTTCATGTCTACGTGCAGACAGCATTGGTTAGGATGTATATAGCTGGTGGAAACAGAGTTGATGCTTACAAGTTGTTCGACGAAATGCCTGAGAGAAGTTCTGTAACTTGGAATGTGATGATCACTGGTCTGACTAATCTGGGAGAGTTCGATAAAGCTCTTTGCTTCTTGGAGAAGATGCCGAATCGGACGGTAGTGTCTTGGACCACTATCATTGATGGGTATGCACGAGTGAACAAACCCAAGGAAGCTATACTCTTGTTCTGGAGAATGGTTGCTTGTGACGCAATTAAGCCAAACGAGATCACCATTCTCGCGATTCTTCCAGCTGTTTGGAACTTTGGAGATGTAAGAATGTGCGGATCGGTCCAAGGTTATGTTGTGAAAACAGGGTTTGTTCCATGTGACATCCGTGTGACAAACTCTCTCATCGACGCTTATGCAAAGTGTGGGTGTATCCAAAGCTCGTTAAAGTTTTTCACGGAGGTTCCAAAGGATAAAAAGAATCTTGTATCGTGGACAACGATGATCTCTGCGTTTGCAATGCACGGAATGGGCAAAGAAGCTGTCAATATGTTCAAAGACATGGAAAGATTGGGATTAAAACCGAACAGAGTGACCATGATCAGTGTTTTAAACGCTTGTAGCCACGGAGGCTTAGCAGAAGAAGAGTTTCTAGAGTTTTTCAACAAGATGGTAAGCAAGTACAAGATCACACCTGATGTGAAACACTATGGATGTCTAGTAGATATGCTGAGAAGAAAAGGAAGACTAGAAGAAGCAGAGAAGATCGCCTTGGAGATTCCATCTGACCAAAAGGCAGTGGTTTGGAGAATGCTGCTTGGAGCTTGTAGTGTTTATGATGATCCTGAAATGGCTGAGAGGGTTACTAAGAAGCTGATGGAGTTAGAGAGAAGCCATGGAGGTGACTATGTGCTTATGTCTAACATCTTTTGTGGTACTGGAAGATTCACAGATGCTCAGAGATTCCGGAAACTAATGGATGTTAGAGGTGTAACTAAACTTCCAGGACATTCACAGTTGACATAGCAGAACTTATAAGAGTCTTGTAATTAAGACACCAACCTTCATTGTGTTGATCATAACGTTTGTTATTATCATTTGAAGTTCAGACATTGGGGAAGAAAAAGAAATCAGACTTTGGGTAGCTTTTTAAGCTAATCTTCACACAAAGAAGAACCCATTAACGCAAAGATATAAGCTAAAAGTTATTCGGCCCAAAGTTCGTCGGCCCATGCTTTAGCCACGTGTCACATTTCCTTCGCCGTTCCTTCCAATATCATTTCGCCACAGTCATTTCTAGTGACAATCATGTTGACGTGTTCGTTACTGATTGGATGACTTTGCGAGAGGCGAACATCCATGGGAGCAACTTCACTCGCAGCATATATATACTCTACTCCTCCAGGTGTTACACATCATCATCACCTGATCTCAGTGAAGAAGCTCCGATCTGAGTTTTAGCAATGGCGAAATTACTCCCTAGCATCGTCTCGTTGATTCTTATCGGTCTCGTCGCGATCGCTTCCGCCGCAGTTATCTTCGAGGAGCGCTTTGATGGTAACCTACTTTTCTTTCTCTCTTGCATGTATTTTTCCAGACGCTTAGGATTCAGTGATGTGTTTGTTCGTATACGTCTTCATCATGATAATGATGCGAGTTAGTTATTCGTTTTCGATCATGCAAGCAACGATATTCTTCGTTTTCATCGGATAAGATCATTTTGATCGGGAGTATTACGGATCTATCAATGTGGATTCTGATTTTTTCCTGAGGTTCAATGATTCGAGATTCTAATCGAAGGTTTCATGAAATGGCAATCAACTTTTGGTTGATAGTAAGTTCTCTTCGTGGAGATCACGAGAGCTAGGTTTTAACGGTTGATGAACTCTGGAACTAATATTACTACTTTTAATCTAACTACTGAGTGCAATCTCTGTTAGTTCTCAGTCTTTGCAATCTACATTTTCACTGAAACATTCATATCTCGTTTGTAGAAATAATGTATAATCTTACGATTCTTCTATTGTCTCTGTTTCTGTTTGTAAAGATGGATGGGAGAAGAGATGGGTTAAATCTGAGTGGAAGAAAGATGACAAGTCTGCTGGGGAGTGGAACCACACTTCTGGAAATTGGTCTGGTGATGCTAACGATAAAGGTTTGATTCATCCAGCCTTCAGAGCTTGTTACGGATTCAGCATTCATTGATTTCTTTTTCTTTTGTTAATGCTTTGTTGCAACTATCATTGTGTTGCAGGTATCCAGACCAGTGAGGACTATAGATTCTACGCAATTTCAGCTGAGTTCCCTGAATTCAGTAACAAGGACAAAACTTTAGTCTTCCAGTTCTCAGTCAAGCACGAGCAAAAGCTTGACTGTGGTGGTGGCTACATGAAGCTTCTCAGTGGTGATGTTGACCAGAAGAAATTTGGTGGTGACACTCCATACAGGTACATTACCTATCTCGTCTCTATAACAATCTCAGCATCATCAACTAACATCTTCTTTTTACCTTGCAACATCATGTTTGGTCCAGATATCTGTGGCTACAGCACGAAGAAAGTGCATGCTATCCTTACCTACAATGACGCCAACCACCTTATCAAGAAGGATGTTCCGTGTGAAACTGACCAGCTTACTCATGTGTACACATTCGTCCTCCGCCCAGATGCTACTTACAGCATTCTCATTGACAATGTTGAGAAGCAAACCGGTAGCCTGTACTCTGACTGGGATCTTCTCCCACCCAAAAAAATCAAGGACCCCAGCGCCAAGAAGGTATGTTATGACTTATTGACAACCAGACTAAACTGAGAACCAACAACTTGTATCTCGATTATTGACCAAAGATCATGCAATCTGATCTCTCCTTTTCTTACAGCCTGAGGACTGGGACGAGCAAGAGTACATTTCCGACCCTGAAGACAAGAAACCTGACGGATACGATGATATCCCAAAGGAGATCCCAGATACCGATGCGAAGAAGGTTTCTACCTTGTCTATAGTTGATTCAATTTCTAAAATCTCTTGCTGTGTTTTGTGTTTGCTTATTTTCTCTGTCTCCTTTCTCTTAGCCTGAGGACTGGGATGAAGAAGAAGATGGTGAATGGACTGCCCCTACTATTCCCAACCCTGAGTACATGGGTGAATGGAAGCCCAAGGTTTGTCTATCTCGCTGTCAAAAAAGTATTTATAACCTTTTTCTTCCGCTCAAGGTTGTCATATGTTTTTGTAGCAAATCAAGAACCCCAACTATAAGGGCAAGTGGGAGGCTCCAGAGATTGACAACCCTGGTAAGTTTCTACTCTCTGTATTGTGGCCCCGTCACACCAGTTTGATACATTTAGTATCCATATCTAGTCTTTTGTTCAGTTTATAGCACAGTTGTGTGTCAGGTTCGTATGGATTTTAACTCTACGACTCAACATGCTGTTTTTATGTTCTTGCATAAACTCGCATGAGACTATAGCTCTCCAAGACACAGTACCCAACAATTATTGTGCCTAATTTAACTGGTTTCTCGCAAACTTTAAGGATGACTCAGAGCTCTATGTCTTCCCCAAGCTGAAGTATGTTGGAGTCGAATTGTGGCAGGTAATAAATCTTGTCACTGTGACATTTTGTCTTCCGATATCTGTTTTGGCCCCATGACTCTCACCTCTCATTCTCGTTCAGGTGAAATCAGGATCATTATTCGACAATGTCTTGATCTGCGATGACCCAGACTACGCCAAGAAATTGGCAGATGAAACATGGGGCAAATTCAAGGATGTACGTGTTCTAAAAAAAATACTCATCTCCATCAACACAACTGTTTTGTTTCCGGTTGCTGGTAAGAATAGCCAATATATACTCGTAATTGCAGGCGGAGAAAGCAGCTTTCGATGAGATTGAGAAGAAGAAAGAGGAAGAGGAATCCAAGGACGCTCCTGCGGAAACGGATGTAAGTCAATTGTGATTGTTTTTAAGATGTCAGAATCTTTCTTTGTGTTCTTCTGCCAAGGTTCTGAACTAATGTCATTGTGTATGAGGTTTTTCTAGGCTGAAGATGAAGCAGAGGAAGATGAAGTAGATGAATCTGATACTAAATCTAAGACCGAAGCCAAATCAGAAGTTAGCGAGGAGACCTCAGAGAAAGACGCCACCGCTCATGTATGTTAAGAAAAATACTTGTCACAGTGTCGTTCCATATTGTTGTTGTTGATGGGCTATATTGGTTTTGCAGGATGAGCTTTGAGCGAAAGGAGGTTGAAGATTCAAGACCAAAGTTGTCGCGTCTCTGTTTCATGTTTTTATCCTTTCTTTTGAAGTATTTTTAGCAGCAGTCTAGTTTGTTAGAGGTAGAACAAGTTAAGCAAAACTAAAACGAGGCCAGAGGATCTTTTTGTACTGAAAACCATAAGATGACGTTTTGCACTTACATCTCTTTCACTACTCTTCTTGTTTCTCTGCTACCCAAAGTCGGTTACTAATACTCTGGTAGTCTGGTGAGTGAATAGTGAGCTACGGTTGATCGATTCCAAATTTGATAATGGGCCTTAGTGTGTGCACATAGGCTCACAGATATCCTTTTCTAAAAACTTTAGAAGAGTGAAGTCTGTCCGTATGATTTTAGACTGTTATGACTTCGTAAAGATAAATCGCACAATGGGCCCTAATATGCACTTTAAGAGAAGCGAGGGGTATAAATGTCTTTGACAATCAACGCTTTCTATTGGTTTATACATGTTCACATGGATCGCTATTTGGAAAGAGTGAAATCATCCGTAGGATTCCTACTAATCTACGGCTGTTATGACTTTCACGCGGATCGTGATATAAGCACGTTATCTCCGTCGATTAAAACTAAATGAACGATCCAGATTTAGTACCGCTAAAAACAACGAAAGCCAAATCTTTTTTCCCGCTTCTTGTTATTCCCAGACGATAAATAAACCCTTTCCTTCCTCCATCTAACCATTCACCAATTAGATCTCAATCTTCCATTACTTTTCTCGACAAATCAATCAGTTCTCTCGCAATGGCTCGCACCAAGCAAACGGCTAGAAAATCAACCGGAGGCAAGGCTCCAAGGAAGCAACTCGCAACAAAAGCAGCGAGGAAGTCAGCTCCAGCAACCGGAGGAGTGAAGAAGCCTCACAGATTCAGACCAGGAACAGTGGCTCTCAGAGAGATCAGGAAGTACCAGAAGAGCACCGAGCTTCTGATCCGCAAACTCCCATTCCAGAGGCTAGTGAGAGAGATCGCTCAGGATTTCAAAACGGATCTCCGTTTCCAGAGCAGCGCCGTCGCCGCTCTCCAGGAAGCTGCCGAGGCTTACCTCGTTGGACTGTTTGAGGATACTAACCTCTGCGCGATCCACGCCAAGAGGGTGACGATCATGCCGAAGGACATTCAGCTCGCTAGAAGAATCAGAGGTGAAAGGGCTTAGATCGTGATCAATTATTGTATCTTCCTTATCGTTGTTTGGTTTAATTGCATCTATCTATTAGTATGAATGAGTGAGTGATGATGAATGTATAACTTCATGTTTAATATAAGCCGTTGGATTCGATTACTCATCTCCTACCGTTAATTTCTTTTATTGTCAACAACATTGACGTATTAAAGAGATCTAAACAGTTGATTCTTTGATCGGACGGTTCACGGTTAATTGAATGACGTCAACGACAACGATGACTACCAATTAGAAGACTCCACTTATCTCACCATCTAACCATCAGCCACGTGTCTATTTTTCCTTTTGGTATAAATATTACATTACATTTAAACATCTCAGACCACAAAACGTTTTGTAGTTGATTTTGGTTCTTCGATTTCTTTCTGAATAGCTTCGTTCTCTGATAGTTTGTGTGATGTTTTTGTTCGATTGGTTCTATGGAATCCTGACGACGTTAGGATTGTGGCAGAAAGAGGCGAAGATATTGTTTCTAGCGCTCGACAATGCCGGCAAAACTACTTTGCTTCACATGCTCAAAGACGAGGTGATTATCATTTTTGTAGTGTTGGAGTCACATGTATAGAAGCTGGTAATAAAACATGCTTTTATCTCGATTTGTTGTCTTGTGTGTTGCAGAGATTAGTTCAGCACCAGCCAACACAGCATCCAACATCTGAGGAACTGAGCATTGGCAAAATCAAGTTCAAGGCTTTTGACTTGGGTGGACATCAGATTGCACGTAGGGTCTGGAAAGACTATTATGTAAAGGTTGATGCAGTTGTGTACCTAGTGGATGCTAACGACAAGGAGAGATTTGTGGAGTCAAAAAGAGAGCTTGACGCTCTTCTATTAGATGAAGCCTTGGCAAATGTTCCCTTTCTTATTCTTGGCAACAAGATTGATATTCCTTACGCAGCCTCTGAAGATGAGCTCAGGTATCACTTGGGTCTCACCAATTTCACTACGGGTAAAAGCAATGTGAGTCTAGGAGAATCTGGTGTTCGTCCCCTTGAGGTCTTCATGTGCAGCATCGTCCGCAGAATGGGATATGGCGAGGGATTTAAATGGCTATCTTACTACATCAAATAAGTGGGAACAAAACAAGCACGGTTTTATGAATGAGACATCTCAATGTTTCGTCTTTGAAAAGACATATAAACTCTTTCTCTCTTGTAGTATCCGCCAAGTTTAATATAATCTCACTACAGCTTGTGTATTAGTAGTATAGTACTCACGTTTCTTTTGTTGAATCAAACCGAACAATAACATCATTCTGATTGTGAGCAGTAGTAATCACTATGACCTTTACGCTGTTCTGTAAGCAAAAAAGAAATAGCATTATGATATAGAAACTCAGCTGCTTCTCAGAATGATACATCTCGCAAAACATCTCGCAAATTGTGCTTTGGCCTGCAGATTCCGCTCAAGTCTAATTAGGTTGTTGTTGTTGTTGTTAAAACCAAACGAAAATAAACAACCAAAGATGAGAGAAATACACATTAAAGATGAAGAAACAATGTAGGGTTATACAAGAGTTAGAACCAAAATTTACAGAGGTTAGATCGGTGATACGAGTAGGTTAGTAGATGCACCCACCGTCTCTTATGCTCACCGTCTCAGGCCAATTTATAAGAGAAAAATTCTCCATCACTGGAGAGTTTTTAATTATATAGTTTTACACATCAGTTTATGGTTTAACACTGCAAGACTGCCTGCAATAGATTAAGAAAAAAAACTGCAGTGAAAAATCACAATGAAGAACTCTTTGGATAAAGATGTCGAAGCTCAGTTCTAGAGCAATGAGGAAATGGTATATGATTGCAAATTATATGACTTGCTTTTTGATCATTAGTCAGGAAATGATTGTACCTGGGAAAGCTTCAGTGTAATACTGAATGACACGTCCGTCTGATTGTTATTCAGGAAGGAAAAACAACCACCATTTCCTTCTTGAATAGCTGCAAAGTTAAAGGCAAAAAAAATACCAAGAAGTTACATATGGAGTTTTATCTATTAAGGTCTCCTCAATTTACATGAGCGATTAGTTATTGTCATTTTTACTCTTTAGGTTTCCTTTTGTTTTAGTTAACATTTTTTAACGCTGTTAATGCGACCTGCTTGTAGCTGGACAGTTCATTGCAAGAAATTTAAACATTTTGACAATAGATGTTATGTAATAATGGAACTTTACCCTTTTAAAATGCTCAACTTCTTGCTCCAATTGTAATGCATCGGATTTTTCTTCTGCTTGATCTTGAGAGCCAATCGCCAAGGGTTCCTGGTTTTGTTGTTTAAGCACCTGCAGAAGAAAAATGAATCACCAGGATCTTGTGAGATCATACTGAATACAGCTGAAACTGAAAATATACTAAATGCACGCTGATAAGGTAGTGAATTACTTAATGCACATGAAAAGGTAGTGATGAGAAATTCCATGTCATTAAAGCAATGTAGTGGTAGGATATAGAGTGATACAAACAAAAATTACTTACAAGTTTGAAGCTATTAGCAGATTCAAAAAATTCAACTTCTTGGAGATCCATATTCTCACTCCGTTGCAGTAGAACAGATAATCGTATAATCAAGCACATGATAATGAACTTTCGCTTTGCCTAAAAAACAGAAAGAATAATGATCAGAACAACCACATCAATAGATTGAGCGTAGTGTGTAAAACGGAAATATAAGACACATTACCTTCTCAGCGAAGTTCTTAAAAGGCGCACGGTCAAGCTTCGGAAACTTCTTTCTTTGGTATCTCGTAAGCATTGCTATAAGCTGCAAGTCATGTGAGGGAAATCAGAGAAACAGTAAATTCAAGACAAGTTCTTCCTTCTAGAGGATTAGGTACCATACCTCGACTTCCTCAGCAGTGTAGCTGTAGAGATGATCTCCATTCTACGAAAGAAGAAACTATTAATAACAAAGAGGTTAAAAGTAGACACAAAAAGGTTTAAACAGATATATATAGATCACTCTCATTAATAAGCTTGTGTAAATTGGTTTTCCAGCTTTATAAAGTGCTATGTTCAGTGTTACTTTTTACAGAGTTAGATGAATTAACCTTGATGATATGATAAGACTGCTTATGATACCCCTTTTTCCCTGTGATGATTCCGATATTGTGTAAGAAACAAGCAGCTTCAAGATACTCAAGATCCTTATCATCTAATATGACGTTAAAGTCATTGCACTTCCTCAAACCTACAAAGATCTCCTGAAAAATCATTGTCCTATCAAATTTAAAGAATCAAGAAAATGACCGTATCCAATGTGCAGCAGAGAGCTAAATATCACAAGAGATACCCAACGCAGAATGCCCTTTTCACAAAAGATATGATACAAAAGCAACAATTTTAATGAAATATCTGTCAATCAATATACCTTGGCGGTGTTAGCACAGTGTATCGCATGATTCATTCGATTTTTACCATTGAGTCGCGTGGCAAGCCTCATGACCGATCTCCACCTAGCATTAGCATTCAAATCATATAACCCTTCAAAAGCTTTAGCCAAAGAATCAGCAATCACACCTTCTGCTAAAGCATACTCTGAGACCTCCATCTCCTCAATCCCCAGAGCCTTGAATATTTCCTCCAGCAAAACCGCCCCAGCAACAATAAACTCTGATCTTCTATTAAAAAAGCCTTCTCTCCTAATCAATTCTTCATCTCCATCACTACATAGCTTCTCCACAACACAACTCAGCTCACTTCTACCAAATCTCCAATCCCTCTTATACCCTTCCTCGAGATTAAACTGACACAGATCACTACCATAGCCACTGAAAACAGCATTCTCAATAGCTCTTATCGTCCCTGAAGATCCCACACAAACCTCAAACCCCTCAGACTCTCTCAACCTATCCCCTAACCTAGACTCATCGATCACACGACGTATATACTCTCTCATCTCCACCAATCCAACACACATCTGAGTCAAATTCACATGACCTAGCTTCAAAGAAACCGCAAGCTTAACCTCACCACGCTTACCAACAACAAACTCAGTAGATCCACCTCCTATATCGATACACAGCACTGCCTTCTCAAACACGGGGAGAAACTGAAGCACGCCTAGGTAAACCAACCTCGCTTCCTCTTCTCCCGAGAGCACGTCGATCTGTATCCCGACGTCATCGAACACAGTCTCCACGAACTGTTTCTGATTCTCCGCTTGACGCAAGGCCTCCGTCGCGACGCAGCGGATCTGGTTAACGGAGACGTTGTGAGAGAGGATGAGGGATTTGAATTTGTGGAGGGATTGGAGCGCGCGGGATTGGGATTGGGAGGAGATTGAGGTTGGAGATTCGCGGGAGAGTACGACTGGCTCCTTGAGTCGTTCGACGGGGAGGAATGATCTTCGGCCGGAAGGATCGGTGTGGACTATGAGGAGCTTGAAGGAGTTTGTTCCCATGTCGATGGAGGTGAAGAGGTGTGGTGATGCGGTAGGACTCGATTGGAGATTGGAGGAGTTCATCGTTGATCTCTTCAAATTGCTCAGAATGCAAATTGGAATTTCAGTTTTGTCAATCTCCAACTTATTATTTGTGTTCTTAATTTCCGTGGGACATTTTTTTCTTAAAATTATGTTTTTGGTATGACGTCTTGTCTTTGAGCACTGATTGAGCTTAAATAGATCTTTATTCAAATAAATAAAAATACTTCAAATAACATTAAAAGATTATTTCAAAATTAAAAACAATATATATATATATATATATAAAGTTTAAAATTTAAATTTTTTAGGTTTAGATTCTAAACATAAGAGGTTTAGAGTTAATAATCATTTTAAATAATTATAATTTAATAAAGATATTTATGTTATATGTCAAAGATATTTTGATATTTATTGTTAATGAAAGCTGTTTTGTGATTTTTTCTGTTATATATTAAATTTGTGATAAGAATTTTTTTTTATGATGTTAAAAATTGACCTCATATTATTGATTTTTTCATTTTCAGATTTATTATTCATATGAAAATTATTCACAAATCAAAAGTAATTAATTCTTGTATCAATTTTTCTTCTGAATGAATGTTTATATATTTTGTGCAATTAGCTGCTTTGTTTTCTTTTTCCTTTTTCAACTTATCAATCTTTATTAGCTGCTTTGTTCTGAGTGAATGTTTTTAAAAATTTGGATTTAAAGAATAACATAAAGAAGACTAACTGTTTTTGCAATGTACTTGCTATAATATTATAATCAATTTAGATCCCAATATACTCAATATCAAATCATTGCCAAGAAGCACAAGCCACAAACGAATACATACATATGCATAAGAATAGTAAAAAAAAAGTCAAACACAATACATCACAACGGTACAATCAAAAGCAAACTTTAGCACTCAAGAAGTCAAAACAGTATTGTTTCTTTTTTTTTGGTAAAAATCAAAACAATATTGTTATCAAAGTCGACACACATTTTATTAGTGTATTTAACCTATAAGGATCAAACAGCTTACGAAGACAATAAATAATAGAGTACCCGTGAGACCACCGCTGCTACCACCGCTATAACCATTTCCGCTCTCAGAAGAATTCCCAGCGCCACCACTACCTCCTACTCGACCGCTGCCACCACTATCTCCACCACTTCCACCACCGCCGCTTCCTCCGCCACCACCACCACCACCACCACCTCGAAGCTCTCGCCGCCAACTTGGGAAATCTTCATCCATTACTGTCATGGAATTGACGGGTAAGACAGAGGTGCACGCATGAATTGCTAGTAACAATAGTAACACGTGAGTCATTAGTTTCATGACTTTGTGCATCTCCATACTATTATGTTAATATATGTAATTATCAGTATAGAGTATACAATACGGTAAGGATTTGTGTTACATATGATCCCTATAGACCTCTATTTATACGGATATCATCCTGTCAACGTCAAATCTTCTATTTATCTTTTATCATATGTAATGGCAATTTCTCGAGAATCATTCTCCTTGAGAGAAATAGTAAATGTATACCACTACTAGACATTTTTAAATAAAGATAATGTTTGTAGCAAGTGGTGGAAGTCACACATATGGTAAACAAATGTAATCGTTAAGTGAAATGAGAAATCCAACGAAAAAAAAAATAGTCTTCGAAAGTCAAATGTCAACTTTTAAAGTCATACGAAAATAATTTTAAATTTATACTATTCAATTTATGTTTATTTTTCAAAGGTTTACCATTTCTTTTCAATTATTTTAAAATATATCAACGTTGTCGGAATATTAATTTATTTGGTAAGATGCAAACGTGGTGTGTCATGAGTCTTGACTATTCAATCCGTGGGTTGGAACTTCGAGCTACTCACGCAGTTTTACCATCAACACAACATCTCCGTACATTCATTATAGCGAAGAATATATGTTCTTGAACAGTGTAAGAGCTCCAATGAATTTCAAGGCTTCAAGCTAGGCTTATCGTACACTGAAAACATAATAGAATGGTAACCTAAAAGACCTTTTTTGAAGCAAAGTAACCTAATGGAAAAAATTTGAATCATTTCTCGATTTGTGCGTGTCATCCTTGCGCAGGGACCATACTAATCTTCTTTGTATCGTTCCAATAAAAAGAAGTAGAATTAAAAAAACTAATGGACTTGCTCAACCGCCACTAGTACTTTCACCACGACCTCTTCCACAGCCACCACTACTTCTACCACCGCTGCGGCCGCCACCTACGACTCGAAGCTCTCGCCTCCAAACTGAGAAAACTCAGTCCCAGTGATGGAAATGGGTTGGAGATGGACGGCTGAGACAGAGGTGTGCGCATGAATCGCTAATACCAATAGTAACACGTGAGACATTAGACCATGATTAACCCTAAGAACCTTCTTTGGGTTCTTAGGTTTTTTTTTTTTTTACTTTTTCGTTTTAAAAAAAAAAAAAAAATTAACCACTCGCGGGCCGCCACGTGTCAATGGGGCCCGCAAATAGTATAAGAGCTGGGTTCTTACATAAGAGTTTTAAGGGGTGGTTTTTTAAAAAAAAGTGGACTCCACCCCTTAAGAACCCACCTTAAATCCCCCTTTGTTCATGCTCTTAGTTTCATGAATGTGTGCATCTCCATACTAATAATACATATATGCAAAAGAATACTTAAAAGTCAAAACACAATACATTACAACTGTACAATAAAGCAAACTTTAGCAACCAAGACATTGTAATGAAAGTCTATTTTTAATTACATTTTTAACGTATAAGAATCAAACAGCTTACAAAGACAATAGTTAACAGAGTACCCGTCAAGCCACCGTTTTTGAGGCAGTCACCGCCGCTTCTTGTAATGTGGCCGCCACCGCTACTACCACCGCCATTACCACTTCCCCCGCTGCCTCCCCCACCACTACCACTCTCAGAAGATCCTCCATCCCCAGAACCACCACTACCTCCTCTTCCTCGACCGCTGCTACCGCCTCGACCATTCCCAGAGCCACCACTACCTCCCCCTCGACCACTGCTACCACCTCCCCCACCACCACGACCACCGCCACCACTTCCACCACCACGACCTCCTCCTCCACCGCCACCACTGCCTCCTCCGCCACCTCCGCCACCTCCGCCTCGAAGCTCTCGCCGCCAACCAGGGAAATCCACTTCAGTTACTGTCATGGAATTGGATTGGAGATGGACTGCTGAGACATAGGTGTATGCATGAATCGCTAGTAACAATAATAACACGTGAGGTATTAGTTTGTACATCTTCCACAATAGTAATCTTGTATATATGTTAATATGTTATTATTATCAGTTTATAGGAAAAAAATGGGATTGTGTTTCGTACGATTCGTATAGACCTCTATTTATACGTATTTCATCCGGTCAACGTCAAATTTCTAATTTTTTCATCATATGTAATGACAACCCTTGATAATCATTCTCAGTTCCTTGTGAAACAAGAAATGAGTACCATTACTACAATTTTTAATTAAATATATTTTAGCTTTTTCTATTACGTGTTTAATCGAGTTTTCTGTGTACAAATCGAATCGTTAAGTGAAATGGAAAATACGACGAAAAAAGGAAACATTCTTGAAAATCAGATGCCAATTTTGAAAGTCTTAACCATATACTGGTTCCGATAAACCAAGGGTCTCATTGAGTTTCATACGCAATTGATTTGAAAATCATATTCAATTTTTGCTACTTTTTTCAAAGGTTTACCATTTCTTTTTCAGTTATTATAAAATACGTCAATGTTGTCGGATTATTAATTTGTTTGGTAAGACGCAAACGTGTTGTGTCTTGACTATTCAATCCGTGGGTTGGAAACTTCGAGCAGCTCACGTAATATTACCATCAATAGTGCTAGCTGGTATTCCCTAAACCGAGCTTAATATTGATTGTAAAAGCATTTTTATGAGTTTTAAGATCGTTAAATGTCGTGATTAGTCACTACAGAGCAAGATTTAAGATTAATAAAACGATTAATACAATACTCCCGTACGTTCATTCTAGTGAATTTTTTTTTTTTTTAAATTCTAGTGAAATTGAAAATATATATATTATTGACTTACAATGTAAGAGCTCAAATGAATTTGAAGGCTTATCATAAACTGAAAACGTAATTAAAAGGCATCATTATCCTCGGTCTTTTAACCGAGATTTTTAGTTTCGGATAAGAGATATGCTTTTAGTTTTTAATTAAAAAAAACTAAAGTGTGTCTCTTAAATAAAATATATAAGAGTCGTCTTTTATCCGAAAAGTGTTAAAAAAAAAAAAAAATTGTAACAGTAACCTCCATCTCTTTTGCTGCATTCATTGTTAACAAATCACAGCCAAGGTCGGATTTAATTGTGTCAATTCTAATTATAGTTTTTGGCTTTCAATTTTTTTTTTTTTTTTTTAACAGGTTTTCAAATTATTTTTTAAAAATTAGAAAAATTCTTAAAAAATATTTATGGTCTCTAAATATTCAGATCCTACCCAACCCACAACATTAGACCATTGCATAACTTCAATTATATACGTAAGGTTGCCAACTGGTGATAAACTAAACTAATCCTGAAGGCTGAAACTATAAGTTTCCAAATATTAAACGGTAGCGACCTCTTCATGGTAATACGTGTATGCTTTTCCAATATTTCTGGTGTGTATAAACTCACAACATTAAAAATAAATTATATACATGCTCACTCATTTTCTGAATGAGTTGGTATCATGTTCAATAAATAATATATAACAAAGATAAATTATAATAGGATTGACAAATAAAAGTAGTCTACAAGAAAATTAAAATATATAATTTTCAATTAAATGGAATAATGGATTATTAAAAGGGTCATTTTCAAAAGATGTGGCTACGATCATCATCAGCAAAGCTTTTTCTTTTGTATTTCTAAATGTCTTGTTTATTTTTGAACGAATTATGTCTTCGTTCTTTGTATAAATTATAAATAAATTTCCATGCCGGCCTTTAATTGTTTCTGTTTATAAAACTATCTAATCATGATATCATGTTTATTGGCCTAAAAACATATACGCAAGAAAAAGATAGCCATACAAAATAGCTATAAAAATTCTCCTTTAGTGATAAAGTCAAGTTTACGATTAAACATCGATCAAAATGCTCTGTATCCGCAGACGGCTGTGCATATATTACATCTAGTCTAAAGTTAATATTAAAGTCTTTCTTTAACTTTGTATCGTATTTAGAGTTTATATACTGAACTTTACAATAAAAGTTCACCTTAAACTAAAATTCCCTATTAATGGTTGACCAATTAAAATCCTAGTAAACAAATTTACTATTAATGTATACTTATATTTTTCGTATATAACTAAAATACGCATATTGTTCTTAGATTTGAACATATGTGAGATTAGTGAAAATCATTCTGATACAAAGATTAACTATGAACATTAATGGTTACACATTTTGTGAAAAGATATTTGGAGGATGCCAACTTATTATTAACCATAATGGTAGATGGTTGAAATTAAATATACGTAATATATAAATTCTTTTGAGTTAAATATATTTTCAGCACACCTATATATGTACGTACATATTAAAACAAAGCAGTAATTAACAATAAATAAATAAATGATTTTTTATTTCATATTGAAATTGTCCATCTATAGAAACCCAGGAGACTCGGAGCCTCTGGGTTCATGCGTCGCTCTTCTTTTTTCTTCATCTTCTACTTTTCTTTTATTTTGATCTTATAAAGAGAAAAAAAAAAAAGAGAGAGAGAGAGATAGAGGTTATATTTTTTTTCTCGAATATTCTCACTTTCTTGATCTTCTTTATAAATCTGAGCAAACATTCTACACATAAGTGAATATCCTTCCTTGTATATGATTTTTCTTTGGTTCGATTCTTGAAAAGAAAAGTCTTATAGAATTCAAGTTCTTGATTGTGAGATTCTCTCTAAGTTGAAATTTGGAAAGTTAGAGAGGTATCTTGTTGATCAAGCTAAAAGCATTGATTGTTTCTTAATGGCGATGGAGGAACAAGATTCACGACTCTGTT
Source organism: Sinapis alba (assembly GCA_012274485.2). Classification (NCBI taxonomy): domain Eukaryota; kingdom Viridiplantae; phylum Streptophyta; class Magnoliopsida; order Brassicales; family Brassicaceae; genus Sinapis; species Sinapis alba. The sequence goes on along the minus strand of MU105665.1, from coordinate 4,575 downwards.
TGGCATCGATCCTTGAGGATTTTATCAAACAAAGAAACATTCAAGTTAGCGTTGGTGTGGATTCGAGTTCCAAAAATGCCGATGAAACTTGTACGTCCCCTGTTCTTTCCTCTCTTTTTGGTTCATTCAATGTTATGAAATTTAGGGTTTGTAATTGATCATTGAATATGGGAAGATTCATCTATGGCGCCTTATAGGATGGTTCCAACCGAGCTGGAGGAGTTACGGAAACAGCTCGATGTTGTTTATGTTTGTTTGCGTATGATCTTGTTTATGTTTGGCTTTCAGTATGAGACTATGATTCTTAACCTTTGATCAGTCTATTTAGAAACCTTTATTTTCAAAACGTTCTTCAACATTTTTTATATTAATAACTCAATTAGGTGTAGTTGGAGGAAGAGATTTGCCAGCAGATCCTTTAGACTTGAAAAGGAATGAAGCAGCAAGATGGATAAGACACACACTTGGTGTAGTTGGAGGAAGAGATTTGCCTGCAGATCCTTCAGAGGATGATTTCAGAATTGCTTTGAGAAGTGGCATTTTGCTCTGCAATGTCCTCAACAAAGTTAAACCTGGTGCTGTGCCTAAAGTATGTCTCACCTATTTTTACTCTTTTACTATTTGCATATGTTTTTCTTCAATATTAATAATATATGTTTTTTAATTTAGAGAATATTTTTTATTCTAAAGACTTTTGGTAGACCTTTAGGCCTGCTTGTGTAAAGTTGTGCTAAGCATGATTAGTACCATTTTGTGTTATATTCTTAGGTGTTTCAGAAATTAATATTTTAATAGCCCATGTTTTTTTTTGGTGATTAGTACCATCTTTCCTCATGATCTCAGTCTTTGATTCGGTTGTTACAGGTAGTTGAAGCTCCAAATGATCCTCTTGTTAATCAAGACGGTGCAGCAGCTCTATCTGCATTTCAGTACTTTGAGAACCTTCGAAACTTCCTTGTGGTTGTGGAGGAAATGGGTATTCCTACATTTGAAGTCTCCGATTTTGAGAAGGTAATCAGAACAAATCAACAGCTTAATTAATAGATGAATCTTATCACTGATGATTATGGTAACTAGTAGTATTACACATGATGGCAATGTAGTGGAATTGCAACATTAGTAGGCTTTTAGATAGCTAAATAAAGTGTCATCAAGGCAGAATGACCTACCTTGCCGGAGGGGCTACCTAGACAAAGCTAAAACGGTTGGTCTCATGCTTGGCAACGAGCTAGGTTTCAATCATTTGGTACAATAAATTGCAGACACGTCGATGGCATAGTCATGGTGGGGTCGTGGTGTGACCACTAGTGTTGGAAAAAGAAATGATAAACTATGTTTAAAAACTGTATTTTCTTCGTATTTTGGTTAAGTTTTTTTTTAATTAACGATTAGCATTTTAGTAATTAGAATAACTAAGCTGTACTAAACTAGACAAACTATGTTTTGTGCTTGATGTGGTCCCAGGGAGGTAAATCCACAAGAATAGTGGAGTGTGTATTGGCTCTCAAGTCATACCGGGAGTGGAAGCAAAGTGGTGGAAGCGGTACATGGAGATACATTGTGACTTCGAAACCAACCACGTTTGGGATCGCAAAACAATACAAACGCAAAGACTCAGAAGCACCTGTGGATGCAGCAGTCACAACGAGTAGCCCTTCTAACACTCCATCCAGTGAACAACCTCTGTTTGATTCTAATACCGAAAATGGAGTTAGTGAGCTGTCTCAATTCATAATACAGTAATACTGTTTTGGAAGTTAAACTAATCTCAACTTACATTTTTTCTTTTTTAGGGAAGTGTCAATTCAATAGATGCCATTGTCCGTGCGGTTTTTTCTGATAAGAGTAAAGAAGAAGTTCCCAGTGTAAGCATTAGTAACATTCCAACAGTTCTTTTACTTAGCGTATGAAAAAATATTCTAATGAAATATTTGCTGATCTTGTTTTACTTCTAGATTGTGGAAGATATGCTGAAAAGTGTCATGGTGGAATATGAACGTAGATTGGCTACACAGAACGAATTGGTAAGAACAATTTATTAGTTATCTAAGTTGTATCAAGAACATGTTTCTCTTACACTTTCTTTTACACTTCAGAACAAAGATAAGCTTGACCTTGGCGGTCTTGGGAGAACTATCTCAGGCAACAACATGGAAGCTTCACAAGACGTCTATGTAATTTCAAAAGACAAGGCTGAGAAGCAACAAATGATTCTCCACAGACAGCAAACTCATACTGAGGTATAACACTCACATTGAACACTATAAAGATGCATGTGTGCCATCCTGTTTCTTTCTATCAAGACTTTGTATTATGTGATTACTAAGATACATGTATGTGTTTTACATTATTTCAGGAACTGAAACACGATATAAAGGCTGTAAAAGCAGGTCTTAGTCTCTTGCAGATGAAATACCAGCAAGAGTTTGCAAGTTTAGGTGAGAACAACCCTATAGTACTTTTAACAATCTTTATTGCAAAAACTAAACTGCTATTTTCGTTTTTTACTTGGTGTTAGGTGAGCATTTGCGTGGACTTGCGTGTGCAGCTACAGGATATCAACGAGTTCTTGAAGAGAACCGGAAACTTTACAATCAAGTCCAGGAACTCAAAGGTAAACACAACAATGCACAATGCTAAAACCATCAAGTTACACTTATAGAAAGTAAGTCCTAACTCTTAATGAGTATTGTAACAGGGAGCATACGAGTTTATTGTCGAGTGAGACCGTTCTTGCCTGGACAAACGAGTTCCTTAACTACAGTTGATCACATAGAAGAGTCAACTATATCAATTGCTACACCTTCCAAGTATGGCAAAGAAGGTCGAAAGTCATTCACCTTCAACAAGGTGTTTGGCCCTTCAACATCTCAAGGTAGTGATCAAGATTCATTTGTTGTGTACACTTATTGGATTCATCAAGTATATTAACGTTATTATAACTTTGAAATTTGTAGAGGCGGTGTTTGCAGACACTCAACCTCTGATAAGGTCTGTTCTTGATGGTTACAACGTTTGCATCTTTGCTTATGGCCAAACAGGATCCGGAAAAACTTTCACCATGGTAATTATTATTCATCTTAATCTGAAATAAACTTTCACCATGGGACATAATCTCTTATGATAAATAATCAGATGGGACCTAATGAACTGACTGAAGAGAGCTTAGGAGTAAACTACAGAGCATTAAGTGATCTTTTTCATCTCTCAAGTGAGAGGAAAGAAACGTTTTCATATAAAATCTCAGTTCAGATGCTTGAAATCTACAACGAGCAAGTCAGAGATCTTCTTGCTACTAATGGCCAAACCAGCAGATATCCTTTTCTCAAGACTTTGTCTTCTTCTTCTAATGCTTCTTTTCATGATCATTAATCATTATGTTTACTTTCCTTGACTTGTGAACACATTAGAGATTCGAAACAGTTCACAAGATGGAATCAACGTTCCAGATGCTACATTGGTTCCTGTTTCAACAACTTCAGACGTCATTTACTTGATGAATCTTGGTCAAAAGAACCGTGCGGTCAGCTCCACAGCCATGAATGACCGTAGTAGTCGCTCTCACAGCTGTCTGACAGTACATGTTCAAGGAAGGGATCTGACTTCAGGAGCCACTCTAAGGGGTTCAATGCACTTGGTTGATCTTGCTGGAAGTGAAAGGGTGGACAAGTCTGAGGTCACTGGTGACAGGTTGAAAGAGGCACAACACATAAACAAGTCTCTCTCTGCTCTTGGAGACGTGATTGCGTCTCTCTCTCAGAAAAACAACCACATCCCTTATCGCAATAGCAAACTCACCCAACTACTCCAGGACTCGTTAGGTAATCATTACAACTTCATTTTTTTTGTAACCAAGCTCCATTTTGAAGTATATAACATGTGTTTGTGCAGGAGGACAAGCGAAAACGCTTATGTTTATACACATTAGCCCTGAAGTAGATACTCTGGGAGAAACACTCAGCACCTTGAAGTTTGCAGAGAGGGTGGCTACTGTTGAACTCGGTACTGCTCGTGTCAATAAAGACACTTCTGAGGTTAAAGAACTCAAAGAGCAGGTCCTTGTCTTCATTACATTGTCACGTTATATTCTCTACATTGTCCAAATCATATTAAACGTTGTGATTTTTTGGCTTTCAGATTGCTAGTTTGAAACTTGCGCTGACGAGAAAGGAGGGCGAGTCAGATCAAACGCAGATCCCAAGAGTCATTACACCTGATAAACTCCTCAGAAGAAAGTCACTTGGAGTCTCTTCTTCATTCTCTAAATCAGCAAACGCAAGACAGTTTCAGACCAAACATAAGCCATCACTTGTTGATGATGTCAACAGCATTGAGGTAACAAAACTCACACAGAAACCAACAACCACACACATGAAACTAATAATGTACAGTGACATTGCTTGCAGGGTCAAAGCGACTCTGCATCGAGCGTTGACTTACCAGGACTAGTTGGTTCTTCACCACCGTCATGGAAAAGCCCTTCTACAGATGGGAAAGAGGAGGAGGAGGAAGTGGAGATTAGTGAATGGGTTGACAAGCACGAAGACGAGATCAAGAGATCACAAACACAGCTAG
>MU105664.1:133628-403262 GCA_012274485.2 Sinapis alba | reverse complement strand
AGGATTGTTAGATACCTGGCGGTTGCTTCTTCCATGAAAAGCAAAGATAAATCAAGCACGTTGGGGAAATCATATATTCAACAGATCATTTTAAAACTGCTTGTCACATGGACTGTTGATTGCCCAGCTGCAGTTCAGTGCTTTTTAGATTCACGCCACCACCTAACGTATCTGCTCGAGCTGGTAGCAAACCCAGCAGGAACAGTTTGCATAAGGGGCTTGGCGTCTATTCTACTGGGCGAATGTGTCATCTACAATAAATCAAATGAGAACGGTAAAGATGCTTTTGCTGTAGTTGATGCTGTGAGCCAGAAGATGGGGCTCACAACATACTTCTCGAAGTTTGAAGAGATGCAGAGCAGCTTCATCTTCTCTTCCTCCGAGGCACCTCGACAGGGTCATAAACCGTTGACAAGAACAGCCACGCCCAGTGAAGCTGAGATTGAGGATGCGGACGTGACAAATGCAATGGATAAGGGGAATGAGGATCACCCAATGCTCATATCGTTGTTTGATCCTAGTTTCACAGGCTTAGTGAAGAGCCTTGAAGGTCAAATTAGAGAGAGAATCGTGGACGTGTATAGTCGGCCAAAAAGTGAGGTGGCTGTAGTACCGGCGGATTTGGAGCAGAGGAGTGGAGAAAATGAGAAAGCCTACATCAACCGCTTGAAAGCCTTTATAGAGAAACAGTGCTCGGAAATTCAGGTACATGCTTCTTGCTGAAATCGTCTATGCTATTTAGTTGTTTGATTGCAATTAACACAAGAAAAATCTTGAGTCTTCACTCACAAGTAACATGAAATTTAAGATGATGAGAGTTTAATGGAGTCCTGCGGAAACATGTGGATTAGGATGTATTGCTTTTTGTTGCAACGACGGATTATAGGAATCATCGAGTTTCTGCTAAGAGGAGATTAGGAGGAAGTATCAGGTTTCACTAAGATAGGATTATGAATATGATGAACTATAGATTATGTTCTTAGTGAGAAATTAATCAGTATTTATACAATAGATCTTCAAATTTATGTGATATATATGGTTAAGCATTAACTGAGACAATAAAATATCAATATCAGTTGTGTCTAAAAAGAGATTATTGTCATTGTGACCTCTGTGTTATTTCCAGAACCTTCTTGCTCGTAACGCTGCTTTGGCAGAAGACCTAGCCAGCTCTGGTAGGAATGAAGAATCTCAAGGATCAGTGCAAAGATCAAGTACAGTAATGGAGAAGGTTCAGATGGAGAGCATCAGGCGAGAACTCCAAGAAACGTCTCAGCGTTTAGAGACAGTTAAAGCCGAGAAAGCCAAGCTGGAGTCCGAGGCATCAGATTACAAGAACATGGCTGCGAAGCTTGAATCAGACCTAAAAGGGCTGTCAGACGCATACAACAGTCTGGAACAAGCGAACTACCATCTCGAGAAGGAGGTGAAATCATTGAAAGGAGGAGAAGATCCGATGGAGTTTCCTGATATAGAAGCGATAAAGGAAGAAGTGAGAAAGGAAGCTCAGAAGGAGAGCGAAGACGAGTTGAACGACTTGTTAGTATGTTTGGGGCAAGAGGAGAGCAAAGTGGAGAAGCTAACGGCGAAACTGATGGAATTAGGAGTTGATGTTGATAAGCTTCTGGAGGATATTGGGGACGAGTCAGAAGCTCAAGGGGAATCTGATGAAGAAGACAACGACCATTAAACAAGTTGGTTGAGAGATCAACTCCTCTCATCAGGTATTCAAAAGTCTCAGGTTTCTTTGTTCGTATCCGTCTCTACGTGGAACTTTGTACAGTCTTGGGGTGGTTTATTTGATGTTTAATATATCAGTTTAAACTTTTAATTTATCATCTAAAGTCCAACTTGTTAGATTGTTTGAAACCTTGCTGCAGTATACTCTTTTTTTTTTAAATGGTTGTTTTTTTTCGTACGAAAATACGACTAATAAATATTGGAATTTTCGTATAAGAGTTTTTTTTTGCTTTGACCTAAGAGCAACGAAAGATGACACGGGGACATGCATGGTGCATTCTTACTATTACTACGCTAAAAGCATCCTCACACTCCACTCGAGAACTTTGCTGTGAGAGTTATTTCTTAGTTATCAATAGGAATCACATTAATGTCCATGTTCAGACATAGTGACCGCAACACTTAGCCAGTCTTACCACGTGTTATTCACGTCAATCGCCATGATCACCTAGTTTCTTACAAGTATCCTCTTGGTCCCGGAGAATGGAGATGTGAGATTTGTTTGGAAGAGATTTGATTGGTCATATGGGGCTTATTCTTGTTCCTTGTGTCCTAACTATACTATTCATTCAAGATGTGCAACAAGGGAACAGGTGTGGGATGGGAAAGAGCTTGATAGAATATCTGAAGTAGTCGAAGATATCGAGCAATTCAAGATGAATGACGACAACACAATCACTCACTTCGCTCATGAACATAACATGAGCCTCAACAAAGACGGTGCTGTTGCTTTAGAGGAAAGTGTCTTGTGTGGAGGGTGTGCTCGTCCCATAGACGCTGACTCATTCTACAACTGTTCAGAATGCAGTTTCATCCTTCATGAAACCTGTGCTAATCTTCTAAAGAAGAAACGACATCTTCTAAGCCCAAAACCTCTCAGTCTTGTCCTCGATAGAGACAACCAGGAAATTTTTTGTTGTGCTTGTTGTAAACGTTGTTGTGAAGGATTCATGTATACTGATGGACGTAATAACTATGAATTACTATGCAGTTCGATTACTATGCCTTTTATCCATGGAAGTCATCCGCATCCTTTACTCTACCTCGAACAAGATTTATATAGTGACACAAAGGCATGCGAGGGATGCAAGCTTCGAGGTAAAGTCGTCCTTGGCTGTATCAAATGCAACTGTTATTTGGATTTCCGTTGCGCCACTCTACGAGAAACGGTAAGGCTTCAGAGGTATGATGATCATCCACTCACTCTTTGTTACGGTGAAGAGGAACCTAGCGGCAAGTACTGACTGTACTGGTGTGATATTTGCGAAAGAGAAACAAATCCAAAGACTTGGTTCTATACATGTTATGATTGCGGAGTCACTCTGCATGTTTTCTGTGTGCTTGGTGATATCAGGTACGCCAAAGAAGGGGAAAAGATCATAGACAACGTCTTGGTTTTAAATGGCGATCGCTTTAAGCGCCATTGCGCTAGGCGACATGTTGCGACCTCGTCATGGCATCACCACCTCAATGCCATGCGAGGTACACATGTCGACCGCTTTTGGGCGCTTTACTAGTACCTCTTGTGTCGTCTATAGCGTCGCTTTGTTGAGGAGAAACAAACCAAGTTGGTTTGTCCAAATTTAGGTTTCTAAACCGACATCGGTTTAGTATAGAATCGTTGACGTCTAATATACTTTATCATAAACCTCTAATTCTTCTAAAAACCCTAATTAATTCTACTATATAATAGTTGATGATTTTGGTCGTGAAGAAAAATTAAAGTTTCAAGATTCTCAACAGAGTTTTAGAGTATTCTGTTTCCTAGTAATATTTGTGGTGTTCTGCTTTGAATTGGTGTTTTGCTTTGCTGTTCTGTTTTGGTTTTGTGTTTCATTTTTTTTTCTTTTTGCTTAAAACGTTCTTTTATCAATGGATTTGGTGTTTCGTTTCATTTTTATTGTCTCTTTAACAAAAAATTATCATAAGTGAGAGTTAGAATATAAGCATGCGTCTTTTTTAAAGAATACACATGGCGATCGCCATGAAGCGCCATTGCGCTTGGCGAGAGTCGATCTCCTTGACGCCATGACTCGCCACACGCTATTTAAAACCCAGGACAACGTTGAAGTGAAGCTTAACAATACATCTTCAAGACCACTTTGCAACCGCTGTCATTGTCGTTGTGCAGCTCCTTTTTTTCTTAGTAGCCAAAGCGGATTATATTGTTCTTTGTATTGTGTGCTACGTACTGAAATGAAAGCATCTTCAATCAGTGTTTTTGTTATACGTCCTCCGTGGGCCAATGAACCCAGACATAAGACGTGGTAATATTTGATTACTGTTTTTGGGTTTCTTTTTCTGTGAGGTTGTATCGATTGTTGTGTCGATTATTCACCAAATAATGATTACTATGTTACTATGGATTGTCGTCTATTTAACCTTTAGAATGACCAAGTTACAGATCGTTAATTCACTTATCTTTCTAGTGGTTGCTCGATTTTATCACTAATCGTCCGGATTAGTGCCTCTCACCTCCAACTCCTTTTCTCGAGACAATGCGAAGAATGTTACTGATGATGGCTGGTTCCAGTATTGCTTAGCTTTGGGTGGCCCGACTTGGTTACATGATATTTCGTTCATGAGGCTTGTAGTAACGTACTGGCGTGTGTGATCTCCACAACTGTCTGCTATCTATTATTTAAATAAATAAAAAAACTCTTTGGCAATAAGCATAACGAACAACACATAGATAAACTAAGCAAGATAGGTCTTCAATCGAAGATGACAGCGAATTCGAGACGGTTATTCCCCAACTATTCCCCAAGTATTTGAAATCAGCAGTTTTAATACTCAAGTATTACTTGCGCAGAATTATTCCCCAACTAATAGTTGACTGCGCGAAATTAGGAATGAAATAGTCAACCGTTAATTGATGGATGGAAAAATAACAGATTCCGTTAATTTTTTGACGGTTGAATATTCGAAGCATAATTTCGTGCATTCGATATTTAGTTGAGGAATAATTTTGCGCATAAATACTTAAGTATTTAATTTGCCGATTTGAAAATACTTGAGGAATTAAAAACAACAATCTATTTTCTAAAATTCATAGTTTAAAACATTTTCAAGTTAGATGTAACTAATATACAAGATTGTTACCTTTTGAAAGAAATTTTTGAGTTTTTACAGTGATTTATAAAATAATACAGATAACTACACTTGTAATGATTGCATCGCAATGTTGATTTATAAAATCACTTATGTATGATTTTGTATTGTTTAGGCAATCATATGTTATATATTCCACTGATTACTTTAGACAACGATCCAATATATAATTAAGTATTGATTATCTAAGAAATATGAAATTCTCCATAAATGATTTTGTAAATCAACATTGCGATGCAATCATGCAAGTGTAATTATATGTATTATTTTATAAATCACTGTAAAAACTCAAAAATTTCTTTCAAAAGGTAACAATCTTGTATATTAGTTACATCTAACTTGAAAATGTTTTAAACTATGAATTTTAGAAAATAGATTGTTGTTTTTAATTTCTCAAGTATTTTCAAATTGACAAATTAAACACTCAAGTATTTATGCGCAAAATTATTCCTCAACTAAATATCGAATGCACGAAATTATGCTTCGAATATTCAACCGTCAAAAAATTAACGGAATCCATTATTTTTTCATCCATCAATTAACGGTTGACTATTTCATTCCTAATTTCGCGCAGTCAACTATTAGTTGGGGAATAATTATGCGCAAGTAATACTTGAGTATTAAAACTGCTGATTTCAAATACTTGGGGAATAAAAAGCCCATTTTCCCCCGTTAATTATGTTATTTCAACTAAAAAAAATTATTAAGATCCTTTTTCATAAAAAAAAAAAAAAAAAAAAAAAAAAAAAAAAAACGTGAAAACCCTAAGACTCTCCCAGACACGGTGCTCGAGGCACAAACCAGATCTGTTTCTCCCGGGGCCGGCAACGGCGTTATTCGCCGGCGCTGGGCCCCCTCAACAATGCTACCCTCCTCTCTCACTTTTGCGGTCCTGTTTCACGGTTCTATGTGTTGGTTACCTGCTCGTATTACTTGGATGGTGGGAGGAAGACGAACCAGACAGACGGTACAACGGAGACGAGGACTCTTCGTTGCGTTTTCTCCGGTGGTCTTCCCCCTCCGACTAGTCTTTCCTCCCGCGATGAGTCGAGAGGATTCTCTTGCCGTCGCTAATCCTCGGCCTTCGGGCTCTAATCTCGTCACACCTCCTTCTGTTTGTCGTCAGACAAGTCACATTGTGTACTTTGTCCAAGCCTTCCAATTGTTCTCGGAGCATCGATATCAACAGACGAACTCAAGCTTTTCATCTCCGACAAGACTTGTGTTTCACAAACTACTGCAGGTTGCTCCTATTCATCAAACCGGCATTAGATCTCGAAGTATCATAAGTACAGATCCGAAGTCCTTTGGTATCCTCTCACTTCCTCCATTTTATAAAGTGATGCTCTTCTCCCTTCCGTCTACTCTCCTCAACGGCAGCTTGCTTCCCCTCCAGCGAAGCTCTACCAGCGATATCTCCTATGACGCCGACGAACGGCCCAAATACTATGTATTCCAGCCAATGCTAACAAAGCTTATCGAGGTGTTAATTTCCTATATATGGGCTTGGCTCATTTGTAGTTTTGAATCTGTTAGCTTAACAATAAACTTGCAAAGACCCAGCTCTATGGAAGAAAATTTGATCCGACGAGTTATGTCGCTTGATGATTGGGTCAGTTACTCAGAGAATTCCCGTGGATTCACAGGATTCTCCCCTCCCCGTAGTACAAGCTTATACTTCTCTGGTGGGAAAAACTTATCGAGGGGTTTACCGGATTCGGTCCTCTTTCGATCCTCCTCCTCTTTTGAGGATAATCTGTCACCACCATACCCTTTTTCTATGGAAATAGGTGTTTCCTCGGTCTTGTTACCGAAGGTCTGCTTCAGTTTCCTCATCGTTTTGTTATCTTGTGTAGCGGTCTCCACGGGACCTGAAGATGCAATCGAGAATACTTCGGTTTTTCTTGTAGATGAGGGCTGGACCTCAACGTCACACTATGTGACTATTCTCCAGCTGCCCTACTTTGTCGTAAAGGCTTTCTCGACGCGTTCAAGCACCGTCTCGAATTCGCTGTCATCTTCGATTGAAGACCTATCTTGCTTAGTTTATCTATGTGTTGTTCGTTATGCTTATTGCCAAAGAGGATGGATAATTCCCTCTATCTATTGTAGTGATCAAGTTAAGTATTAATGAAAGGAAGTTTGTGTTCAAAAAAAAAAAAAAAGGAGACCTATCTTGCTTAGTTTATCTATGTATTGTTCGTTATGCTTATTGCCAAAGAGTTTTTTTATTTATTTAAATAATAGATAGCAGACAGTTGTGGAGATCACACACGCCAGTACGTTACTACAAGCCTCATGAACGAAATATCATGTAACCAAGTCGGGCCACCCAAAGCTAAGCAATACTGGAACCAGCCATCATCAGTAACATTCTTCGCATTGTCTCGAGAAAAGGAGTTGGAGGTGAGAGGCACTAATCCGGACGATTAGTGATAAAATCAAGCAACCACTAGAAAGATAAGTGAATTAACGATCTGTAACTTGGTCATTCTAAAGGTTAAATAGACGACAATCCATAGCGACAATACCTGGAGCCGAGCAGACCAAGAACAAGGTAATAGTGAGGCTCGGCTAGGATCAGCTTCATTTACGTTCAGCTGCTTTTAAGTATTAACCGAGACAAAAGAAATCTCAACATGATCAGTTGTGCCTAAAATGAGCTCTTATTGTCGTTGCGACCTCTGTGTTTTTTCCTGTACCTTCTTGCTCGTAACGCCGCTTTGGCTGAAGATGTAATCCAGCTTGTTAGATGGTTTGAAACCTGTTACATTGCTGCAATTTTCATTTGCAGGATTCGTATACATTTGAACAATGTGAGTTTTTTAAAGTTATTGCAGGTGTTGTGGTGTTTCACATCTTGTTGATTTTTTTTTTTTTTTTTTTTTTTTTTGTAACACAACTTTTTCCATTAGTACTCAAACATTCATATTACAAATAAGAGAAGAGTTTAACCAAACTCGACCAACAAGCAAACATAAAACATAAAAGATAGATGAAGAGAGATCTCTAAGATAAGTAGACATCGAATTCAGAGTATGACTCGAATGCGTCAAAGCAAAGTTTACGGCATAGCCGAACATTTGAGAAATAGTCACTTTGAGATGTGACGTTAGTATCCAATCCGCACCTCGAAAAATCACCAAAAAGATTTTCGTTGCATCTTCAAGTCCCAAACGGACCGCTCCACAAGATAGCAAATCGGTTATAGAAATAGACAAACTCCTCCACATAAGATCGGGAGAGAAGGCGCTCCATAGAAAGGAGGCATATAGTGAGATTGTTCGTTCCTCGGCAAAGAGGAGTAATGATGGTGTTGCTCGTAATTGGTCCGGTGAGTCCATCGGTACCTGAGAGCACAAAGAACTCTTCGAACAAGAGAGATATTGCAATGCATACCAAGTGGTTTCGGTAAAAAGTTTGGTGAATCCATCGAACATTTTTAGCGGGTTACTCAAGCAGAATAAACCACCCCACTTCATAGTGGGCTGTGAAACATGAAGAAAGAAAAAAGCACCGGATGAGCACGGGGAAGGTACAGACCTCAATTCCAAAGTGATATGGGTGGTTGACGGCAGAAAGGTGACGGTAGATCGGGGTGAAATCTCACCAAGAGTAAAGCTAGCCTCAGCTTGGCAAGTGAGACCGGCAGCGGTAAAGATGGTGGAGGAACACGGTGAGTACAGGTTTTCCGGAAAGCAGAGGTCCGGATCTAGATATTGATTTAAATGTGGAGTCCCACAAACACTGGCTCTGATGAAGATGGTGGAGGAACACGGTGAATCACATCTTGTTGATTAAAACAACATTGTTGAGGCTAAGACAAGACATACATCTACAATACGAAAACAAGACAATAATATACAGAGCATGAGGTTCTGATGAAGAACCCACAAAAGAGAAGTACAACTTAGGGTTTTAATCAGCACAAAGAAACGCCATAAGACTCGTTGGTGAGCACCAAACGGCAAGATCAAACAATGAATCTTCTTCTTCTTCTTGTTCAACTCTACATAAGTTTTCTGCAACTTCGCAGAGATTTGAGACATCGTTGATGATCGCTCCTTGAGCTTCTGCCTACAAAAGTCCATCAACAACAACAACATTGTTCATCAAATATTCAAACATGTATATAAACCATTTCAAGACTATCTAATTTCTAAATCGAATGGGTAAAACAAAAACAAAAAATCCTAATTACCGTGAAAAGAAGTTCGTCGAGCATAAACGACACCGTCTTGGGAGGAGCATCTTCTCCGCCACGTTCTGAAGCTCGAGACGACGTCGTTTCGCTCGCGTTTAACCTCTCTCCTCGCTCAGCTGTTTCAAATCTAACGGCCTTCTCTTGCATAGCATTGAAGCTGTTCGACAAAATCTCCCACTGCTCCATTTCACTCTGATACTTTCTTTTGAGCTTCACCAGTGTTCTCTTCTTCCGTATCCTTCGATTCCTCTCCTCTACCGCCGGATCCAACTCCGGTTCTACCGGTTTGGAAGCTTCTCCGGAGCTGGAGATACGGCTTCGCTTCACTCGCTTGTGAACGAAGCCTTCGTCGTTGCAAAGCTCCCAATCTTCGTCTCTTTCCATCGCAGAGGTCGTCGACGAAGTTGCTGGGACCATCCGCCGAGCGGGGGAGCGATTTGAATTTGAATTTGAATTCAAATGGAATTTGTTTCAGAAGATCTGCAAATAGAAAAGTTTGGGCCTTTAGGTAAAGTATAACGCCCAATGTGCTTTTAATATATATTGGCCCATAGTAAAGTGTATTAAATTGGTTGTGATGATGTGGTTGATTCTATTTGAAATGATGCTAGTTTGATGATTTGTATATGACTTTTTAGAGTTGCTGTGACTGCCGTGAATGACAAATTAGCGAAGTTAACCCTGAAATTTTTAACTTCCTGTGTTATATCCTTGTTACTTACAGAACTTAAAGAAAACTATGGCTTGATTAGAATGAACTGTAGTTTTCTATATATTTTCCTGTAGATCTTTTTGGGGGCAATTTTTTTAAATAGATTAACTTTTTAAGTTTATGTCACACAACAATTTTTAAAAAGGAAAATGACTAAAATATTTTATTAAACAGACAAAAGATATAAATATAAATAAATAATTTTAAATTATATGTTTTCAAATTCAAACTTTTTAAAAAATTCAAAAATCATTTTTTTTTTGAAATTCAGAAATGCTTAAAACTTCACTATTTAACTCTAAATCTTAATTTTAGATTAACTAATCATTAGGATATAAGTGTATATTTACATGTTTAATAAAACATTTTTGATCTTTTTGATCAATGAAAACTATATTATGACAAAAACTCTTTTAGAATTATCCTAGGATATTTCTTATTTTTTTCTATATGTATAATTTTTTATGTAAAATATTTGGTTGAAAGTTTTAAAGCCAATATATCAGTGATCTAGTTTTTTTTTTGAGAATTTTACTTTACCTCATGTGTTTGTACCACTTTTTATGTTTACTTTCATTAGATAAATATTTTATAAATGCTTAAAATCTAATATTTTATTAAATAAGTAAAAGACCTTTTTAAAAACTTTTAATAGATATATAAATATGAAAATTATTTTAAAATTATAAAAATAAAAAATTAGATTTTTTGAATTATACGTTTTTAAATTTAAATTTTCAAAATTCTTTTTCTTTCTTTCAATTTTCAGGTTTTATTTTGAATCCAAAAATTTCTTTTGAAATTATTTTTAAATTTTTACTGTTTATTTATTTATTATAAATTCACTCCTCAAATCTAAATTTAAAGTTTAGATAAGTTAATCTTAAAAGTATAAATGTTTATTTGCTTCTTTAAAACTAAAACTAAATATAGTTTAAGATAAATATGAAAGTGATATTAAAAATGTAGTAGTTTAAACAATTTTTCTTTGTTTATAACGATAAAAAAAGAAAGAAATCAGTAATTTTAAATATTTTTTTTGTTGTAAAACATACTTGGAAAAGATTTGTGGTTTAGAAAAAAAAATTAGACGTAAAAATATTCTACATCACTTTGCCAGTTCATCATGCATTGACACGTTAATAGAAAGAAAATTTAGAAGGTTTTGTGTTTCAGTTTTCTAAAGTTTTGAACTTTTGTGTTGTTTTTCTTTTTTTTTTTCTCCTAAATTCTTCGTAACAAAACATTATATACACTATTTAAATTTATTAATACAGAAATTTAATAAGAAAAGAGATCACGACAAACAAAAATCACGTAAGATAATTTTTTCTGCGGTTATTATTTGACCAAATATTTTAAGATTATCTTGAGAGTGCATCATCATCGACTCAATGTGAGCTGTCATAATTTTGGCTTCTGGCCTCGTTGGTCTGAACTCTGAATTGATACAGTGAAATCATATCTTTTGAAGATATTGTTCTATTTTTTAGTGCTTTAATTTATGTTAACTTATACTCCCTCCGTTTCATATTACTTGTCGTTGTAGGAAAAAATTTTCGTTTCAAAATAAGTGTCGTTTTAGAGTTTCAATGCAAAATTCATTAATAAGATTTATAGGTAATTGTGTTTTTATTTTTCTATTGGTTGAAATGTAATTAGGTGTATAAGTAATTGTGTTTTTATTTTGGAAATATACAAAATCATATGTTTTCTTAATATGTGTGAATAAACTTAGAACGACAAACAATATGAAACGGAGGGAGTAAGAGCTAAAATGAATACTTGCGTGATAAGAAGCTTGAGTGTTCAACGAGTATAAATAAGATAAAGTAAACAAGTCTACTAAAAATTAGATAAACCCTAAGCCTAAGCGGATCACTCTTTCTTACAGTTTAATAAACGCACAAAAGGTGTGGCTGGTTAACATAAAATGGAAAATGGTAGGAAAGTTCTCTTAATCAAAGATCTTTTTATAGGTGGAAAGAATAACTCTTAGAAGATAGCTAATTAACCAGTCGTCAAACCCAAAAATTTATGCTAGCCAACGCTAGTCCTGGACACATTTGGATGAAATATTATCAATTGAATTCCAAAATTTAGAAAATTATTATACATTTGTATGTTTTTTTTAAGTTATCGAATTTTCTTTTGTTAAGATTAATTCTAAAATGGTTATGGCCGCTCTGATGCTAGCTAATGAGACAACAGTTATCTGTGTGTTGTTATTTATAAAGTTCCCCCAGATTTAATAGCAAATTTTAAACACAATTTGGAAAGAGAGAAATTATCACCTTTTAGTTCAGAACCTCAACAAAAAAGCATAATACACTTTTCTTATATATGTTGTTTTCTGAGTGGTCCGTTTTAATTTTTAAATTTAAAATTTAAATAGTAACTAGTTTATTCACAAGTTGTTAATACTAAACCTGTGAGATATCCTTAGAAAGATACCAACCGTTAATCATGCTCTTAAGAGACAAGGAAAGCAAAAAATCACGTGCAATATTTGATTAATCTGGAAGACTGGAACGTGAACTGTAACGACAATGACTTCTATCCAAAGTGATCTGGATTGGTACAATGAAATTAAGCCAAATGTTCAGATTTCTTTTCGTAGTAACAACGACTTTTCTGATATAAAACATTAAAAGAAGAGTATTAAAACTTGGAAAAAACTTTAGGTTGGAGAGTTGGCAGAGCAAAAATCAGAAACTACTCACATGCAGACAAAATTTGAGCGGAACAATAATTATTGTTCAAATAAAAACAGAGTTAATTATTGGTCAAATAAAAACAGAGTTAACTACTTAATATTCACGTGTGGTTTTGGTAGTTGGAGATGTAAGGTTTCAGTGTGTGTGAACTCGCAAAAGGGTTTTGAGAGTAATTGAACAGTGTTGTTCATTCGAATATCCGGAGTGAGAATCCATCCACAGCACAATTTCTTAATTTAGAAATTAGTATGAGCTTTTCTATGAGTTTGAAATACTCCCAAAGTTAAAAATTATAATAATAATAATTGAACAGTGGGTAAACCACTTTGTATGGTTTATTGATGCAATATATATTAGAGCTTAGAGCTTAAAGATTAAGAAGTCCACTTATCCAAACACTAATTCTTATTAATACCCACCGCAATAACCATGGCTGGGGGATTTAGAAGGGCACGAACATTGTTTTCACCACTTTATATTCTCATCCAACGTACATGAAAATGTCACTATCTTATTCTCTAATCAGTTTTTTTTTCGTCGTCTTATTATCCGTTTTATTTAAGCATATACATATTATCATCTTGAACTTTACCAAACACGTTGAGACTTTTGATTTGTTATCTTCCTCACGGTTGAGCACTAGTATCGAGAGGCTGAAGCATTACGGGTAGGCCGTATTGCGGATAGAGATTGAAGTTATCAACCGGTGTATGCTTATATTCAGGGGATAGGCTAATCCTAAACCGTTGAAGGATCATAGTGAGCACGGTCTTGGCTTCCATCATGGCAAAGTTTTGGGCAATGCAAGTTCTTGGTCCGACTGAAAACGGAAAAAGTGCATTTGAGTGATTGTCCTCTTGAGAAACACCATTTTTGAACCGCATAGGATTGAATTGTTTGGCATCTTTTCCCCATATGGCCTTGTCGGTGTGCATCTTCAGAAACGGGACGATTATGCTTGTTCCCTTGGGGATATCCAAATGTCCTATCTTCATATCTTGTGTTGCTTCCCGGACCATTTTAATCACCGGTCCATACAGGCGAAGCGACTCCATCAACACAATATCCATCTGTAAGGTAGAGATCTTAAATAATATATTAAGAACACCATTATCTCTAAAGGTTTCTTAAATTTCTTTTTTTATTTTTTTGTCTGATTAAAATAATAATAATTAAAAAACGCATCAATCGCGGGCTACCACGTGTCAATGAGACCGCGAACAGTGCAAAAAACCACCACAAACGTCTTTTATTTCATTGCCTTTTGGAAACGTTTTTAAAGTTTTTTTGTAGACCCCAAAGATTAAAAAACCTCCGATAAAGATGCTTTAAGAACATTGTTCTGCATCGAAAGTTACAAAAATCCTAAATAATACTCCCTTTGTTTTTAAATAAGTGTCATTCTAACATTTTTCACACAGATTAAGAAAATATTTAATTTTGTATTTTTCCATATAAAAACATCATTACCCATACACCTAACCATATTTCAACCAATAGAAAAATAAACTAGAGGATAAAATTAATAAATTCTGCATCGAAATCTTAAAACGACATTTATTTTATAACGGAAATTTTTCTCTAGAATGACACTTAATATGAAACGGAGGGAGTAATAAATAAAAACATTCCACTTATCACCGGTTGAAAATCTATCAAACTTAATAGCAAAAAAAAAATCCATATTAATTACCAGTTTAAGTTTGGAGAAGGTGTCTGAATCTGGGACCGTATCTTTACCACATTCATTGAAGACCTCTTCTCTGAGTTTCTCTTGCCAATCTTGGTGCAAGCTCAGTAACAACGTAGTCCATGTCAATAAAATCATACTATTTACTTGTCCTGAGATATATATAGCCTTGCATTCTTCTATAACCTCATCCATTCTCATCATTTTATCAGACTCCTTAGATTTTGTAGCTTTCAACAAGATCCCTAGAAGATCGTCTCCATAGTTCATGGAATTTGATTTTAGCCTTGCATCTATCATTCTTTTGATTGAGTTCTTCACTTTCTTATCAAGCTTCCATAGTTGAAGGTTGGTTGGAGTAGGAAGATATCTTGTGAAACAAGAAACAAAGAGATTATATATGTTTCTTGTCTGAACGAGTACGTTAGCTGACTACATATTATTGTACTTACTGTTTTCCTGGGATGAAGACGCTTGTGAGAGAAGCAACAAAATATTCCTCAAGCTCTGACTGTGATCTAAACAACTCAATCCCTTCCTCATAACTGCTTCCAAACGCAGTGGTTGCGATAATATCAGAGATCAATCTGTGGTAATCTTTGTTAATCTCCATCCTCATAATCACTTCTTCACCAGTACTATTCTGTAGTTTCCACTCCTCCAACATTCTCAAGGTGCAATCCACCATCCTTTTTGTCATGACCTAACAATCATTAGCAATTTATATAATTAATTAAAATTAGTGACATTTTTCAAATAGGGCTAAGAATGTTACACCTAGCTCTAGAAAATAATGCAGAAACAGATAAATAAACGCGATAAAATAAATGGATTTGACGTGTTCCACCAAAGTCGTTAGACCATGATTACTGATGGCTCTTAAAGGGGGTTCTTAAGGGGTGGAACCCATTTTTTTTAAAAAAAATACCCCTTAAAATTCTTCCTTAAAAAATTTACTATTCACGGGTCCTACTAACATGTGGCAGCCCGTGATTAGATAATTTTTTTAAAAAAAAAATCTGACAAAACCAAAAAAAAAAAAAGTTAAGAGCCCTTTAAGGGTTAATCATGCTCTTACATCTACGAGTAAATGAATAGTGAATATAAATTGTAATAGACCACCTTGAGACTGTCCATGGAGAAAGCAGGGTCCATGATTCGTCTATGGCGAACCCAGTCACCACCCTCAATGAAAGAAAGTCCTTTACCAAAAAGCATGAGGACCTCTGGTCTTGTCTTTGCTATAACAGCGAAACCTAACTTGCTCGACAAGATCTGTTTCCCTAGTTCAGGATCTGAGATGAATAACGCCGGTTTTGTTCCATTCCAATATAGAAATGTTTCTCCTAATATATAACATCAAAGGGGAACTTACATGTGTTAACTGATAGGCAATGCTCATCTTAAAAGAAACCATAAACAAAACAAGTTTTGTTAAAACGGTACCGTATTCAGACAGCCATTGGTGGTAATGAGGAAACACACGAGGGAAGATATCGTTGGAGTTGGAATCGAGAATCCAACGGTTAGCTTCTTTCTTCATCTTCTTCATCTCCTGGAGGTTTCCGTATAGGAATCTGTATTTTGGGCCTGAGATTCCTTGTTTCTTGAATCTTCTTGTTATCATCCATGGCCGCAAAAGAAAAATACAACAAGCTTCCCATATCTTGGGAACAACAAAGGGCAGAAGAACGAGTGCTAAGAGATTGATTGTGCTCAGGAGCTCCATTAAAAGAAACACAAAGGAGTTTGTACTTGTATTTCTGATATGATATGAGGATGCACTTTGTTATATCCGGTATCTGGAACACATTATTTTGGGGATTGATTTTATATTAAACTAGGACCCGTGTATCATATCATAGCCTTTCATTTTTTACTCTCCTTCAGTTTTTTAATAGATAAGGTTTTTGGTTTATACACACAAATTAAAAATATATTTGATAAAATTTATTAAATTAGGGACTTCATAAAATTATGGGCTTTTCCTCAATTAATTTTGTACTTTCTTCAAAACATAACTAATTTATCTATGTAACTATAATTCAGCCAATAAAAAATAGATAGTAGAATATAAACTCATAAAACGTTAATGAACTTGTTATTAAAAACATTATGTAATTTAAAATATATTGAATTTGGAAAAACTCGTTATTTACTAAAATACAAGGATTATTTAACTTGATATTTCACTACATTAAACTTGTGATTGTTTATATACCTGTTAGACATTATTTGTGAAATGATTTATATATGTGTCATTACCACTGCATTTTAATAAAAAATGACGATAGGATTTTTGAAACATGATGAGATGTCATTAACATAATTATGACATATACAATTCTATTTATAAAAAAATTCTTAATATGGTAATGACTATTAACCCATATATCACCACTAATGTAACTTTTTGTTTAAATGTATATTTTGACAAAACTACTTAAATATGTTAATAATTAATAACTAATATATCACCATTAAATCAATATATATATATCACGTTAATAGTCTAAATACAATTATAAATATATATTTTTACACCAACTTATATATTATATTTTGTGTATATATATATATATATATAATCAAATTGTAAGTGTGCATCAACAAATACAAAACTAAAGTAAAACTAATCAAATATTTTTTTATAGTTAACTATGAAGTATATTTTTTATTTTTTTATAGTAAAACCATGTACTATCATATTTCTTTATAGTACATGTATCATGTTGGTTCTGGAGAAAGGAGGTGTGGAGTTTGTTGAGAAGAGATTGATTAGTCATATGAGGCTTATTCTTGTTCCCTTTGTTCTAATTATGTTCTTCATCCAAAATGTGCAACAAGGCGAGACGTATGGGATGGGAAAGAGCTTGATCGAGTACCTGAAGAAGACGAAGATATCGAGCCATTCAAGATGAACCATAACAACAAAATCACTCATTTCGCTCATGAACATAACATGAGCCTCCAGAAAGACAGTATTGCTTTGGAGGAAAGTATATTGTGTGGATCATGTGTTCGTCCCATTGGCTCTGACTCATTCTACTACAACTGTTCAGAATGCAGTTTCATCCTTCATGAAACATGTGCTAATCTTCCAAGAAGAAACAACGTTTTCTAAGTCCAACACCTCTCAATCTTCGCCTCAATAGATATATGGCAGGAGAACAATGCAATGCTTATCTGCAACGTTGCTGCCAAGGATTCATGTATATGAATGGATCTCAGAGCTTTGACCTACTATGCAGCTTGATTATTGTTCCTTTCAACCATGGAAGTCATCCTGATCATCCCTTACTCTACCAAGGAAGAAATAAATTTACTCACCGGGAGAAATGCCACGGTTGCGGCACCAAAGGAGAAGGAATGGATCTCAGAGCTTTGACCAACTAATTCTTTATTCAACTTGTAATGGAATAATTAAAAAGGGGATGGAGAACAAAAGCCAAGAAGTAAAAAACCAATAATACGGTTTCTTAAAAATGGCATGGCAGACAAAACCTGAACGGGTCCAATCGGTATTAGTGTAAAACATTAAACAAAGATAAAGACAATGTCCACTAGCTGTATTACTATAGATTTGTTAATATTAACATTAGTACTGAGTGCTGACCAGTTATTTCAACAAACAAGAGATTTTTCTTTCTAAACTTTTGTTTGTTATTGTTGGTTTCAACAAACAAAAGTTACTCAAAACATTAATCAAAATTTACATTCTCTTCGCCTCTAATAACCGCAACAGCCATGAAAACGATAAATATAGAAGCAACCAACCACAAGCATAATTTGTATCGCGATGGCCATCGTCATGGTCTGGAACTGGAGTGTGATGCTTGCAATCAAACTTATCACGACGGCATTTGTTGCAGGGAATGCAAGTTTACTGTTCATGAGCAATGTGCCTTTTTGTTGGGGATACGAGAGACATCAAAACACCCTTCTCATGATGGACATTGTGTTGAGCTTCTCACAAAAGGAGCTCCTGATCACACAGACCCGACATGTCATATATGTGGTAAGAACACTAAGCGCCTCCTTTATCATTGTTCCACTTGGACATTGATTGTATGGTTGATGCTCTGTTCGCTCAAGCCGATCTGAATGTGCCGTGGCACCATCATCTTGTACTTATGGTTGGTTTTGGTAAGGCTATGATATGCAACTTTTGTCGTAGTGGGTACGACGATGGCTACTTTTTCCCTCGTTGTAGGTTGATGGTTCATGAGAGTTGTGTATTCATATTCGACTCACCAGAAATCACTCATCCTTGTCATGTCAGACACCCTCTTAAGCTTCTTACTGATGGAGCACCTGGTTATACAGATCCAGAATGTCATCTATGTGGAAGTAACACTAGAAGTTTTCTTTATCATTGTAAGATTTGTAAGTTCAGCTTGGATATGGACTGTGCTATTAGAGATCCCCCTCCAGTGTCTCTTTCAAGTATGAAGGTCCATGAGCATACACTCACACTCATGCCAAGATTGATCTCTTTCTTTTGCGATGCTTGTGGGACGAGAGGAGACTGTGCTCCATATGTTTGTTTTCAATGTAATTTTGTGGTCCATCAAAAGTGTGCTCACTTACCAGGTATCATACACATCAATCGCCATGACCACCGTGTTTCTTACACGCATCCTCTTGGTCCTGGAGAATGGACATGTGGAGTTTGTTGGGAAGAGATTAATTGGTCATGTGAGGCTTATTCTTGTTCATGTTGCCCTGGTTATGCTGTTCATTCAAAATGTGCAACAAGGGAAGACGTGTGGGATGGCTTGATTTTGATGGAGTACCTGAAGAAATTGAAGATATCAAGCCATTCAAGGTGAATGAGGACGGGACAATAACTCACTTCGCTCATGAACATAACATGAGACTCAACAAAGACGGTTTTACTTTGGAGGAAAGCATCTTGTGTGGAGCATGTGTTCGTCCCATCAGTTGTAACACATTCTACAACTGCTCAGTTTGTGATTTTGTTCTCCATGAAACGTGTGTTAATCTTCCTAAGAAGAAACATCATTTTCTGAACGTTACACCTCTTTTTCTAAGCCCCAATGAAAGTGCGACAACAAAATGCAACGCTTGTATGCAATATTTCTGCAGAGGAACCATGTATGTTGGTGATGTTGGGATCTTCGACTTGCTATGCAGTTCGATTAAAGAGCCTTTTAACCATGGATGTCATCCTCATCCTTTACTCTATAGGCATGTTCTGATGGCCTACATTATATTACGTTCGGCTTGTTTTGATTATTTTATAGCTCAATCGTAGCTTTGTGACCATGCTCTTAACCATGGAATTCAAGCGAAAATTGAAACTGATAATATGATTTAACAGAAAGGAAACAAAAACAAAAATGACCTGGAGTTTAAAAGGAAAAACAGAACAAGAGATTAATGAATGAGCTTAGATTTTATTTCTATTTCCAGAAGAGCGAATTTACTTGTGAGGTCGTAAAGAAGCATTGGTGACTGGTGTGGCTTCGAAGTAAGCTTTCTCTGCATTATCCAATCTGTCTTGGAACATCGTCCACTCTCTCCTGCACCTTTCCCTCACCTGAGAGATAAACAGATTATAAGTCATATATACTCTGTGTTGTATCTTAAAAACTACAAAACATACGATAGAATCTTGCATGGATATTTTACACCACTAATTATGTAAATATATACATGACTAAATACTTCTACTGAATAACCAGGAATGATGCATCAATAACTACTTTTTGAAACTTTATTTTAGCAAAAGATTAGTCAGAGAAATGTTTTGACGTTGAGAAAATGTAACTACATAATTAATATAGCTATTCCCCCAGGGAGCTTATTTCCCTATGTATGATACTCTCATTGGAGAAGTTGTGTTATATAATTTCTAAAGCCGACCATAATCTAAATGGAAGGGGATTAGAGAACATACTTGGTTCCCGAGTGATGAATAATCCACTGAGCATCTACTACTCCAATCTTCACGTGCGTTTTATTAACAGAGCAAGATCAACCAAGCATATAAAAGGAGTGTGTATAGAATATATGACAAAGACATCCAAATGTGCATATAGCTGTGTCCAAAGGAACTGAAGTTTTTGCAGACCTGTACACATTTCCGAACCGCAAAGTCCAGACCCCATCCATGAATCAAATCGTTCTGCAGTTGAGTGATGAAGATATTCACTTGCTATGCAAATACTAAAGGAACTAAATTGACAGGTAAGTAAAAGTAGCATACGCTGCACAAGGGGGTAAATTTGGATCACTGCACCAACCATTCCTCTCTTCAGCATGCCTGCAAGTAAACATATATAACAACAGATATGACTTAAGTGCAAGCCGCTGAGTATGATCAGCTTTATCATATATTATAAATTATCCTAACTTGTGGACTTCAGTGTCGTCTCTTTTCTTTGTCATCTCCCATGTGAGCCCTTCATACAGTTCCAACCCAGGCTGCGAGATTTTCCAAACCATGTTTCTTCACCACCGCCAAATAAGTACAGGGAGGAAGCAGGATATATACCTTCTTCAAAGCAGCGTCTGATAAAACTATGAAAATCTAATAAGAAACGATGTAGCTAATCCCAACCTTAGTGTCATTATAGCTATAAGGGGGGATCAGAGATGTCTGACTTAAGTTTGGGGCTCTTTGTGGAAGAAGACCAACCACTAAACAGTCGTTTTCTTGATATGTCAGAGTATTTATCCTCAACGTATGCAAGATCGATGGAGGGGAACAATGAGGATGGATGATTCATCTTAACCATTTCAAAACAAGAAGATAACAACCATTACCGTATAAGCAAATGCCATAATCAAGTAAAAAATGAATGGAAAAGGTAATAGAGGCATGCTGTACGCAGGGAAGATGTACTCTTACCTTAGTTAATGTGAGGGTTGGAAAAGTAATACCCATAAGAAAACCAACTATTACTCCGAAGAAGGATGTTAAAAGAAGTCTCATCATTTGACTTGGTCTTCTCATATATAGTTTCACTCTATCTCCAATCGCGAAATTTACATAATTTAGAAAAAGGTTTTACTAAGTCACGTAGATACTTGATATATATGGTGGTATACTAATGCCTATATATTGATTAAGACCTGTAAAAAGAAAAGAACACAAGCACCTGCCAGAGAATATACCTAGAGGTTGTTTATCTGATATATATATATACTGTCAATGCAGGTGTAAAGTTGTGCTACAAAGAAGTCCTCATGTCCATTCCTTCTCTTTCGTCACAAATGCATTTTCTAACTACAAAAGAAACAAATAATAAAACAGAGTAAGGCAACACGATCAACTTCAGAAACAACAATCCTTGAGGAGTAGAAAACTCGATATCCCTTAACCAATATACAACATAATGATCACCTAAGATAGCTTTTCGCCAAGCGGAATCGCAAATGCTAACTGCAGCGTTTCAATGGATTGATCTCAATTCTCGACCACATTGTCTCTTATTCTCTTGCTAACTTTGGTGTCAGTTAAATCGAACACTCCTTACTTCGTCTCAATATGCAAGGCCCAGTAAAAGCTTCATTTGAAAAAAAAAAAAAAAAAAGAAGTAAAAGCTTTATTTGGGCCTTTCATTCAGCCCCATTTAAATTAGGCATGACATTCACGTGGCGGGGAGTTACACCCACTGTTAAGCTAACCACGTGGCAATCAGATAGGATATAACAGTATGATAATCACAGATTAAGGAATCAAGATTAGTCATAAAAATCAGATAGAATTTAGATATATTTATATATAATTGAGTTGTCAGTTCGCAATAATTTCAAATATTTATAATTATTTTATATGTAACAAAAATATTTCATTATAATATAATTTTTATTACGTAAATAAATTGAAAAAACTCATATGTACATAATTATATATAGAGATTTATGTTTTTTATTTTATTTTTAAAAAAAATTATGATAGAAATTCGTTTTTATTATAGTTAATTATATATTAACGAATATAATTATGCTAAATATTCTTTAAAATGAAGTAAATTTTTTATAGATAAGACAATATAATTTTTTTTAAAGATGTTGATAATTATCAAATTAACCAAATTCGGTTTCATGTATAGTTAATTATATATTAACAATTTTTCTTTTAAAGACTTTAGCCATTGTACTTTTTATACAAATTACTTCGTAAGCAATAATCTAGAATTATAAACTGTAATTCAAGTCTGATGAATATGTAAATTCGATGTATTCATATATGAAAAAAAGTTACTCACCTTCCAAATCGAAATTTTAGCTTTTGATCCGGATTACACCACTAATCTAATTAACTACGATTGAATATATGGAATATTCTCTAACAACTTTCCCTTTCTACTACAAAACGGCGTCGTAACGTCTCCTGAATAGCCAATCAAAATCTAACAAAAACAAAAATTAAAAAATTCGACTTGGATTTTGAAATCATTCTTTTTTTTTTATATAAAAAGAAAAAAAAAAACTCAGATCTTTTCTAGTTCCTGAGAGAGTTTCAACATCGAAACATAAATCCTTTAATAATTAATTTGCCTGATTATCTGCAGCAGCCAGAGAACGATGTCGTCATCGCCGGACATTGCCGGAATTCTGGAGAACACGAAGGAGCTTGATCGGTTAAGGAAGGAACAAGAGGAAGTTCTCGTTGAGATCAATAAGATGCATAAGAAGCTTCAAGCTAGTATGTGTTTCGATCTTCATTGATTTCAATTATCACCCTTGATTGTGTTAAAAATATTAGTTTTTTTTTTAATGTATAAATCGTTTTTGTGTTTAGATCTTGAAGTAATTAACCCAAGTAATGTTATATAATTCCATAGTAGATGGATTACATCAATACATATTATCTGCCCAAGAAACCAAATAATATTGAGACTTAATCTCATTAATGTAAGAGAGTGGTTTAACATTTATATTACCATGTTTCCATGGAAGAAAAAGGATTTAAATTTAGCCAAATTTCTTAACAGTTTGGAAAGTTCTCATTTTCTCAAAACTAAACTTTGATTTTGTAACCAGAAAGTATTCACAGTGTGTTATGGTAAATAGGCAATCCAAGTCCCATATTAGAAAATTAGACCGATGAAATCTCTTATAAGTCTAGTCCAACTCCATTTAGTACGAGGCGGGAGAAGCATTCTTAAGAACAAATCCACTAAAATTTGGTCCAAAGGGGACAATATCGAGTTGGACACGTGAAGCTTTTATCATATCATCTATTAAGGAAACAAACTAATGAGAATCTGAAGCTTTTTTCATCTCTTTATAGCTGAGATTTGTTTTCCATTGCACATATCCACATTTAGCGGTATCAGATATATTTAGCTATATGGATTAAGGCAATTAATGGAGTCACAAACAATCTCTTTTATGATGTTTGTTTATGAATTCGCGTTAGACTTTAAGGTTCATCCTTTTGGTAAAATTATTTTTCTGACTCGCTGTTGTGGTCAAATGCAGCGCCTGAGGTAGTTGAGAAGCCTGGTGATACTTCATTGTCAAAGCTTAAAAATTTGTATATTCAAGCCAAAGAGCTTTCTGAAAGTGAAGTAACGTAAGCCACATCCCTTCATCGTTTCCTTCTGAAAGTGTTACATCAGAATCAAATGTTTTGAATTAGTTAGAGAGTGACTGATGCATCTAAATGACAATACCGGTTTTTATGACAATACCCCTTCTGCTTTGTGTTTGACTCAGTGTTTCAAACATTCTGCTCACTCAGTTGGATTCCCTGCTTCCATCTGGACCAACGGGGCAACAACGCAGAAAACTAGGTATAGTTACGATTTCCATTTAGACCTGTGATTGTTTGCTCTTTTTGAGCTTACATTGTTCTTGTGACAAAGCAAAGACTTAAATACTCTCTTTTGAGTCTTAAACAGTCTCCAATGATTTTGATATATTTATGTAATAAGTGGGATTGAGATTTTTCCGATGCTTGTAATGATATCACATAAGTGGCAGAAGGCAACGATCAGAAGAGGAAGAGGATGAAAGTAGAGTCTGATGTACAAAGAGTTTCTCCTTCCGTGAGAAATCAAATCGAGGCATATGCCAGTCTAAGGGGTGAACAGGTACAAGAAAGATCTACTTCTGTTCTTTGAGTTGATTCAAATTAAATGCAAAAGATCATTATGACATTTGTTTCATGTAGGTTGCTGCAAGAGTCACTGCCGATGATGCCGAGAAGGATGAATGGTTTGTGGTGAAAGTGATTCACTTCGATAGAGAAACAAAAGAGTAAGCGTAGACCCTTTTATTAAGAATCCCACATTCTTTAGCGGAGGGAGCAATAGTTGTTATCTATAAATATTTTCTCTTTTAAGTTTTATAAAACCGATATGGATCTAAAAGAAGCTCGAAATTTTGTGACAGAGTTGAAGTACTCGATGAAGAGCCAGGAGATGATGAAGAAGGAGGTGGCCAGAGGTAATTTAGGCTCATTATGAAAACTTTTGCAGTGTCATTTGACTAACTTGCTGATTATTATTTCTTGGAATCTTGTAGGACGTATAAACTATCAATGTCATGTATATTACCCTTTCCAAAAAGGAATGACCCTTCAACCACACAAGAGTTTCTACCAGGGAAACATGTCTTAGCTGTGTATCCAGGAACCACAGCGCTTTACAAGGCCACTGTAATAAGTACCCCACGAAAGGTTAGTTAGTTTTTGTTTCCACTTACCATTTCATGTCTCGCTTCAGCATTGTCAAAGAAACTAACTTCTAAATACTCAAACCTGCATGTTGCACATCCGGTTCCAGAGGAAGTCTGACGAGTAAGTTCCTACGCAGTTTTGTTCATATTCATCACAGACTACTTAACACATTTTGAGTGCTTAGTTATGATAAACTTCTGATGGCACCAGGTACTTGCTGGAATTCGATGACGACGAAGAAGACGGAGCATTGCCTCAAAGAACAGTGCCTTTCCACAAAGTGGTAGCTTTACCAGAAGGCCATCGCCAGTGATTTCAGATGGGTACACTGAAATAAGAGACTCTTCATGTTTGTTTTCTTTGAGGCTGAAGCAGAGAGTTACATGTTTGTGTTCAGTGGAGATCACTTTGAAGAATATAAAGGTAAGTTGTTGTTTTTTACTTCTTCTATTCAGTACGTGGAAAAGCTACTCTAGTTTAACGTAATAGATGAGTGGTATGTATGTATATATGTGTGGGTATTATTTATACCATGTCGAGACACAATGTTAAACACAAAAGAAACTCGTTCTTGTTTGTGTGAAATTTACGTTTACAAGTTTTGGGTTATAAATACAAACTTTAAGAGGGTAAAGAAACATTGATAGTTCAATGAAGAGTCAACAGCGTTGGCAATACTATCAGCACATATATCAGCTTGTTTTCCCTTTGAAACAAAACCTTGGCTTCGAAAACCTCCTCGAGCCCAAAGCTTTCATTTGTGTAGAGCTCTTTAGAGGTAGGATTGTGTATCGCTTGTGACAAAATCTTGGAATCACTTTCAAACACCAAACTTGGTAAACTCGTGATTGTCCACACGCAACATAGAAGAAATAAAAAATGGGCGCACCGAAGATATGGTTTTGGCTCTATAGCACACCTAACATTCCCTATATTGACTCTAATTATCCCATCCTATTCCTACACTACATTGACCTGAGTTATCATTCCAAGATGCATCTATGTTGATTATACCGCTATTCTGCATCCGTTTGTGCTTTTTCAACTATGTGTGGAGCGTTTGAAGAAACAAAGCTCATTTCTAGCTTTCCAAATCAACCATGGGAATGTCTCTAGAAAATTAAGAAAGAATCAAACTAAGTTACCCAAAGATGATAACAGTTTAGACAAAAGAACGTGTACCAGTTAATTAAATTAGTTAACCGATCGATTATTCAGCTCCCAATATAGAGGACCCGGTTAGGTAGAGTGTATAGACAAACCGGGTTTAGCTTGTAGAGTGACTGACAATAACTTTGTAAAACTGTGCCGTGAAGTTTGAAGGCATAACATGTTATTTAAACAGTAATAACACAAGGGTATAATTGTCTGAAAACCACAACTCATCACATTAGGGTTTTTGTTCCAGAATCTGGTGCTAGCTCTCATCGTCTGCAACTTCTCATCCTCGTTTAGCTGGTTAATAACAAAAACAACTCAATTACTTGTACTCTCCTTCTCAGTTACGATCTTTGACTTCTGAATCGATTTGTGTCTTGTCTGTTTTCAGATTGAGGTGTTGTTGTGATAAGAAAAGAAGAAGAGAGGTTTGAGAAGATGAGGCCGATATTGATGAAGGGACATGAACGTCCATTGACGTTCCTCAGGTACAACAGAGATGGAGACATGCTTTTCTCCTGCGCTAAAGATCACACTCCCACTCTCTGGTATGCCGATAACGGTGAACGCCATGGAACCTACCGTGGCCACAATGGTGCTGTTTGGTGTTGTGATGTCTCAAGTAAGTCGCTTGAGGATGTTTCCTAGAAACCCTTTTGTTTTTTGTGCCTTAAGATTTTAAAAAGCTGATTTTTTTAAAAAAATGTTTGTGAATTTTAGGAGACTCTTCGAGATTGATTACTGGTAGTGCTGATCAGACTGCAAAGCTATGGGATGTGAAAACTGGACAACAGTTGTTCAGTTTTAAGTTCAGTTCTCCTGCCAGGTCTGTGGATTTCTCCGTTGGTGATAAGCTTGCTGTGATCACCACTGATCCCTTCATGGAACGTACTTCTGCTATCCATGTCAAACGCATCGCTGAAGATCCCCAAGACCGTAAGTTTACTTATTTGTTGTATGTGGAAGTTTTTTATTTAGTTTTATGTGTAAAAAAAAGGAAACTGTTTTGTGAAAATGGTGCAGAGGTTGATGACTCTGTGCTCATCCTTGAGAATCCTGAGGGAAGAAAGAGGATTAACAGAGCTGTTTGGGGTCCTTTGAACCAAACCATTGTTAGTGGTGGTGAAGATGCTGTTCTCAGGATCTGGGATGCTGAGGTAATTCAAAAGTTTTGGTGGTGTACCAATATCATTATAATTATTGAGTTAAACATTTATAGTACTGACATTGTTTGTTGCTAGACTGGAAAGCTGCTCAAGGAAACAGATAAGGAAGTGGGTCACAAGCAGACAATCACATCCCTCTGTAAAGCAGCTGATGATTCTCACTTCCTTACAGGTTCACTTGACAAAACAGCAAAGGCATGTGTTCCTCCATTTTCCTTCCATCTGTTGTTTCAAAGTTGTCCGGTGGTGTATGTATATATATATATATAAATCCTGATAAGAGTGTTTTTCTTGTGTTAATTGTTTCAGCTGTGGGACATGAGAACGTTGACTCTTATTAAGACTTACACTTCAGGGGTGCCCGTAAATGCTGTCTCTATGTCTCCACTGCTGGACCATGTATGTAGTAATACTTCTAACAAGTTTGAATTTGATACTTAAAAATCAATGTTGTCTTCTGTGATATGTTTTGTTTCTTCTCTCTC
Source organism: Sinapis alba (assembly GCA_012274485.2). Classification (NCBI taxonomy): domain Eukaryota; kingdom Viridiplantae; phylum Streptophyta; class Magnoliopsida; order Brassicales; family Brassicaceae; genus Sinapis; species Sinapis alba. The sequence goes on along the minus strand of MU105664.1, from coordinate 375,619 downwards.
TCTATTAGGTTGTGATTGGAGGTGGTCAAGATGCATCAGCTGTTACAACCACTGATCATCGTGCTGGGAAGTTCGAGGCTAAGTTCTATGACAAGGTTAGTGTTATAATAGGAGGCTTTTACTTGACATATACAACCAGGAACATATGTATAACTTGTGTTTGGTATATAACGATATGTAGGTTCTGCAAGAGGAGATTGGTGGTGTTAAAGGTCACTTTGGACCTATCAATGCGTTGGCCTTCAACCCTGATGGAAGGAGGTAAAGTAACATTATTTGATTGATTGATACAATCTGTCACATACTGATGAGTTTTATGTTTTTTTTCTTTCTTTTGGCTCTGTTGCTGAGTTTTTGAACTTTTTTCTTTCTTTGCAGTTTTTCAAGTGGAGGTGAAGATGGTTACGTCAGGTTGCATCATTTTGACTCTGATTACTTCAACATCAAGATTTAGATATTTTCTGAAACAAATCTCTCAGTCCAGATTTAGTTCTCTCTCTTTCTTTTCAACATTACAATGGTTTCATGTAATGCTTTGGCTCGGATCCTTAGGATATGCACTTTCATACTTTTTGAATTACAAGTTATTATTAACCTGAAATTATTTTGACTCCCTTTCTAGTCAGTTCTTGATGAGTTTTTTTTCCTTCACTCAGAAAAATATTTCATTCAGTTCAGATATGTGATACATTAGATTGTTTATCCTTTTCCTGGAGTCAACCAAGGTGGGATAAAATTATGGGATGAAGGGATGGGTTTGATTGGCTACATATCCTTTTTAGCTTTCTTTGCTTCGGTTTGCAGATCAGCTTGGTAGTTTTGAGGTGTGTACCAAAGTAACGTCCTGTTCCCGAGGTTTTATTCTTGTGCTACTATAAACAGTGTTGGTTACTTGATTAACAGAGAGAGAAAACTTGAGGAGGTTTTGTTTGGATAAAGCTTTTACTGCTAAAAGGTTGAGAAATATGATGTTATTCTGGAACTCCCTTCCTGATAAGTAAATATATATAGCTTTCACTGCAGAGTTTCCTGTTTTGTTAACACACTTCTAAGGTTAGACATTTCTGTAACAACTGACCAGAAAATTTTGACTTTGCCAAGCTTTTGTATATGGGTTATTACGAACCTGAAGCTAGAACAGGGTTGAGGAGGAAGACATATCGGTTTGAGATATGTTTTGGTAACTTCTCATATATCAACTGCAGGGGAAGATCACTCTAGTTCGATATTCATTGAGCTGATATGTGCGAAAACATGTATTCTCTGTCAACGGAACCAGACCTGGCTGACCCTCTCTGTCAATTAAGATTTTACCAATCTTTATTCCGTTGCAGCAAGCTCTTAGAGCGTTCTCCATTCTCTCTCCACTGACAGTATCAGAAACATAAAGCTAACTTTCCAATGTATGTACCTCATGTAAATGTTAAGGCGCGTCTAGAGAAATAACCGGAAACAAGAACCCGTCATCCCGAGGCAAAAAGCGATGTGCTCGATAAGAAAAAATGCAAAAGTGGATAACCGGTATAGATAATTTGGTTAACTATGCGGAACGATTCGTTTCGGTTTGGACAAACCAGCGTTGAATGTATTTAACTTTTAAGAAAATTTCTGTCTCATGAGAGTGAAATCCTAAAGATGGGACAAAAGCCACAAGATTTGGAACAATCCTTAAACATTCATTGGTAAAGAAAGACAAGACTGATATGTCTCATTCACGCACACTACACGTTGGTGGAGACTTGAGCTTGAGCTTCATTTACTCTTCCATAGCTTCACCCACTTCTGTAATTTCAACTCGCTCCATCAATGGGGTGATTTTAGTGCGAAGAACCTCTGTTTACAATATACAGAATCAACTCAAGTGAGAACCAAAGGTTACTGGAAACTGGAATTGAATCACGACGTTACGAGTAGAACAGCAATACTGGCTCAAATAAGGATCCCTTGAGAGACTTATCATGTTGTGTTTTGATCAAGTAAAGAAAGAGAGAGATTAGCTTTACCGGTTTTCTTGGTGAACGAATAGCCTTTGCTGCTGACATAGGTTCTTGGGTTTGGTTCCATGTAGTTCCTCAAATATTCCTTGTTCCCCTGTATTGCCATTTGCCAGTTCAGTGTCAGATAGCAAGTACAAGACACAGGTAATGCAAAAGAGTTCGATTTGGGCAATGAATTAAACTTGAATGTCTATGATATGATAGACTATGAGTAACATATGCTGATCAGAGGGAGTCTTGTAGAACAATCGCAGATAGTCAGACAAAGAAGGGTGAAGACAAACCTTAGTGATAACGCAGATGTCCACATTGCTACCACTACCCAGGTCGTTGAATATACCCGAGCATATGGCCTCAGCGACCAGCTTAATTCCTTCATCTCTCTAGGGGATATTGAAGTAAGAAAACTTATAAGACACAAGAAAAGGACACATCTGAAAATTGAAAGACGAATGTTCCTGCTTTTACTTACAGTTAGGCCTTCTTTGTACTTTGCCTCAAACACAGACATTGCAGCAAGAGAACCAGAACCCATTGTAGCGAATGGTAGTGTGTCCGTTGAACCGTGTGGGTATATCTGTGTTTTAGTAAAAGGTGATATGAATAACAACAAACAAGCAAAACAAGAAAACAATAGTTGGAAATTATAAACTTACAGTATGAAGATGAGGCCCGGTGATATCAACTCCACCAAGGACAAGAGCAGCTGAGACATGACCTTGATAGCTGGATGAAGCTAGTGGTTAAGTCACCTATCTTTCAAGTCCTGAGTTTATGGAGGAAATAGAAGAAAAAGAAAAATTACCTGAAAAGGTGTTTCTTAAGAAGGGTCAAAGCAGTGATAACCCGAGAGTCTCGGCCAGTCTGGTAACGATGCAGCCGCAGCTGTGAGCTGACCATATCTGAACAATGAGACATAAACCACGATAACTAAAGCATCAAGTTCATGAAGCAACGCATTATGTAGAGAACAAAATCTTCCACAGTGAAGTTAGAAAGGACATACCAGTGACAGCTTCAGTGTCAGCAGCGGTTCCAGCACCACAGCAATAAATGTTTGGTGCCATGTAGTGAATTTTCTCACAGTTCTTATCAGCAACAATAGGCCCTTCAGTTGCTCGGGTATCCGCACCTAATATCACACCGTCCTATCCAAACACAAATATTGAAATCAGTGTTATAAAGCTACCAGCCTACCACAATCATTTACTAAAAACCAGCAATTAAAAACAACAGTGATTGCACGAGAATACAAACATCTTCACGTGTTTAATTGATGTGCTCTAAACTACAGGGAGAGGTCGAGCTAATAGAAAAACAGGCACCACTACATTGGCACTAGAAAGCGTTGTACAAGATACAGCTGCGTCATCAATACTGAAAGGGCGTGGTCTTAAGCATCAACTTATTCACTAATCAAACTCTACAGACATCTTTTTTTTCCACATTACATCCAATGCATATTAACACAGTATCAGCAAGTCGTCCTACACTTTTGCAAAGATTAATATAACAAAAAAAAAAAAGAGAAGAGTACATGACTAGTTAAAATTAGGCTAGAACAATCATGTATACGCAAGAGGAGAAGCAAAGTACAGACCTTGAAGATCAAACCGACGATGGTGGTTCCGGTCTTCAAAAAGGAAGGAGCTTTAAGACCCTTTTGTATAAGCATATCGTTTCTCTTACACAGATCGAAGCTGAACCCACCCTTTGGCGGAACATCCACGGCTGACTGAGACATTCTTTCTGCAAATTGACCAAGTCTGCAACAATAGAGCAAAGTAACTAAGCATCAAACAGTTACCCAGATCGGATCGAGAACATACAAGTCCGGGAAACAGAGTGGGGGTTTTACCGAAATCGAGAAGAGATCTCGAGATAAGAAAGTGTGAGTATGAATGAGTGATTTACCTGGACGACGACGAACTCTGCTCGAATCGGGAAAAGAGAATAGAAGACGAGAAAGAGAGAGCTGAAGCGAAGAACAAAGAGGAGATAGCTTTCTTCTTCCCCAATTAACCTTTTCAGAGGCCCAGAGAGAGGCCCAGATTACACTTATTTTTCTATATTACTCGGGATTCAATTTTGGGTTTAAATGGGCCCTTTGTTCCTTCTTGTTGAGCCCATCTGTTCATATACTTTCATATACGCATGTCCGAATGGAAATAGCAAAAATACCCAAGCTGTATTGAATCAAAACAAGACAGATTGGATATCCATACCCAAAAAATATCTGAAGATAACCAACCAAATATATGTATATTTGATTATATATTTTTAGTTTACTTTTCTTATTTTATTCAAAATATTTATATTAATGATGTATATGGTTCAAAATCAGATAATATGTACTCTTTCCGTTTCACTTTAAATATCGTTTTAGGTTTTTACACACATATTAAATAAACATTTAATTTGGTATATTTTTTATATAAAAATATTATTGCTCATTCACTTGATCATATTTTAACTAATAGAAAAATAAATAAGAAAATAAAAATAAATTATGCATTAAAATATTAAAATAACATTTATTTTTTAATAAAAAAAATCTCTACAACACATTTAATATAAAATGGAGGTAGTATATAATTACAGACAAAGTTATTCACTACTCACTTAAAATGCATGTCAAGCTTGTTGTTTCATGCATTACCAAAAATTGCATCTAAGATCTCTAAACAATAATTAGATTAATATCTTTTTATTTTCAAAATTTTAACTAAAACCATATTAATTATTTAAGCTATTAAAAATTAGAAAAATAATTAAGTTAATGGTAATTTTTTAAGTACAAAAAACTTTAATAATGAAAATTTTGATTTTTCTCTTACAAAATTTAAATATTTGAATCCGGTTCAAAATAACCAAATTCAAACTAAAAATATTCAAACATAAAACATGATCTAATATATAAAAATACTCAAACAGATTCTATTTCCACTTGAAAACCCAAAAAAAGTATCTAACCTGAATTGGAACGTCCATACATACTTTCAGAGATCTTTTAAAAACCGTACCAAAGCATAACTAGATAACTATTTTAATTTCGTTCAATATAGTACGATTGGGTTGAAATTTAGTTTACAAGATTTATATTTATTATTTTAAAATAAAATTTATAAGTAAATAAATATCATATATTATATGGGAGATAAGAGTATTAGGCATACTAAATTATATATATATCTTTAAAAATAAGAACAATTTTCTGAAATAACATTTTTAAAGTTTTTATCACAGAAATATATTTAAAAAAATAACTAAAAGAGGTTTTATTAGTCTCAAAGTGATCTCACACATATTTATCTAAAAATAAAATACCTGATGGAACTGAACTTATAAAGTTACTACAAAACCAATCTCACTGCATTTCATACTAAAATAGCTAAGTGTTCTCACATCTCTATTGTCTTCTCAAAGTTTAAATTACCATCACCACATGTTCTCTCTTTTACTAACAAAAGATGAAACCATTAAAATTTTAAGACAATTTCCGATGGACCCGGTCAACTATAACTACGGTGAAAATTGCAAAATTCCTTATAAATGTAATACTTACTTTTTCCCTAATTTCTCCAAATCACCCTTTAGTAATTTTTTTCACCGTTACCATAAAAAACACTCAAGAGACGCAAAAAAAAAACAATAAGCAATTAAATTAATTATTTACCGCAGTTAAAAAAAATAAAAAAATTATCACATTCACAATGACCCTTCGCCTCCTATCTTTCGCCGTCGCCGCCTTGGCCATTACGGCCGTATTCGCTGCCGATCCTCCAACCCCAGCGGGAGCGCCGAAACCTAACGGCGACAAAACGGGAGCGCCGAAAGCTAACGGCGGCCAAACGGGAGCACCCAAAGCTAACGGCGACAAACCGGGAGCGCCAAAAGCCAACGGCGACAAAACCTCAACATCTCCTTCTCCCGCCGCTACAGCATCGCCAAAATCAACCACCGCACCACCGCCAAAAACAACCACCGCACCACCGCCAAAAACAGCCGCCGCGTCACCGCCAAAATCAACCGCCTCGCCGCCCACGGCTTCTGCTCCGACCAACGCCAAAAAGAACTCAACCTCCACTCCAAGCGCTTCTCCATCTTCAGGTGGTGACGCCAATGCGAAGTCTCCAACATCGTCGTCGGCCGAAACTCCGGCTTCAAGTCCCGACTCAAGCTCCGGCGATAGCTCCGAAGGTCCCTCCAGCTCATCTGACTCACCCTCCGCCTCGTCTCCACCATCTCCTACTCCAAACACGTCTCCGTCGTCGTCCGCTGATGAAGGACCCGCCAGTGAAGGTCCCGAAGCCTCAGCTCCGACGGATAGAGCCTCATCGCTCGAGATCTCTGTCTCCGGATCCGTTCTCGCCGCCGTTGCATGGTTCTTCTTCATATAATGAAAAAGGTTACTCTTCGATATTTTATTTAAGACATTATTATACGTTTAAATATTAATTTTGGCTCAGTTTTAAAAGGTTTTCACTCCGGTTCGGTTTTTTAACACGTTATACATAGTGCGGAGGTTAGGGTTTGATGTTGTAATAAATGTTTAGTTTGTGTTATTTGTGATTTAATATGATCATGTAATCTTAGTCATTATAATAACCATTACATTCTTGTGGTTAAAAGGGTCTTATATTATATTTTGTAATTTTACACTCATTTTTTATTTGCTACTACATCTTCTAATACGGACAACAATGCGGAAGACCCATGCTACAACAATTTACACGAAATCATAAAATAGGGTTAGAAGTTAGAACTAGAACTACACACTGCCATAAAAATAAAGAGAACCATAGAATATACTTTAACACCAAAAAGCTAAAAATAAATAGCTTGTGAATGCACTTCAACACCAAAAAGCTAAAAATAATTAACTTGTGAATACACTTCAACACCAAAAAGCTAAAAATAGTAGACTTGTAGTTTAATATATATACATGAAGCAGCTCATAAAGACGTTTGATGTACATATGGTTTTGTTGTTTAAAATTATCAAATACATGCATAGAAACAAACAATTAGTTAGAATTACCTTAACAACACTCTAAAATAGTTAAACCAAAATGTATATATAAAGAAAAAAGGTAGCTCATGTACTCACATATGGGTTAAAACCGTAACCGTAAATAGCAACCACCTATTAATAAACACTTAACCAACAAGTTTAAATTCTCAATCTCCATTTCCCTTTCTCTTCAACACTTCTTGAAGGTTCAATCGATTTGCTCTGTACGTGACCCTTACATATAATCACTTTATATACGATTAGAAAAATATAACCAAACAAAAGGGTGACAAAGAGACTAGGGGAACCAAATCAAATCAAGACACAAATATATATATATACACCATGAGGAGTCATTTTTTTCTCGTCTTCCTTGTGGTAATGATCTTGACCATCTCTAATGGAACGTTAGCAGAAGATGCTGAAAAACCTCAACCTGTAGACAACAAATCATCACCAGCAGACAACTCTACAAAGAGCTTGGTGGATAGTCTTGGTCCGTCTCAAGATTATCCCGATTATGAAATCCCTATGGAACTTGCACCGGACGGTGTCGAGGTGGTGGGTGATTACGTGCCCATTAGCCCCAGCGGAGGACAAGATAAGGCTAATCCGCTTGCACAGCCCGAAGAAGATTTAAATGTTAAAACCTCGTCGTCTAGCTTTGCCTCTTCTTCAATAGTTTTGACTGTTGCTGTTGTTGTGGCTGGAGGAGCCAGCTTGTTTTTCTTTTGAAACAGAGGAGATCAAGTGATGTCTTTGGATTGATCCTATAGAGTGTGCAACGTGGGATATTTCTGTATTTGTGTTACGTGGAGATTGATTGTGTATTGTGTTTTTTTTTTTATGTTATTAATTCAATATACGATATATATATATATTTGAAAACTGCACATTTGCTTCTAATTTATTTGGTTTGTAAGTATGTTTTTTTCTTACTTAAATTTTTTTATATATCCACAAATACTACTCCTTCCGTTTCACAAATTTCATTTTAAAATTTCATTTTTATTTTATAAAAGTGTTCCAATGCAAAATTTTAGACATATATCTAAAACTTTGTGATTAACAATGTAAGAGACGGTTCCAAAAACTCTTAATAAGAACTGTTTTTTGCATTGTTCGCGGACTTCACTGACACATGTCGCCCCGCGATTGATTCTTTTAAAAAAGAAAAAATTAAGAACCCCAAATGAGATTCTTAGACCATGATTATCCCTAAAACCCTTAGAGGGTTTCTTAATTTTTTTTTTTTTTTTTGGTTTGATTTATAAAAAAAAATTAAAAACGCACCAATCGCGAGTCGCCACGTGTAAGTGGGATCCGTGAACAGTGCAAGAAATCCTCCAAAATCGGTTCTTATTTCATAGTTTCTGGAACTGTTTCTTGCACTATTTACGGGCTCCACTTGTTAGTGGAACCCACGAACAGTGCAAGAAACTGTGTTAAGAAAGTGGGATAATTGTGCTCTTAGAGCATGAACAATGGGGGATCTTAAAGTGGGTTCTTAAGGGGTGGGGCCCATTTTTTTTTAAAAACCACCCCTTAAAACTTTTCTGTAAGAACCCAGCTCTTACACTGTTTGCGGGCCCCACTGACACGTGGCGGCCCGCGAATGGTTATGTTTTTTATTTTTAAAAAAAGAAAAACGAAAAAGTAAAAGAAAAAAAAAACCTAAGAACCCAATGAGAATTCTTAGGGTTAATCATGGTCGTAGGGATAATTGTGCTCTTAGGATAATGATGCTCTAACCAAACCGTTATTGTTGTGAAACGGTTAATTATAGTCGTCAAAAGTAGTTGCAAAAGGTCAACCTTTTGACCTTGCTAAGTGCTAACGATACCGTTTTGCAGCTATTTTTTTTCTGAGCTTCCACCTGTCACATTCCATTCAAAGAAATAAACTTACTGCTCATTTGAGCATGGTGGTCAGTCAAAAGTATCTGCTTAAAAGTCAACAGTTTTGACAATTGAGTACGAAGCTGTTTTCTTACATTATACATTCAAAGAACAACTTGTTTATGACATCATAGGGTGTTGTGTGATGATGAGTCTTAGCAAATAAAAAGTGTTGATTTAAATTAAACCTTGATTCAAGATGGGCCCTAATTCCAAGCCTTGATAAATCGATATATATTAGAAACCTTCACCGTCGATGGAGTCTATGTTCCAATACTTCTGTAAGCCCAATAAGAGCTTCATATTTTAAAGGAGAGATTTCAAAGTTACCTAGAATACAGATTTGATCATCATATTAAACTTGCATAACCTCGAGAAAATAACTAAGAAGCGGATTTGCAAGTTAAAACTTATATCCTTATTAATTAAAATTTATGTTTACATATGTGATCGAGTGCTACTGAGACACTTCAGTTTTAGTATTCAAATATAATATCAGGTTTGATGTAACACTGCTTAAAGTTAACATCAAATCATTTCAAAAAATGAAATGCTCAATCATAGTGGAAGTTACATTTTTGTTTCTTTGCTATTTAATCATCATTATGAAGTTTAAAACCATGCATGGTGGATGACAAAACAAGAAATCTCACAGCAGATTTTTGCTGGACAATCCAAGAGACAGCTATCTGTAAACTGTAATACAACTCTTTTTTGGGGGGGCAATCTGTAATACAACTCTATGCCATTTGTAAAACTAAAATAATCTTCCATTATGTATTATTATAAGTATTTATATTATAATATACAATTTATTCCCTCATTACAAAGTGACAAAAAGAAGAATTGCTTGAAAACGAATCATACTTTGGTCCCAGATAAAGAATCAACAAGTGTGCAATCATTAAACTGGCAATTAGTTTAACAATAAAATTGCCAGTTGTGTACTTGTGTTTAAACAGAGCAGCTGTTTTGCTTTAAACATAAATCGTCCCAGTTTGTTTTTGAATCATGTAACCTGGTTAACAAAGCAAGTTTCTATAAAATAAAGGAAAACCTTACAAATAAGAAAATTGATATTTTTACTAATGGTCTTTTTTTCTCTATTACAACATTAAATAATTTATTATTTGCCATACTTTTTAACTGGTGTGACATTTATTTTGTAAAATACTTGTTAATAAACTATGTATTTCCTATGTATACTGACAAAAAATTTACGAAAATCTTATTTTTATATAGTGATAATATATATATATAGTTAAAAGATAATATATATCTTTTAATTATAATATATTCATTACATAGGGTGTTATGTTAATTGTATAATAGAGTACTGTTTATTTAGATATTAATGACTTTGACTGTTTTATTTTTTAATGTGAAAATTAGAGGTACATTATCATTTTGAAAATAATAATATAGATAAATGACTGAAAGATTCTCAAATTTCTCTTTTTTAAAAAAAAGTTATGCTATTTTTTAAAAAACTATCCGCGTAAAAACTTAATTTATTATTTTTGTCACATATTTGACTATTTCAAATATTTTTTTGGGTCTAAATGTTAAAAGACTATTTCAAATATGGCCAGAATATTACTAATGTCATTTCAGAAAATAAAAACCTTAAAAGAATCCAGTCGGACAAAAAGTAGCCGCCACCGCAGTTAATACAAATCTATCTGCTGTTATAAAGTGATGCTTTTCAACTGCAAATTTCAGTATTTTCATGTCGTTTCCTTCCCCATCTTATTTTGTTTGACCACTATATATAAACCCCCCCTATAAGCTATCATCTATCTGTAAGTTTAGATATTCGTTTTACTGCGTTACGCTCAAGTATCCACCAAAACCAAAAATATTAGAACAGATAAGTCGGAAAAACATCCTTCTTTGCTTCTTCTTCGGACAAAAGAGGTCAGTTTATGGTTCAACTTGTTTAGTTTTAATATTATTAACCGCAAATCACTGCACTAAAATCTCTGAAACCCATGTGAGACTTTTGAAGCTGTCTTAAAGAGAGAAAGAAAAATATTTAATTTTGTTTGTTTATGGTTATTATAAGAGATTGTGTTACAGAGAGAAAGCTTCAATAATGATTCAAGAGAGATTAGTGCTTTTTTGTTCTCTCCAGCTCTTTGTTTACTTCCTTTGAGCTCAATTGGGTCATCTTCTCTGCTTCCAGGACTCCAAAATTGCGAGCTTTTATACATCTCAGGAAAACGTTGACTAATTCTTGAGATGGGTTCTTGTTAAAGTTCGTGGCTTTTAGACTCTAAAGATTCAAGTCAGATGGAACCTCCAAAGGGATTTCGAGCCTCTTTGTTGCAATTCTTTATATTCCTTCCCTATTTCATTGGATTGCTGTTTTTGGGTTTCATCAAAGGTATGATTTTGAGAGTTTAAACATTGCCTTCTCTGTCTCTTATTTGGTTGAGTGTCACTAAAGGTCTGGCCTTTCGATGGATTTTTACTTCTTTAAGTCTGATTTTCAATTTATTCAGACAGATCTTACAAGGGTTTACTTCTGATTAAGTACATACCACAATAAAGGATTTGACTTTCTTTGCATGGATGTTGACTTTAGTTGATTGTTCTTCATTATGCAACTATAGAGCTGAAATTTCAAATTCAACACCTAATGGAATAGTTTTATAAACTGAAACACTCTTTCTTTGTTGCTTAGGTGTCGTTTTGTGCCCACTCGTATCCTTCGTTGTGACTATAGGCAACTCTGCAGTCATACTAACTCTTTTGCCCGTTCACATCGTTTGGACTTTCTATTCAATAGTGAGGTAACTAAACTCCTTTTGCTGTAACTTCCATGCCCTTTAGGTGTTAAAGACTTCTTGTCTGATTCTTGTTTTTTTGTCAGAGCCAAACAAATAGGACAGATCTTGAAGTTCTTTCTATGCTTATGTCTTCCTGCCGTCATCATTCTCTGGCTAGTTCTTGGTATTTTAGCAAGTGTTCTTGGAGGAGCTTTATATGGTTTCCTCTCCCCTATTTTCGCCACCTTTGACGCCGTTGGCGAGGGCAAGCCATACCCTTTTTTCCATTGCTTTTACGATGGAACTTGGAGCAGCCTCAAGCGCAGCTTCACCGTTGTACGTGACTTTAAAGATGTGTGCTTCCACTCATACTTCTCATTTATGGATGAGCTTAGAATATGTTGCCCGGATCAGAAACATTATGAGATAAGGCTGCTTCAACTTCCAGGAGCTTTGATAGTTTCAGCTCTCGGGATTCTTGTTGACTTCCCTGTGATCTCTCTCGTAGCCATATGCAAAAGCCCTTACATGCTCTTCAAAGGATGGCACCGTTTGTTTCATGATCTCATTGGACGTGAAGGTCCTTTCTTGGAGACAATGTGTGTTCCCATCGCGGGGCTAGTGATCTTACTATGGCCTTTGGCTGTTGTGGGCGCGGTTCTTGGTTCAGTGGTCTCAAGTATCTTCCTCGGTGCTTATGCAGGAGTAGTCTCATATCAGGAATCATCGTTTTATTATGGACTATGCTTTGTGGTTGCCTCTGTGTCTATTTACGACGAGTATAACACTGATATACTTGACATGCCAGAAGGATCTTGCTTCCCAAGGCCAAAGTATAGAGAAAACGAAACCGAATCAACGGCTTTTTCAGGTCCTATACCAAGACTAGGCTCTGTCAAGAACACAGCTTCAACAAGAGAAGGATCAGTTAAAGTCCCTATGATTGATATTAAGCCTCTGGACGTAAGCACACACTTATTACATCCACTGTTGAAATCAATGTTCCAAAAATAGATAGACGGTAGTTAGGCGTTTTATATAAAAAATATTGATTAGACGGATATTTTAACCGATTTTTACCAATTTTTTAAAAAACTGGTCTAGAAAAATCGTTTCGTTTATACCCGATTTACGGCCTGGTGGATGTATAAGCTGATTTTTAGAACACTGGTTGAAATCTTAAAGACTTCTGTGTCATTTGACTTTGATGTGTGTTGAAAATGTTGCAGCTCTTGGATAGTCTCTTTGTGGAATGTAGAAAGTTTGGTGAAGTTTTGGCGAGTAAAGGTCTAATAAATTCAAAAGATATCGAAGGGCCGAGGTCTGGTAAATGCAACCAAGTGATCAGCGTTGGCTTACCAGCTTATGCACTTCTTTACGAGGTTCTACGCTCTGTCAAAGCCAATACTACCGGCTTGTTACTCAGTAATGTTTCAATCTTTCTTTTTTGTTTTCTTACTTTCACTTCTGATTAAAAGTTTTCTTACACTTTCATTTGTCTGTAATGATGCACTTATTGTATAGGTGACGGTGTAACAGAACTAACTAGCAAGAACAGACCAAAAGATGCCTTCTTCGATTGGTTTCTGCATCCGTTTTTGATACTAAAGGAGCAAATGAAAGCTACAAACTTATCTGAAGAAGAAGAAGAGTATCTAGGAAGATTGGTGTTGCTGTATGGAGACTCAGAGAGGCTAAAGAACTCGTATGCTGATTCTGTTTCTCCTACTCTCACTGAGCGTAAAAGAGCTGAACTTGACGCCTTTGCTCGCAGGTAATTAAAGAAACCGTCTAAAAGTTTGTTTTTGTTTGTTTTCGTATAGTATATGGTTTCATCTATGTGTGTGTTTTGTTAGGATTCAAGGGCTAACGAAAACGGTATCAAGGTATCCAACATTCCGTCGACATTTTGTGGATTTAGTGAAGAAACTATCGGAGGATTTGGACCAGAACAATGGTGGTTCGGTAAAGGGGGAAGGGTCTATAACAGAAGCGCCTGCTCCGGTTAAGATATTTTCTAGGATGTTCAGTAAGAGTCAAAGATCGTTTAGAAGAAAAGGGAGTATCAATGGATCCGATTACGAAACCCGAAAGGGTGTCTCAAGAAGTGTACATATCGTTTAATCATGCATGGGAGATGTGGTGGTGGATGTTTGAAAACGTAAGGTCTTTTGGCTCTTTGCTCGACAAAAAGTTGGTTGTTCCTTGTAAAGATTGTTCAGACAGATTGTTTTGAGTTGTAGCAACAGTGTATGTTTACGGTTAAGAAACTGGAACTTTGAAGTCTCCTTAGTGTACTGATAGAACTACTAATGCATCAGTAAAACATCAATGATTTGTAAAATATTTGTTTGTGTGCAATATCTCTTTTTTTTGTACTACTTGGGAATGTCTAATGTCTAACCATTTGACATGTTGCTCCACTATCAATCAACCATGTTTTTTTTTCAAAACTTTGTTTCATATCGTATGATGTTTCTTTTTTTGCTGGACCGCATCATATGATATATGTAATGCAAGATCAAGACAAGTCACCAAGAACTCTTAGTTTTCTCTTCTTGGCTCTCATAAAAATGAGCTAGTCCTTTATATTTGTTTTCTTTTGCAGTATTTTGCACAATGCAGTTTGTTTGTTCTGAAATTACAATGTTTCCACCCAAATTAGATAATTTGACAGTCAAAGTATCAGTGACCAAGATATTCTTCGGTGTATGGCTGTATGAACAACTCCGAATGTATGCAAGAAGTTAAGAGCTAAAACTATATTCTTGAAAAAGTCAGTTTATATTAATCGTCTAACTTTATTTTAAGAGAAATTCCCTTAGATAGCATATTTTAGTTTGTTTGTCACAAAAATAGTTTTAAAGGAAGAAAGTGACTAAAATATTTTTTTTTAGAAGCTAAAAATTTTATTTATATGCATTTATACCCCTAAGGTTAACTAATTTGGACTTTAGGGTTTAGAGTTAAGGGGTGGTTTGGGGTTAGGGTTTCAAATTTCAAAAAAAAAATCAAAATTTCAAAAAAAAAAGTCTATTTTGGTCATTTTATTTTTTGAGGACTATATTTGTGACAAAAACTTAAAAGAGACTATTTAAGAGAATTGCCCTTATTTTAATCAAATAATGACATAACATCATAATTCAAAACATCATCTTACCTCACTAGATTTAGCAGAGTATCAGAAGAATTAAAATTGTTTTTCTTGCATTAACTTGATTGAAGTTGGATATGCAGTAGACGTGTCTCTCTCAATTTGTTTTGAGCTACAGAAACTAATAAGTATATCCAAACTACATTTCCAAAGTTCTAAACATATGTAGTTATATTGTTTGTCTAATAAAAAAACAAAAGACCTAACCATTTTTGGATGCTTGTCTTATGAACTGAACTTATCAATTTCTAAATTACTACTCTTATTACGTCAGCAACATTACGGTCTTTAAATCTCCCCAAAAAGACTTTAGAAACGCTGCTTCCAAGTTGAGTATCTAAGTTGATTTTCAAATCATCAATATTATCTTCCCATTTATCCTTCACAAGATTTATGCTGATTCAAAATTTGTTAATTTCTTGAGCATTAGAATTTAGAACAAACATCGACTATATGATGCACTTTTCACAACAAGACTGGCAAAATCATGCAAGAATATGATATCTACATGATCTGAATCAATCTTGAAATCTTCAAGGGTAATATGAAATAGGCATAGAAGCAAGTTGAAAGATATAAAAAAAAAAAATCTTATGAAGGTGGATTGTTGTGATCAGCAAGACCACAAAATACATGCAAAATTTTAACACAACAAAATATTTGGAAAATGGAACAATTATCCACACGAAATAACCATGAGAAAGAAAATTAATAAATTTGGATCTATTCTTTTTTCTGTTTAACAGTTACAATTCGAAATAGCCACATAAAATAGTTATATAACTATAATTCTATTTTTTGTCATCAATTGCAATTTGAATCTATGTTTTGTAAACTAGAATATAATACAATAATATTTTATCATAACATTACATATTAAATCTTATATACATACGTTTGTTTTTGAAAATTTTAAAATGTAATATATAAGAAAATTATGTCTTTAAGGTAATTAAAAATGAAAAGGGAAAATGATGAGGGTAAAATAGCAATTATTATATAAATACGAATCTACTTTTTTGTTATGGTTAATATTTTTTTTTTTGTTATAGTCATTGATCCTAGTTTCTCTAATCAGTAATTGTTTCAATACCTCTTTTTACCATCCTTGCAAATGTCTCATGTGTAACCAAATGACTTGTTGCTTTACTATCACTTAACCATGCTTTTTCTTCAAAAATTTGTTTAACATTTTATGATGTTTTTCTTCTAAAACCACAACATATGATATTATAATGTAAGATCGAGACAAATCACTGAAAAATACACTGTCATTATAGTAGTTTTATGAGGTAATTGTACTTTTGGCCTGAAAAATGACTTATAGAAAACTACACAAAGTGTTCCTCTTTTCTAACCAAACGGAACACACTTCTGCTTCCCCATGCTCCTCTTTTTAATCTATTATATAATAGTACAGTTCTCTCTCCATTGAGAGTGTACACGTAGGCAGTTCTGTGGGTCCCACGTTTATATTGGTTTGGTCTTTAACTCATGTCGTTTGGTTTGATAATTAATTTTGTATCGTATAAGTTTGGTTCTCTACATTTGATTATGTAATCAAACTCTGCGTTTTGTCTTTGAGTAGGTTAGGGGGTTTTGTGATCGTTCTTTCGGCTCTTCATCCTCGCCGTCTTTACTCACATCAGTCTGCAAACACAAAAAATTCTTACTCAACTCTTCACCTCTCCTAACGTTCAAAGTATTCCTCATAAATTCGCCAATAAATGTTATTCTCATTTAACCTAATAACAATGTAGACCTCTCTGTTTCCTTCCTTAGACCTATAAATTGCAGAGGATTGGAAGTGTGATGACTCTTCACAATCACTTTTAATTAATCTTCTATATCAAGCATACAAAGATCCTTCGATAATGTCTTCCTGCGATGTTGTGAAGAGGCAGATGACTAACTATATGCTTCAGGACGATGAAAAGCATCAGAAGGTACAAACTTTTTAAAAACCCAAGAAGATTTGTTTCTTTACTCTTTAATTTAATCTCATATTCCTTATTAATCTTTCCTCTTTTCTTATTTTTGATTATGTCTTGTGGTGGTGGCTCTGGCTCGCCGCAATCGACTCTTTGTTTACAAATTCACCTCCGGTTACAGCCCTCCTGTCGGCCCTTCTCGAAAACCATCACCGCCACGGTGGACACAAAACCTGTTATGATTCCTTTTCAATCAAAACAGGCTTTAATAAATGAGCAGATCCAATCTGTTCAAGCTAACGCGAGGTCATGTTTTATCAGTTGATAATTACTTAGAATCTTTTTTTTTGTCGGTTATAATACGATGGTTTATAAAATAAAAAGCTCAATGTTCATTTTGTATATATAGTTCCAGAAGATCAAAAAGGAGAAAGACAAGCAGCAAAATGATGATGCATTAAGACACAAAGGAAGGAGCTAAGTAACTGTAAGATTGATGTGGGGTCGTTGGAGCTATATGCGTTTGAGGACAATGCCAACGTCTGCATCGATATGGAGTAAGAATCTACTAGGAGAGCATATCAGATTCTTATTTTGTTGACTTGCCTTCCTTCAATAGTGTTGAACAATGATTAAACAATTACTTTATTTTTCAGGTTATGTGGAGGTGGTGAAATTTATTAACTTTTGATCTGATTGTGTCACATTGTTTTTAGGGGAGGAAATACTCTGAAGATGATGCAAAAGCAGTGCTTATACAGATACTTAACGTTGATGATGAACCTCATTCCTCGTCCGTAAACTCTGAAAGAAAGATTTTGCTTTCATACTCCCCCTCTTAATTTTTAAATGCTTTTCATGTACCAGAACTTCTTGTACAGATCTTACACCACGGAAGCGCATGTATGGAGCATAAGAGTGATAGCATACATTCTGCTATGTGGAAGCCGTCCCTTCTGAGCAAGAACTGAATCTGGAATTTTCAGAGCAGTTCTAAAAGCTGATCCGAGTTTTAATGAACCTTCTTGGCCTTCTTTGTCCTCTGAAGCAAAAGATTTTGTTAAGCGGCTATTGTACAAAGGCCCACAAAAACGAATGACAGTCTCTCAAGCTTTGAGTTAGTAACTCCATAATCTTTCTTTGATTTATCTTCTTTTCCATATATTCTGATGAATGCCTTTTCCAGTGCATCCATGGATCGCTGGTTTTCAGAAGATGAATATCCCGTTTGATATACTGATCTTCAGGCAGATGAAAGCATACTTGAAATCTTCTTCTTTGCGTAAAGCTGCTTTGATGGTATTTTGTTCTTGCAATCTTTTCACTGTGTATCACTTACTATTCCAAATTGTTGACCGAACATATAAAATAAAGAGATATGAAATGACGTCGTGTATATACTTTTAGATTTAGTAATTTCATAAAATTGTAAGTAAACGAAACTACACAATTTGTCTCATAATTATCTCCTTAGTATAACAAATAAACCACTGAATACATTAGAATCTTTTTTAAAAAAAAAAACATTACTTAGAGTTAGTTTTAGCTTAAATGTTATCTTTAAATTTAGTGTGCGTAATTCTTTTTTTCTGTGGTCGACTATCTTTTGCTTTGACTTCAATTATTTAGAACCAATATATGAAACTTTAAATTATCAATTAAAACCAGTGTGACTAAATCAAAAAATCACCTGAATCCACTTAGTGATAATAGAGCTATAAACCCTCATTGTAGATAATTGGTTTGACCCACCTACGAAGTTATCTACAATGACGAAGTTATCTACAATGAGGCTTTACGGGCCTATTATCACTGATTGCTGATTATATTTTAAAACAATATTGTTAGATTTTTTTTCTACCTTGACGGCCTTTAAAGGTCTATGGCCTAATTATAAATACTACATATACGAGTCATACAGAAACAAAAATGAAATGAGTGAAAAAAANGACCGAACATATAAAATAAAGAGATATGAAATGACGTCGTGTATATACTTTTAGATTTAGTAATTTCATAAAATTGTAAGTAAACGAAACTACACAATTTGTCTCATAATTATCTCCTTAGTATAACAAATAAACCACTGAATACATTAGAATCTTTTTTAAAAAAAAAAACATTACTTAGAGTTAGTTTTAGCTTAAATGTTATCTTTAAATTTAGTGTGCGTAATTCTTTTTTTCTGTGGTCGACTATCTTTTGCTTTGACTTCAATTATTTAGAACCAATATATGAAACTTTAAATTATCAATTAAAACCAGTGTGACTAAATCAAAAAATCACCTGAATCCACTTAGTGATAATAGAGCTATAAACCCTCATTGTAGATAATTGGTTTGACCCACCTACGAAGTTATCTACAATGACGAAGTTATCTACAATGAGGCTTTACGGGCCTATTATCACTGATTGCTGATTATATTTTAAAACAATATTGTTAGATTTTTTTTCTACCTTGACGGCCTTTAAAGGTCTATGGCCTAATTATAAATACTACATATACGAGTCATACAGAAACAAAAATGAAATGAGTGAAAAAAATTGCAGAACTATAATATTCAATAGACCATCTTTAAAAAAAAATATAGAACTCCAAAATAATAAAACTCCCTGGAACACAACATATGCAAGTACGACAAACAAACGGAAAAAGCCATCGATAACAAATTAAAAACAAACTAATACAAATTTAGGAAATTAATTAATTACATTACTCACATACTTCATGAGTTAGAGAACAAATCAATACCAAACCGAACAAAATTAATAAATTTCTATAGTTATTTTTCTTTAAAAAAACAGGTTATTACAATTCTCTATTTTTGAAATTAATTTTGGGTAAAATAAGAAAATTAATTTAATTTATTGTTCGTATAAATTGTTAAATTTTTAAATTTAAATTTATAATCTTTTTCCTTACACTATTTGATTATATACTAACGACTACCTAAGTTAACACTAACCAACTCCATAAACTTCAGCTTTAAAACATGAAAGCGCTAATACTGCTAATGGTTGATCAAATCATTACGAAAATAAAATATGAAAATATATCAATATATATGAATTCGCTGGTCATTTTTAGATCAACCTAATTAAAATGTGTCACTTCCAATGTTCCATTCATTATCATTATAAATAACAGAAAAAAGTAAAAAAAAATGAAAAAAATCCTAACACAAAACTATATAACGTATAAATAACGCATCCGGCCCCGCGCTTGCGCGGGGGCTATACCCCTAGTTTATCCAATGAGACAAATCAACGTGTTATAGAGATAACACCTTCCTCGAGACGAGCACGCGCCTTTTAAAATATCCAGTGGTGTGGTCGCCACTATCAACCTAAGTCGATATCCAAAATAAACGGCCACAACGTTTCCAAGAGTTACTTGTCCAAAAGATCTACGGCTCTTCTACGTAGACGAAGCAAAGCCTCACATCTAGAAATGTGCACACGTAGATAATCCCGTGTAACGTCAATTATAAATTTAATATTTGCTCAAAAAAAGAAATTTTCAGACACAATCTTCATCGTTTAGTTCGCTCCATCTCTCACTGTCTTTCACCACGAAAAATGTCGTCCGGTTTAATCGGAAGATTTGTTAGAACCAAACCGTCGAGACTAACCACCGCAGCGAGGCTGATCCCATCGCGATGTACGGCTTCCATAACCGAACCGGAACCAAAAGCTTCCTCTGGTGGCGGCGGTGGCGGCAAAGCATCGAACTTTAAAACTTTCCAGATCTACCGATGGAACCCGGATAACCCTAGCAAACCAGAGCTTCAAGATTACAAGATCGATCTCAAAGATTGTGGCCCCATGGTTCTGGACGCTTTGATCAAAATCAAAAACGAGATGGACCCGTCTCTCACTTTCCGTCGCTCCTGCCGAGAAGGTATCTGCGGCTCATGCGCGATGAACATCGACGGATGCAACGGACTCGCGTGTTTAACGAAGATTGAAGAAGGAGCTAAGGAGACGACGGTGACGCCGTTGCCTCATATGTTTGTGATTAAGGATCTGGTGGTTGATATGACTAATTTTTATAATCAGTATAAGAGTATTGAGCCGTGGTTGAAGAGGAAGAATCCAGCGTCTGAGCCTGGGAAGGAGATTTTGCAGAGTAAGAAGGATAGAGCTAAGCTTGATGGGATGTATGAGTGTATTCTATGCGCTTGTTGTAGCACGTCTTGTCCTAGTTACTGGTGGAACCCTGAGTCTTACCTTGGCCCTGCCGCCTTGCTACATGCCAATAGGTATATGTGTGAAGAGATATAGTATTGCTCGTTGCATGGATGGTTTGGGAAGAAGATTCATATTAGTGCTGTTCGTTTGGCAGACGCAGCTTCTTGCGGTCTTCATTGACGCTAATTTTATCAGCATTCAAAGTCAATAACTGATTGACGCTAGACGTAGCGTCTACCGCAGTGTTCAGACGCATGTAGTTGCGTCTACCAAACGAACAAAGATATAGCTGCGGCAGCAGAAAGTTGCGTCTGCCAAACGAATAACACTACTATATCTTGTTGTTAGCTGCGTTGAATCCGTTTATGTGGTTGTTATATAAAGTTTTGATCTTTGGATGTGTTTTGTGACTAGAGATTTTCTTGACATTGTGCAGGTGGATAAGTGATAGTCGTGATGAGTACACTAAGGAAAGACTTGAGGCTATTGATGATGAGTTCAAGCTTTACCGTTGCCATACGATCTTGAACTGTGCTCGTGCATGTCCAAAGGGTTTGAACCCGGGCAAACAGATCGCACACATCAAGCAACTTCAGCGTTGATGTATTGTGGTCTCACAGTTACCGTTTAAAAGCTAATAAATCTTCACAAAGTCTTTTATTTTGGATTCATTCTTGTATTGTTGTTGCCAAATTTTTAGCACTTGTGAAAAAAACTCTTTTGGCAAGTCTTCCATAGTAGATGAGCTTTGTGGTTGTATCTTGCTGAAAAACTGAACTTTTTTAAGTAATAAAACTGAAGAAAACTTGAATCTCATCTACTTATCATCTACTCTTTTTGTGTTCCCTCTGCATTGTCTTTTTATTAAAAACATTACATGTACTTGTGTCTGCACATGAACACAACGTGATAGATATAGTAGGTGGGCAAATGATTGACTGCATAAGTATAGCTGCAAGTACTGGCACAAACAAAGATAAATGACACCGACAAATCTAGCTCTGTTCTTTGTCACTTTGGTCATTATTGGCACAGCAACTGATGTTGCTTCAGGAACCAAACAGCTGCAGCTCTTACGAAGTTCCAAGAAGGAACATGAGAAGTCTCAGTTTTTTACTGTGAAAGGTACAAAGAACATTAGTTTATCTTCAGATACAAGTCCTAGAAAAACAAAAATAAGGAAACTTGAGAGAATGATCTTGTACTTGTAGTTTATCATTTTCTTTTGTTGTTGTTGTTCTCCATGAATTGATGCAGGTTGCAACAACGATTGTGAAACATCTTGCTGTGACTGCAACATAGAGAAACAGCCTCCGGTTTGTTTCCAGTGTTGTCGGATTTGAGCTTTGTAAAGACAATTTGTATCTCTCTGTTTCCCATATTCCTTATTCTTGGCTTTGGCCTATTTCTTTATTTTCTTACAGCTCGATTTAGGTATTAATGACTTGTGCCAAGTATGAACTAAAATGTCAACAACCTCAAATCTTTTTTTAAATCCATCACTGTTATTGTCTAATGATTTCAAGATAAATGATTTAACATAATGCACGTTATCTATTAACAACAGCTCATTAACTTGACCTACAAACTACTCTTTTGGATGTTTACGTCAAGACTTTTTTATATCTTCAAGGCTCATTGGCTTATTATATATCCTTCAAGCTTAACTTCCAATTCAAAGTGCTTCCCTTTTTCTTTCTGTAATATGAGACGAGAAGGTCGGCAACATGGTATTGTCCGAACTTACCGGATTCTTCCACCGCCGCCGCTTAATCCAAGGCTGGTCAACGCTGCAACTTCATCCACATCCTCAACAGTTTTAACTAAATTGTCATCGAAACCGACCAGAGCTCACCGGAGAATATGGTATGGCCAGGTGCATTGGCTGAGATCAAACGACATTGCTTCATCCAGCTACAAAATTCTTACTTGTCGGATCATTACCAGACCCGGATCAGTTTTGAATCTCACCGGTTTATCTGATCTTAATGGTAATGGCGATGGTTGTGAAGAAGACAAAGGAGGAGAAGCTGAAGATGAAATGATAAAGAGAGAGAGTGGACTAAATAGCGACAAAGAAGAAGGTGGGTCTCATGATGGTGATGATGAAAGCATGAGTTTTTACGATGTGGGGATGATGATGATGGAACATGAGTTAGATAACGATGAAGAAGAAGATGGTTGGTGTTTGGTCTGAATAAAGAAAGTAATGAGAGTTATGTCTCTCCCATGTGGATCAGCTTTTTCTTTCTTTCTTTTGTATATTTAAGTGATATGTAATTCGATTCTTGTTTATATCGTCTTTTATTGTAAAGTTTAATCCTTCTTCATCAACAAGAGCCAGTTTGAAGATAAAGGTTCAGACCAAATAAAGAAACTGGACTTGTTGTTCTTTCATTGCATAGTAGACTGAGATCAAAAAGGACTTAAACAAATGAAGCTACTCTTCTTCGTCTTCTTCCTAATGCACTCAGACTCTTTGAAACTGGTGATAAAAAAGAGTATAATCGGTGCCATCTACATAATGAAATCGCTAAATAGCTTGATCGAACTATGAACTCTTGATCTTTTTATTTCTACCATTTGCCATTTTTGCAGACTTGTGTAGAGGAGCTTCCTTCCTTCAAAGTTGTATTCTTTAAGCTCTGCTTCTTTGCTTTCCTTATGATTCTCTTACATTCTTTGGCTTTAAACAAAGACACATAAACTGCTTCTTCTTTTGGTTCTTTTTTCTCTGTTACGCACGCAACCAGATATAAATGAGAAACAAGAAACATATCTTCCTTTGATATGTAACCATGAGATTTCAATAGACGAGAAATAAAAAAACTTACCATGTTCTGATTCTGATCTCGAGTTTTAGCATTACCAACGAAACAGCTGGAGATATAAAACCATAATCAAAACCAGTTTAAAGAAAATCAATACCAAGAAAGAAGGAGGAAACACACAAAGGGTGTGACTTACTTCAAGAAACTGAACTTCTGACGTTGAACCCCTGAACTCTGAATCATCTGTCTTTCACTGCATTTGTATTCACATTAAAAAAAACAATTAGAAAAAAAAGAGAGTAAATAATTTGGCATACAAATTTGTGTTTACTTTACATAGAGAGGAATCACAAACCTTGTTTTCTCTGATGAAGCAATCTCTAAAGATTTAAGAGGAGGGATTGTTTTCTCCAGAGACAATCTAAACACCGGTTTATTCTTGGTTATTGCCTTCTCCTTTTCACCAACAGAACAATCCTCTTTCAACACCACCACCTCTTCTTCATCATCTTTCTTCTTCTTCTCTTCCAATGAATCATCCACAACAACAAGAACAACGTTGTCTTCCTTCTGAATACTCTTCCTTTCGAGTGGTTCTTCCTCTGGTAACAAACTCAAAGGAGGCTGTGTCTCCAAAGTGTGAAGCAAAACTTCAGCAGGCGTTACCGTTGGTTGTTCTTGCGTCACTGCTTTCTTGGCTTCAGCAATTCGCTTGTAATGAGCTTCGAAGAAAGCTTTCTTCTGAGCAACGGAGCCAGGACGAGAGTACTTCTCAGCTTCTTCAACATACTTCTTGTGTGAAAAAGTTGACCATTTGCCCCATTCGAGATTCTCACTCATGAACTTCCCAAAGGAGATTGATTGGCTAAGCGCATGGATCGTGTTATCCTGCAAAAATCAGAAGATTCAAATCCAAATTTGGAAACTTTTCGTACTTGGTTTTGCTTAAAGAGATTTTGTAACGGACAAAGACAGAAGCTTTCTTTGCGCAATCAGAGAAAAGAACAGATTTGGAAACTTTCATCAGACAGCATAGCTTGGAAACTAGTTTGTTTAAGCAAGAACAAAACTTTTGTTACAAAAAAAAAAAAAAAAAAAAAAAAAAAAAAAAAAAAATTTTTTTAAAAAAAAAAAAAAAAAAAAAAAAAAGCAAGAACAAAACTTTATGTTCTGTTTTCCCGGAAAATCCATAAGTTCGAGAGAACATATCATAAAGGTTGAATTTTTCCTAGTGGGGATTCATTAGAAAATTTATAAATATATTTTTCCCGGGAAAATTTTATCGTTACAATCACAAAAAGAGAGCTTTTTTCAAAAAAAAAAAAAAAAACAGAGGAATCAATAAATCGAAGATTAAATAAAGAAAACAAACCTCATGAGAATCGGAACGGGTAATAGGAGCTGCGAAGGAATACGAATGAGCTAGAACTACAGATTCTCCCATTTTTTAGCTAAAAAAAGCTTCAGATCAATCTTCTTTCTATCTACAACCCAGAAAGATGGGAAAAAAAAGCTTTTGTTTTTCTTTTTAATTTCCAGCTCCAGAAATATTGTGTGTGGATAGTGTTTTCTCGTCGTCAAATAAACGTCTCTAGAAATTCAAATTTCGAAAGGAAAAATGTTTTCGCTGTCGTTGAAAGGGAACTGAGATTTTCTTCTCTCGAAACACATGAGGTGAGGTGCGGAAGAATATGTATAGATCCGGGTCCCACGAGCAATGAGAGAAGATAAAATCAACACATTCAATAATTTAATAATAATTTCAGTGTTTTTTGAGGATAGGAATGAAAAATGGGATTCGAATTGTAAAAAAACTTGAATAAATTATTTATCTATTTGGTCGTTGAATTGAAGTGGTTGAGAATTGAAGCGAAAGGAACGAAAGTAATACTTTTTCTTGTGAGAAAGGCAAAAAAAAAAAAAAAAAACTGAGAAATTCCGTAAACTTGGTCTTCGCTGATTTCATGTCCTTTTAAAATTTTAATAGTTTTATGTATTATGAAACGTTATAGGTTTTAGATTTTTATTAATTAAGGCATCAAAATGAAAACCAAATCGATGAAAAAGGGAGAAAATTAAATCCATGATTTCCTATATATAATGGACGTTACTTATGTTCTATATGAATGTTTGAAATTATAAGATCATGTTATTAGAATATTTTGTGTATTCTATCAAAAAATAGTTTGCTACTAAGACCATCTCCATCCCCACTCCATATTTTACTCTAAAAATGGAGTGGAAAATGGAGTGTGAACAAAAAATAAAAGATTACTCTATTTTTAGAGTAAATTTTTATTTTTTGTTCATACTCCATTTCTCACTCCATTTTTGGAGTAAAATATGGAGTGAGGATGGAGATGCCCTAAGCACAAAGATGACATTAAAGTTTCAAAGCTAAATTAATAGTTGGTACTGTTTAGGGTTAGGCAAAATACTCGTTTCCAAAGTACCACATCGAATACAATAAAAAAGTTATACCAAACCATAAATTATTATGTATTTAAATATTAATTATTTTTAGATTTAATATCTAAAAATATACAAAATATAAAAAATACTAAAAATTATTCTAAATATTTTAAAATAGCTAAAAAGTAAATATCTTAAAATATCTACAATAATCAAAACACCATAAATACTCTATATACCCAGCAGTTTTTCATCCAAATATCTTAATTGAACTAGTTTCATGTTAATTACATATATTTAACATATACTATTCAAATTTATATGTTATATATTATTTTTATTTTTTTATTTTTAATTTGTTTATATAATTTAATTCATTTATAAAAATCAAAATATAGACAAATTATTTTACTATAATTTAGGAAACATATTCTGTTCGTTATAAAAACAAGTAACAACATTAAGTAGTTATTTTTATTTTAGTATTTTATATTTGTTTTGTACTTATAAATAATTTAAATAGATTATATGATACTTGATTTTGTCAAATCAATATTCAATTTTTCAGATCAAATAGAAACCAAATAACGAGTATGAACATGTAATAAGTAATTGTGGCCATCCCTACTTGTAATCATATGTTCGTTTTAAATTTGATGTATACTGATATAATTATCTGCCTGGCTAGTTACATATTCTTTTCATCTAGTTAGCGTTTTCTATGTTTTTACAACCTTTGAAATATTAGACTCGATATAGCAACTCTTTGGTAAAAGTTTGGTAGTACGATAAGGATATTTGTATCGTGCTTGTCTAAATATATTGATATCTTGTCGTATTGAAATGCTTAGCGATTTAAAAATGGTGGTTTCCACAAAGATTTGTTTTTCAAAAGCTATGTATCTTGTCGAGATAAAAAAAGTGGAAAGACTCCACAAGTTCTAATAGTAGTTTAACAAGGTATTGAAAAGTACATAGTTCGCTAATTAAACAGAAAAAATAAGTCAATGAACCAAACAATACTGCATTTTTCACACATAATTATACTCTTTCCATTACACAAAAAGTATTTTTTGCATTTTATAGATATTAAAAATATTAAATTTCTATCGTAAATACATTTTTGTGATTGTTAGTTTTTAATAAAAAATAATAATAATTCAATAAACCTGATCTAATTTTTTTTTACAGTTTACTATTATTGAATAATATAAAATTTATTTTAAACCCAAAATAATGTATTTGTGAAACAATTTTTTCCAAAAGTTTAGTAAAAAAAAAAGGGAAATCTGTGGAACGGAGTATGAATTTTATATGTTTTGCTTCGAAAAAGGTTCTAGTATAGTTTTGGTTTTGAACATTAATGCTCTGGTATAATTTACTAGGATTACAAACCTTTGTTCTAAAGTCCATGTACTTCGCCTAAAAACATACGAGTTGTATATATTTTCGTTGGATCATTGGTGATTTGGTGGTAATAAAAGTAGATGAAGTTAACAGGTATCAACGTTGGTGTGTACAACCGTTTTGGAATATTTTGTAACACCAAAAAGACAGCTTTAAATTGCATGTAATCTCTATCTTGGTAGTTAACAATACATTTCACACTTCCAACCATCACAGAAAGCAACATTATTCGAGACCGGTTAGTGTATAAAGCTGTTTAGTTTTGGATTAGTTCTAACGTCTAGAGACTGATGATTAAATCTTATTTTCCTTGTAGTTATTACTTATTAGTTTAACGATTGGTTTCAATGATATTTACAAAGTTCAATCGCTATAAAATAAAATATTCAGTAAGTAGCAAGTGATATCCACATTATGTGTTTTCCACCCCCTTGTATTTTTAAAAACTTTTGGAAATCTAAATTATTTTAAAACAAATAGTATGCACTCCATAAAAGAATTTAATTTGCGTTGAAAAAGATAATTTATGCCAAAAATATGTGTGTAGGAAATGTCTGATAGGTCAAAAATATAAAACTAATTTGACATAAGAAAACGACTCGACAATGAAACTTTTGACATACAAAACAAAAGATATAGTATTACATGGCGCTCGATGTACACTATTAATATAGAAGTTACTGAGAAGCTTTTCTTTATATGAGAAATAATATATGTAGGAAGACTTGAAAGTAAGAAAAGATCAAATATTATTTAAGTATTTTGTGCGTTTGACGTTTTTGCAGAATATTCGTGGTTTTATAATCACACGTCTAATGAGAGTGATTTTACTTTTAAAAATCCCAATGTATATAATATAGTCACCCGCTCACGCTTTGATAGTTACTACGGGGCGAATGTCTTGCACGAGCGAACACCAGCCAACATTTGATATAGAATGCGACCTAATAGCTCTAACAGCCTAACACCATATAACCATTTATGCAGATTTAGATGGGCTACTTTGTTAAGACCCATAAGACAACAAGATAACATGTTTCTGTACAAGAAAGATTCTAGCAAACACTTTGAGCAAAGTTTTAAAACACAATGATAACAGAATCATCTCCTTCTCGGAGGAGGAGGTTCACGGCTGAGACGATGCTTTTGGAGAGTCTTGATATAGTTTCTCATGAGACCAAACTTGTTGTTCCCAAGCTCGTAGAAATAATCCCATGGATATATCCATGTTCTATGCAAGTCATCAAACACTAACCTGAATCCTCAAACAAAGATTAATTAAGTTAAAAGCCAAGATAAAACAAAAGTTTCCGTATCTTTGATGGCTAAGTTATAATTGAGTTAGGGGGAGTTGTAACTACCTTACCCCATAGTTTCCCCCACTTGTTCTGCAGACATGATTCCTACATACCGCCTTCCAGATATCACCTGATTTGAAAGGAAAGAAAACGACATTGTTTAGGCTAAAGAAAAAATCACCAAGACTTGATGTGATAGTATTAAGAGTCAAGCTTAAAAGAATGCAAGACTTTGTCCGTTTCGAATAATTTGTTTGATTAGTCATACAATTAATGGACTAGTAGTAAGTAACCATAAGACAAAAGATACTTAAGAGACTGCGGTTTCAACAAGAAGTGACAAACTAGTAGCCATAACGCAAAGAACCAACCAGCCGGACTCATTCCTAAGCCATGTCTGCATCCACTGGAATCATATAATTGCAGTGGTGAAACTCATACTTAAAATCATACAAATGGTCAGCGAAAGAGTAGCAAAACTACTAGGGAAACAAACAACAGCACACATATTAGTTATGGTGATTAATATGTGTGACACAAGAGCATACTCACGCCAGAATCGATGAACGCTACACTGATCAACGTGGTGCACCATTTCCACTTCAAAGATGAATTCACATTTGCTGACGTGGATAAGGACGTTATGGTAATTTAATCACTATAAATATCAGGTGTGTGAAGTTTTCAAAGAGAAGTTTTTAAAGAGAGTAGCGACTTACGTAGTTACGTGGCGGATTGGCAAAACGATGAGAATGCCGGATCAAGAGTTCGGGTGCCGGTATTGGGAACCCGTCCCGTTGAGCCACCTGATTGGGCCGAGAGATACTGCGAAGTTAATGATACTGGGCTTAGAGATCAAGTGTTGGAGAAATTCATGGACAATAAAATACAGCGTTTGATATGGGAAAAAGGGTGACAACGAACTGGGATCACGGTCCCCATAATGACGACTATAAAGATATAACAACAGCTTAACAAAGCCCATTAGTCATAGGTTTTGAATATTTTCTTTTTCAGTTTCTTTCATAGAAGATATTTTTAACCCATGTCAGAATTTTTGTTCTCTCTGTAATACTCTGTTAACATCAATCATGTTTAGTGCGCCACCAATGTTTTTTTAGATCTAGACCTCACTCGGATCTAAGGCAACTCCATTGAATTAATATATTTGGCTTCGATCGGTAACCATTGCTTAAACGCGAAATAAGTAGTTAAGATGGGAAAAAAATTAATTAAGTCGTAGAAAAATTTAAAATTTGCGGAATGAAGAAATACATATTAAATAGATCAAAATATTTTATATGGTATTCAGTTTTTATATAAAAAATATTCAGAATTAAACTAATTATTACAAAATTGTGAAAATAACTAAAATTTATTTAAAATATTTTAATTTTTTATCATAAATATTTAGCTTATCTTTCAATATATATTAATAGTAGATTGACATTATATAATATTATAAAATAATTATAATATAACTTTATTTACAACATAAATATTTATCATTAATTTTTTATTGCTATTTACTTAAAATTTTAAAATGGTACTAGCATATAATTTAATAATGTGAAAGTTTTGATTTTATAAATTTTTCTGCGATAATTTACTAAAATTCACTTTTCACTTAATAAAAATTATTTTTATATTTTTATCAGTAAAAACACAAATTTGTATTTTTGTATTTTTTTCCATTAAGCAATTTTATTGATTGGTAAAATAATTGCGGAATTACGTTTGAAATGTCATTCCGCAAAATTACTAATTAGATTCATTGTAAAACTACATTTTCTTGATGAAATCTTTAGTACTTTGACATAAACCTCTGAAACATCTTTTTGTATCTAATACTATCATCTTCTCTTCTGTACCAATTTGGTGACAGATGTTTGTTGTAGTCTTGTAGAGACTGATAGAATAAGCCATCAGAGTTACATTAATGACACATTTTTAGGTTTTAAAACAAAGTTTGACTTGTTAAAAATATGTTTTTGACAAATAGTATATCAGTACTGACACCTGTACATCGAATGTCGTCATGATGGCAATGAAAACTTTGACACTGATCTATCAAGAGTTTGGGTCGTTTGTATTAGGGCCATTTCAGATTAATGTTTATTTATTTTAGTTTTTTTTTTAAAATCTAAAATCTTCACACAAACTGTTCTATATAAACCAGCTTTCAAGAACTCATTTTCACACGAAAAAAAACATTCGAGTCTTATCTCAAACTCATCAACCTTAGCAGCGTTGGGACAAACATGATGAAGAAGATCTTTGTTCAGATTACTGTGGCTTGTCTTCTGCTGGCCATGATAGCGATGGTCTCGGCTCAGGATCACGATGATCATGACCACCACGAAGGCGATGGCCACGATGACCACGCACCTGGTTCTTCCTCCAATAAACCAAACTCTGCCGTCATTGTTGCCGCCGATATGTTTACCGGCTTAATTGCAGCCACCGTGGCCTTCGTCGTTGGTTTCATCTACTGATCAGTTCGTAACTCTTTATCTCGGTTTCTAATGTTTGTGTGTTGACTTTCTTTTGTTGTCACGCTTGTCGGACTTCTCTAAATTCGTTCAATCTTTTCCTTTGTGTTGAAAGTGTTATAATAATAAAATTGTCTGGTGAGATTGACGTTCGTAAAAAAAAAAAGGTTGTGGAACGTGAAATAAGAGAAGAAAGGCTAATTTTGTGACATATATACTTGAACAATAGCAGAGTCAGACAAGAAGTGCTGTAGCTGTTAAGCGAATGTATTACATGCTAGCTATAGTACATGTATTGACGGATGTTATGATTAAAACTTCAAAACGTAAATATAAGCACAAACGCAAACAAACTGATACACAATTGGGTCGTGGTCATAATGAGAGTGGCAAACAAAAACAAAGTGAATGGGAATAGCAAATTAGAAATCCGTGCGAAACAAAGTTTTGCAAGAGCTCGCCATAATGAAGTTGACTTTTTTTTACAACAAATAACATATCAAACCCGAAATGCAGCATCACATAGTGTTAGTGTTTTATTAGTGTTTTAGTGGTTGAACAAGTCAAGTTAGTTGTTTAGTTGTTTCCTACATTTTCGGTTTCAGTTACTTTCCTCTAAGGCTTTATAAGCCATTGTTTGTCGTTGTTTTTATTAATTAAGATATTGCAGTTTCCTTTCAATTCTTGAGTACTCTGTTTCTGGTTCTTATATTTGGTATCAGAGCACAATATCTATCACGAGTGTTTGAGAGGAAAAACACGTGATGGCTGAAGCTGGAAACTTCACAACACCGGCTGTTCCAAAGTTCGACGGAGACTATGATCATTGGAGTTTGATAATGGAGAATCTTCTCCGATCTAAGGAGTATTGGAGCGTCATCAACCCTGGTTTTGATGAACTGAGAAGAATTGCGAATCCGAGTCCGGCGCAACAAAGGGAACTTGAAGAAGCTAATCTCAAGGATCTAAAAGCGAAGAACTACCTATTTCAGTCTATTGATAAGACTACACTGAAGACAATCACACAGAAAGAGACAGCTAAACAATTGTGGGAATCTATGAAGATCAAGCATCAAGGGAATGCTAGAGTGAAACGCGCACAACTTCAAAGGCTTCGAAAAACCTTTGAAACTCTGGAGATGCGATCTGGAGAAAACATTGCTGGATACTTTGGGAGAGTCATGGAGATTGCTAACGATATGAGAAACTGTGGTGAAGCAATGGAGGATGTGAAAATTGTGGAGAAGATTCTGAGAAGTCTCACTGACAACTTTAATTTTGTGGTGTGCTCTATTGAAGAGTCGAAGGACATTGACACCCTCACGGTAGATGAACTTCAAGCATCACTTCAAATCCATGAAGGCAAGGTCACTGAGAAAAGGAGTGAGGAACAAGTCTTGCAAGTCGAAAATGAGCCAAGATATGGTCGAGGAAGAGGAAGGTGGAATTTTCAAAGAGGAAGGAACAACTTCAGAGGACGAGGAAGAGGGCGATCGTTTGTGAACAGATCCGCTATCAACTGTTTCAGATGCGGAAAACAGGGACACTATCAGTTTGAGTGTACCGGTAATGAAAAGGGGGTGAACTATGTTGAATTCGACGAAGAAGAAGAGCTTCTCTTAATGGCTCATTCTGAAGTAAGAAATACAGAAGAAAGTGGTGTGTGGTTTCTTGATTCAGGATGCTCGAACCATATGACAGGAGAGAAAGGATGGTTCATGGAGATGGATGAAGGCTTCAAGCACTCTGTTCGGCTGGGAAATAGCTCAAGAATGATCGTACAAGGAAAAGGGAAGGTTAGAATTGAGGTAGAAGGAATGATACAAGTCATAACTGACGTGTACTATGTTCCAAATCTAACCAACAATCTGTTGAGTATTGGTCAGCTACAAGAAAAGCATCTAACTGTCCTGATCAAAAATGGTGTGTGCAAGATCTTTCATCAGCAAAGAGGTCTGATTGTGGAAACGAAAATGACTTGCAACCGCATGTTCCTGGTTCATGCCAAGAAGAAACCAAGATCAGAGAGTTGTCTCAAGATAGATGGAGAAGATTTAGGAATACTGTGGCACAAAAGGTTTGGACATTTAAACAACAAGACCATTCACACGATGCAGAAAAAAGAAATGGTGAAAGGCTTACCAAAGATGGGAGATGATACCAAGATCTGCACTGTCTGCAACATTGGAAAACAACAGCGTGAAAAATTTCCAAAGAAGAGCAAGTGGAGGGCAACAGAGAACCTGGAACTGATTCATGCTGACTTATGTGGACCAATCACGCCTGTCTCACACAGTGGAAAAAGGTACTTGCTGGTGTTTGTGGATGACTTCTCTCGCAAGACATGGATCTATTTTCTTGTAGAGAAAGCAGAGGCATTCGAAACTTTCAAAGTCTTCAAGAGTTCAGTAGAGAAAGAGGCAAAGACAGTGATACGCGGTCTGAGAACAGACAGGGGAGGCGAGTTCACATCTGAGAAGTTCAACACATTCTGCAAAGATCAAGGCATCAAGCGGCAGTTAACAGCAGCTTACACTCCCCAACAAAATGGGGTGGCAGAGAGAAGAAACAGGACTATCATGAACATGGTTCGATGCTTACTTGCTGAGAAAGAAATGCCAAGATCTTTTTGGCCGGATGCGGCAAGATGGACAGCTCATGTCCTCAATCGAAGTCTCACTAAATCAATCAAAGATAAAGTGCCTGAAGAAAGATGGTCAGGAATCAAGCCAAAGGTGGATTATTTCAGAGTTTTCGGATCTGTCTCTCATGTCCACATACCAGAACAGAAACGAATCAAGCTTGATGATCGCAGTCACAAATGCATTTTGCTTGGTGTGAGTGATGAATCTAAAGCATATCGGCTTTATGGTCCAGCCACTAAGAAAATCACTGTGAGCAGAGATGTGATCTTTGAGGAAGATGCAAAGTGGGATTGGGAGTTGAAAACTCATAGTCAAAATGAGCTATCTTGGGGAGACGATGGAATCTCTGAAGGAGACGAGACTGATGAAGAAGAAGAAGAAGAAGAAGAAACTCATGGAGAAGAAGAGGGAGTGACTGAAGCTGTGGAAGCAGAAACTGGTGCTGAAACAGAAACAGAAGCAGAAGAGACCGTCACTGCAGTAGAAGCAGTGGTGAATACTGAAAATCCAATGGAGGAAGCACGTGAAATTGAAGTTGGAGACTCATCAAGAAGAGCAAGGAAGCAACCTGGCTGGATGCGTGACTTTGTAAGTGGAGAAGAAATAGCAGAAGATGAGTCTTGGCTGCAATTTGCTCTATACGTAGAAAATGATGATCCACAGAGTTTCTTTGATGCCGCACAAGAAAAGAAATGGAACAATGCAATGAAGTTAGAAATACAGTCCATTGAAAGAAACAACACGTGGGAACTTGTTGATTTACCACCTCAAGCGAAGAGGATTGGGGTCAAATGGGTTTATAAAACAAAACTCAATGAAGAAGGCAAAGTGGAGAAGTGTAAAGCTCGGCTAGTGGCGAAAGGATACTCACAAACCGCAGGTGTAGACTATACTGAAGTCTTCGCACCTGTTGCTAGATGGGACACAATCAGAAGTCTCATAGCAGTAGCAGCTCAGCGAGGATGGATCATTCACCAACTAGATGTTAAGAGTGCTTTCTTGTATGGAGAGTTAAAGGAGGAGGTGTATGTGGATCAGCCTGAGGGGTTTATCAAAGAAGGGGAGGAAGACAAAGTATATCGTTTAAGGAAGGCCCTCTATGGACTCAAGCAGGCGCCAAGAACATGGTTCAGTCGCCTGGAAAGCTATTTTAAGAAGGAGGGGTTCCAGAAAAGCAACTATGATCACACCCTGTTTTTCAAGAAAATTCAAAACAAGTTGTTGGTGGTAAGTGTTTACGTTGATGATCTGATATTCACTGGAGATGATGAAGTCTTATGCGCAGAGTTCAAGTCATCTATGCAAAAAGAGTTTGAAATGACAGACATGGGAAAAATGAAATTCTTTCTTGGAGTTGAGGTTCAACAGAGCAACGATGGCATTCACATATGTCAAAAGAAGTATGCAAAGGAGGTGCTCGAAAGGTTCAATATGTTGAACTGTAACTCTGTGAAAAATCCCATTGTTCCAGGAACTGTTTTATCAAAGGAAGGAGGCAGAGAAGTGGACGCAACAAACTACAAGCAGCTTGTCGGGTGCCTGATGTATCTTACGGTAACGAGACCTGATTTGATGTTTGCAGTGTGTTTAATAGCTCGTTTTATGGCTGAACCAAAGGAAGAACACTTGATGGTTGCCAAGAGGATCCTAAGGTATCTAAAGGGAACACTGGAGTATGGGGTGTTCTACAAAAGATCAACGGAACTACATCTCGTGGGTTTTACTGATAGTGATTATGCCAGAGACTTGGATGACAGAAAGAGTACATCAGGGTATGTGTTTCTCTTAAATGGCGCAGCAATCTGTTGGAGTTCTCGCAAACAAGCCATTGTCACACTATCCTCAACCGAGGCAGAGTATGTTGCGGCTACATCCTCAGCGTGTCACTGCGTTTGGCTGAAAGGAATGCTAAAGGAACTTGGACTAGTAAACAATGAGAGTGTAGACATCATGTGTGACAACAGCTCAACCATTAAGTTGTCAAAGAATCCAGTGATGCATAGAAGAACGAAGCACATCGACGTAAGGTATCATTACTTACGTAACTTGGCAGGAGAAGGAATCATAAAGTTGGTGTTCTGTGGTACAAATGATCAAACCGCAGATATCATGACCAAGCCCATCAAGCTGGACCAGT
Source organism: Sinapis alba (assembly GCA_012274485.2). NCBI lineage: Eukaryota > Viridiplantae > Streptophyta > Magnoliopsida > Brassicales > Brassicaceae > Sinapis > Sinapis alba. Next base: position 339,501 of record MU105664.1, on the reverse strand, counting down.
ACGAGAAACTCAGGAGCTTACTTGGAGTAGTCTGAAGTGAATATTAAACTGATGTTGACAAGCTTATCAGTTTAAGGGGAGGAATTTGTTAGTGTTTTATTAGTGTTTTAGTGGTTGAACAAGTCAAGTTAGTTGTTTAGTTGTTTCCTACATTTTCGGTTTCAGTTACTTTCCTCTAAGGCTTTATAAGCCATTGTTTGTCGTTGTTTTTATTAATTAAGATATTGCAGTTTCCTTTCAATTCTTGAGTACTCTGTTTCTGGTTCTTATACATAGTTCATATGTTTTCTTACGTTTATATTAGTTTTTTTTTTGTATTACAATATGCATTGTCTATAGTAAAAAAATGGATACACTACACTTATTGAGAAATTATCCAAAATGCATGTAGAGAATGTTGTCATAATGCACCAAACCACAAATCATTAATTTGGGAACTGATCCGAGAGAACTGCGTCGTTGTGTATTGTATACTCGTGTATATATAACTATGGATGATATATTTATTTCGTAGATTTTGTTTTGTTTTAAATATGTTTTTCTTCAAACTAGCACGTACTTATACATATCTTCACGGATGTTAGTATAGTTGTCATTTAGAAAGATGTTAGAAGCTACTAAAGTATATTTTTATTATAAACTGGAATATTTGTTTAAAAATTGTTAAATATGTTAAATGTTTTCCTGTTTTTTTTTTTTAATTACAGAAACATCTTGGACTTTTATTTTCTTGTCTTATCTTTAACCTATTATACAATTTCTGTCCTTTTCTATAAAAATTCTATTGAATAATTTGATCGATATAGGCTTTTGACTTTCCCTTCTTTGCCCACCACGATGAACTATATGAATCGCTTTCAGAACTTTAAAAAAATATTTCCCAATAGGCAATACTAATAGACGACTCTTTCATTTCCACAAGAAACTACACTGCCTCCACCGAGATTGGAGAAATCAGAATGCCATGGCACAGTTTTGGACCGCCAGGGTTGAGAAATCGACCTCATGATGAAGTCACAGAGGGACACACATGCCGTGTGGTGTTGCCGGAGAGACACATCACACGTGTATACTCATCATCATTATCTCCTTTATCATACAATTTACAGCGTAGGGGAGATCCACATGTAGCCATGGATCATGGTCCTCGGCTTCCTGCTTTGTACGGGATCGATTTCACTTCTCCCTTCTCTATCCTGTGAAGCAATATGATGAATATATTTTTTTTGACATACAGAACTATTGGGTACTATATATGATTTAGATTCATACGTGTCAAGGATTAGGCTTGATCATACAGACCTCACCAGAATCACATTAGCTTAGCTTAGGGTGGGTCGGGTTATTACTTAGATTGGATTTTTTGTATTAATTAAATTGATACATTCTCATTGGTAGTTTCCACTATATTAGAGTAAACTTTGTGTAATTGACAAACAAAAAAATTCTTAAATTTACACTCTCTCATACTTCTAGTGTTTTGGATTCACTAAATGTCGGCACTGTGCCCATGCCAAGACAATTAGGGCATTCTTTGAAGCCAACATTTTTTGCCACAACATCACTGTCATTTGTTAGCCTAAAACCTTAATAATTTCTAGGGTTCACTGTAATACACTGGAGTTTCGAATTATATACATTGGATTACTATATATGCAGATAACTAGGTCTTTTGTGGTTGCAATTAATATTCATAAATCTCTAGGTCTAGTCATTTTGTATTACTATAAGATTGTGCATACTGTCATACGAAGGCCTCGGCATTCAGGTCCTCGGATCGGGTTCGAGTCGGGTCTTGTTGGGTTCGAGTTTTTTGGGTCTTAAATTGTTGGACTCTACAGGGTAATTATAATTTATCGATTCAGATCCGGATCTGTTCGGGTCTAGTTGGTTAAGAACTGTTAATAACCGTTATTTTTTGTTTATAATGCTTACAGGTCGGGTTTAGGTATTTAGGACCCGAAAAAATGAAGATCCAAAAAATACCTGAAATCCAAAAAATACTTGAAAACCCATAAATACCCGAAAATACCAATAATATGACCTGAAGATACAAAATAACCGAAATTTTATCCGATTGCTCGAATTATCTTTATTGAAAATCTAAAATTTTACTCGAAATTATACCCGAAAACCCAAATCCAAAATTTAAAAAATATTTATAATACCAAAAAATATTGAAACACACACATATATACCTAATATATATTATAAGTTTTGGGTATTTTGGGTATCTCATCGGGTTTAGGGTTCAGGTCGGGTCCAAGACCCATGGATCCTCCACAACAAAACCCAATGGGTAAAATGACATTACCCATACCCAACCAAAACCGCTTTTTTGGGTTGGTCCCGGTTCGGGTTTTCCGGATAAAATGCCCAGACCTATAAGACACAATACATATATATACTCATGTTTTTATTGAAATAGTCTGCCTTGATAGTGGAAATGAAGGAAGGAATAACTCTTACCTTGCAACTCATGATCAGGAAATTGATCCAACTGGGATGTAAGTGTGGTTGCTTATCTTACACCTTGGTCAGATCATAACCAAAGTCCACATAATATTATTTAGAAAATATGGTTAGTATTAGTTATTGTAAATATAAGTAATCTATACATTTAAATATCAAGGAAAAAATCTAATGAGAGATTATGCTTTAATAGTATATATAGATTACTTTTGAAATTTTTGAAAAAAGAATTGAAAGTAGTAGTGAAGAAAACAACTCATCGAGCTACATTATCATGCATATCAAAAAGTTTTCATAAATTTATGTGGAAAGAATCATTAGAAACTATCTTTAGGAAAAAAGAAATAGAATAATTTCATAAAATTGGCAAGTAACTTAGAATTGTTGGGGTTGCTTATCATTTTGTTAGAGGTTTGGTGTAAAACAATTTAGCTTCTTTTTATAAGTATGTGAATTTCATTATGTTAATAATAACACTAAACCTTGCCTCCAGGACCTGGAGCAAGAGTGATGACCATTAGAGAGGAACAATCGGAGAATATTCTGAGAACCCGCAGAATGTCCCAAAGGCAATCAACAAAGGTGAAAGGCGAAGCAGGGGCAACTAAATCCTGGTCCGGCCACCATTCTGAGTGGTCCACTCCAGATGTTGTATTATCCAGAAACTAGCAGAAGTTGTCCTGAGAATCCCATTCCGAGGAGAAGAAGCGAGCTAAGAAGGCACTAGATGTTGCTAGCAAGAGCAAGCAAAGATTTATGCTCCCGACTCCGGTCCTTACACACTAGCGAACACTGAAAGGATAACGCTTCAAAAACTCAGAAAAGACAAGACTCGTGACAGCAAGCTTCCTTCTGGATATATGGAGAACATGGGAGCATAAGCTCCAAACAGTAGAGGCTAGAAAAACCTCTAAGCTAAGCGGTGAGGAGATCTGACGAAGAAGTCCCTGGCGAAGCCTCAAATCACAAGTTCGTCGCAGATCGGAGGATTCATAAAAGATTTGTAGTACTTGAAAACCCTAAAAATACCTGAAACCTGTAAAACACATGAAAACCCAAACAAATACTTGAAGAATATTCAAATACCCAAAAAAAATTCAAAATTTTATTCAAAATCTGACTCGAAAAATAAAAAATATCAAAAAAAATATTCAAATACATGAAATATATTCTTAAAATTTTGAAATTTACTTTGAAATCTGAAACTGTTACCGAAAACCTGACCATAAAACTTAAAAGAATATTCAAAATACTGAAAGCATATCCAAATTTCTAAATATATCACATATACTCAAAATATTTATTATATTTTGGATACCCAAATCAAAACCTGTATGTACAAAAATATCCGATAGATACTTGGCTTTGGACCTGAACCCAAACTAAACCTGTATTTTCTGGTGGTTTTGGTTTGGCTTTTTGAAATCAGATAAATATCCAACTCTAATAGAGAGAAAGAAAAATAGAATTATATAAAATATACATATAAAATATAAAATAAACAAATTCATAAATTATATAAATTCAAATAAATTCTCTTCTTCAATATAGTATAATACAACAATCTCAAAATATTAACTCATATCAAGATTTGTTTATAATCTAAAAAAAAATCGCGTTTCAAGAACACAGATCAAAATCTAAGAGCTTAATATATTATACTAAGAATCTGTTATATTTTTGGGCTTCTAATGAAAAAAGAAACATGTCAAGTCATTTGTCGATGTAAACAAATTTCAAAATTCATGAACCTGGATTTGAGTCAAAATCACATTTAAACCGCTTGTAGCATTATTAAGGAACGATACAAACACAACAACACGAGAAATAACAAAACGCTACAAACTCAACGAACACTTTAATAATCTTCTTGGAGAAGTTTGAAACCGCAACAAAACTTTCCTGGCTTCACTTAAAAATCCCTAAGTAACCCACCTGGCCTTTAGGGTAGGGTTGGGCCGCTGTTTTGGAGCGGTAAAGGACCCGAGAGCTGAATCTTTCTATAATTCAACTGCAAAGCTCAGTTTCTGTGTATTGTGCTTTTGGTACGGAAACGAAGGTCGTTTTTGTTCACCTGTGAGATCTTACGAGCCAAGGAGATGTAGCCTAACGCAGCTATAGCGTAGAACACTTTGTATGGGGCCAAGTCTAGTCCAGAAAAGAAGCAGCAGTAGCCGGCAAGGAAATACACGTGATGGGGACCGAGTTGGTGTCCCAAGAGAGATGGGAAAGAGCGTAGGATGCTTGACTCTGGTCTCGAGTTCAGTACTCCGTGGAAGATAACGCCAACACAGAGAGCCGAGTCAGCAAACCAAGGGAAGCTTTGTCCCGTTCCAATCCGCTATAAAGAAAAGATGCCATTAGAACAACTTTCACTAGTTTAATACCCTTCCAAATTATTAATTAAGAACGTGGAAAGAGTGAGTGAGTACCTGGAACCAAGCGGCAAGAGAGGGTACAAACATCAAGGCCGCAAGGAGATGCAATATTAGGAGGCCGTGCCTATGGTTGAAGATGTCTGCTTGGGTCTCCACAAATGATTTTTCAGACAAGTCTACTGATAAAGATTCCTGTCTACTTCGAGTTTTACTACGCTCGGCTTCATTTTTCTGATCGACTGACTCCTTTCTCTTTGATGCCATCATGATACTTTCATGAAACAAAAATAAAATATGAAAACGACCATCAGCTACTCTTGCTTCCTCGTCTAGGTCAAATCATTATCGGTTACTTACCAGCACATTGAGTTATGGCAGCAAAGGGCATGAGAGGCGAGGAGTACAAAAAGACCCAAAGCCGGATGAACAAAGGTCACCAAGGTAACCGCGACTAGTGTCATTACAATTGTAGTGTTGAGCTTCAGAATTCGGATTGCCTGCATCAAGAAACAGAATCTCATTAACTCATTCTGATGATAAAAAAAAAAAAAAAAAAACTTAGCCAAGAGAAGATACTAAACTAAGAGCAAAAAATGTTTTTCATGTTAAGCAAGGAGTCGGAGAGAGAGAGGGACTTTTGAATTCTTGCATGCAACTAAGATTATAGCTTTAGGTAAAAAAACAAGGATAGAAGCGAAAAAAGCAAACCTTTAAACAGACGAAACTGGAAGCAAGTACAGAAAACCAACGAAGAAAAGCAAACGAATAGTTTATTTCCAAAGCTTGGCACCTGCATTGACAACTTATTCAGTTACTTCTGAACAGAGTTGAGTAGTTTTACATCAAAGCAAACATATGATGAAAGCCAAGAACTTGCCTAGATTTTAAAGTGGTGTGGACGAGGGCCAACGCTTGTAAGACAAATTTGGAAACAATAATTAACACACTGATGAAGGCATTGGCTAACAAATAACATATCAACGAGACCATTGTGAAGCTTGTGAGGGGAGGAATTGGTTGAGCCATAAGGAAGGAGTAGAACAACGAACTCAGAAGAGGGATTGCAGCTAGAATCAGAAATGGGGTTGGCATTTCCAAGTTGTACTCTACAGCAGAGAGCAATGGTGGTACAGATAAATTTTGATCCCACTGATTAGTTTGCCGCATAAGAGCATACAATATAACGGCAAACGAGAAGCCTACTATCTGCAATATCAGATGTCACGTGAAGAAAGGTTCAATCACATAGTAAACCATAGAGCTACCTCGTATCCAAAAAAAAAAAGAAGGTTATCCAGTTTAGAGAGGAAGTCTTGCGGAGAGATAAGCCCATGAATACACTCACAAACACGCACATACACACACACTGCTCAGTGATAGCACGCTATTATAATATGCATGATTGGTATACTGTGAATGCGTACATCTGATGCACCAGAGATAAAGCTACCTGAGGACCATATAGAAGTACAAATCTGCTGGACATGGCAGGAGCAGAGACATGAACGCTTGCGGTGTATGAGCAATGAGGGTCAACCTGCAGAAAGCCCAGGAAAGGGAAAAACAATTGAGTTTCATGTTTCAGTGGGGATAACAGAGATTAGCTTTGTGCAAGAGACGTCTGACCAGTAGCATAACAGTAGTTTTCTCAGAACTCTGAGAACTCCAAAGAGCTGGTGAAGAATCAATAACTATTGTCTCACTGTAGAGATTTGGAAACACATGAAGCCCAGAAGCAGAATCCCAGGCAAGGGCAACAGGTGGGAAGCAACGCAATTTGCAAAGCTCTGAAAAATGAAATGTCTGGTGAAAAAATAGTTAAAAAGAGCTAAAAAGACCAGATTTCTAATAAGAAAGGGGGATGACAATATTTATAAATTTACGAACTGAAGACGAATGAATTAATCCAACAGAACTGGAAATCACGGAAGAGGGTGACAGCCAAAACTATGATCAAGTAACTACCAAAAGAAAGATATCATGGATTGAAGAGAGAATTTTGAATTCTTACTATCCTTGTCCAAGTCTCCTGTCTCGCCATCTGGTAGACCAAAAGTTTTAATTCCACATCCAGCAGTTTTCAGGGACAGTGTTATAGGCAGTAGACCTAAGCTGATAGCAAACGATAGATTGTAAGCTAAAGGATGGTCCTCCATAAATATTTCCTGCAGAAAATTAGTCCCCAGGTGAAATCAGTTAACCAACTGTTTCACTAGCTTAGTTTCAAAACACTGAAGATGCAAAGGAAGAGTGTGGCCACTTTTAAGAATGACAACCTTTGCCCAGTAAGCGGATAAGAGCATTGATTGAGATGAGACCTCCATGGCCCCTTCTTTAGGGTTAAAGAACTGCCCCACTGCCATAGAAACCGCCACAGGAGGTCTACCGGATACTGCCTGTGGGATAGAAGGTCTCGTTTTAGTTACACGCTTATATTCATCTGAAAACTGCAAAAATTTGAAAGAAAGCAAAGGTATATATGTGAGTAATTACTTCGCGAGGTGCAACTGAGATAGTCAAGAATCTGAATCCGTGCATGTCTTCAGGCTCTAGCTTCAGCACTGCAGTTGGGGGAGCTTGCTCGGTTTGACTCCCTGGCTCCGACTAACAAACATATACATAAAGGACGAACTAGTTAATGAAAATGCTAATCTGGTATTTTTTCCTCTGAAAATGTGAGGACAATGTGCGCATAGGAAACGTGTGCTACTGGAAACAGATCAAGCATTGTTGTAACTGATCCCATAAAATTACTCTGGCATATGAGATTATAGTATATATCACCTGTTTTGGTGCAGGGCCTGCTGGAATGTTAACCATCTTTGACGTAACTTCGAGAACCCTTTCACAAACCGGTAAATCTGAATTTGATTTATCCTTCTCAGGCCATAGATGGAGTCTTACTCCAGAACAAGGCGCCAGATTTGTAACAAAAATAAAGTGGTTCTTTCCATTTGATCCCTATAGTACAGAAGATATGTCATGGGATATCAATACAGACATCTTAAGCGATATACAAGTCTATAATAGCATCACTAACTGAATTCTATCTGCACAGACCAACAATTCTATGTCCAACCAACGCCTTCTCCCGTCCATTGCCAAAATAGTAACAGTGCTTGTTTGTATGTACAGATCCCTATCGAGAGCATCATCCCTCCAATCCAGGGGGCATGATGAAATTTGTGATTCACCGCCTGCAAAGATAGACAGCACAATATTATGGTCGTGCAAAAGAATATCATGTCCGCCCAAGACATATCACCTAGTGAAATTGTTCTCATAATTACAAACTGCCTCAAAAAAATTGCTCCACGAATAAGATACCTCCAGCTTTGTCTCTGTGTAATTGTGTTACTTGACAATGTAATTTGATAGAGGCTAATAGCCTTCAAGACCAGACAAGCCTATAACTTCAATGCAAAATCTAACTCCTTTCTTTGAGAACTTCTATTTTGAGAAACCAAGATATGCAAATGTTTAGGGAAGAAATGGTATTAAATACCCTTTGAGGCTAACATGGGCAACTCATTAGAAATTTTCATAGGTGTTACTCCATTGAAGCTTTGTGATAATGCACTTTGAAGCATTCTGGTCAAAATCCAAAGCCTCTTCTGAGTATCGGAAAATGGCTGACCAGTTTTTGAGTCCACCAAACTAAGAAGCGTATGTGAAACCTGCATGAAATACAAATATTCAAATTCATTGAAAATGGCATCTTCCAGATAACAAATTAGGCAACTTTTACCTACTTGAACAACCAGTTGATTACACCACAGAATAGCTTGATGTTCCATTGACAGCCACACATTTTTCATGCTTGTACTACTTATCATAAAGCCGTGACTTGCAGGGACAATGCCATCAAGTGACTCTAACTTTGATCGCACCTAAGGCCAAAGGAAAAAAAAGCCTTAAGAAAGCAATCAAATCTCATCCCATAGGGACTAATATAAAATCAAAGAAAACACCAGGGCATAAAGAACGGAGGAAGCAACAGGCCAAAACCAAAATTGTTGTGGAAATTTTCAGACCTGATAGTCGTTGTAGCCACCAGCAATGGATACAACAACAACTCCAGAAAGTAATGGGTCAGATACATAACTTCCACCAGGGGATTTTTGTACTTCATACCCTTTTTTCCATTCTTGGTTCACTCGAGCAAAGTAATGCCCCAAGGATGGCTGCAATGCCAGAGGAGGTGATCTGGATGAAATTAGATACATAAACACCTAAACCATGTCTTTTGGCGAGTAAAACTTGTTAAGCATGAAGAGAACTTACTGGTGCGGACTTGAGAGTGTTAGAATGGTTTGCACAGCTGATTTCCGCAAACGAGGATGGACTGCAGCAGCTCTGGCAACAAAACCACCCATAGAGTGGCCAACCAATATTACATTACGAGATAAGTTACTGGAGGCAGCAGCACCTTCTCTTTCTCTGGTATCATGAGATTCCTTATATTGATCTAAGATCTGAATAAAACAAGTCGATACAAATAAGGGATAAAATAAAGATAAAATCACTCGGGAACAAGACTTAAAGCAGTAAGTTCCGTTATCTTATTGCTTTGTGAAACTTGTGAAGAGAAGTTCCCACATGTGACAGCATACTTGCGCTCAGAAATTTGACAGTCTAAACAACATGGTTCTATTTATTAGTTAAGCATGTCATGAAGAGAATGAAGAAAAACTATCACCCTGTGAATGGCATATACGACATATTCAGTGTGCTCCTCAAGTATGCGACCATCCATTGCAGAATGTTCACCTTCAAGATCCACCGCAAACCAATCTAGTCTGTTACTGTATTGACTAGACAAATCATATTCTACAGACTCTGTATCTTCTCCTTCCCCACGGAATAGAGAAGCTTCCTGGTAGAATGTGCGCTCAAATGGGCCTCCCAGGTATGCTCTATCAGATTCTGCTGCCACAGACCTAACCTGCACGAACACCATAAGAACCAAGACCAATAAGGAGCCTGGTACATAAAAACCTGGAGATAAATTCCGAACAGAAGCAAGACATTTCACATTACTCTGGAGTTCAGGAAACAACTGGCTCCAAAACCACATGAAAAGCTGCTAGCTAAGGAATTTTCTTAACCATTGTTTTTCTAATACCTAATTCTTTTATAGTAGCACCATTTAAGTTCTATAATATTACAATACATGGTATGTTTTTAGTTACAGACTCAACAAAGGAAACGATGATACTTACCTGCTTGTAGCTACCGGCATTTCCCGGAATGAAAAGAACTGGAACTCCGCTAAGTTTACTGATGTGTTCCTTAAAATCAATCTTCCTCCATCCTTCATGGTAAAGATAGAGTCCATATCTCCCAGGAGGAGTTGCACCGTCGGGCACAGAGATAGGAATGTAAGTAGGATACATGTAAGTCATAGTACAACCATTCTTTATAGGTTTTAGCAGACCAAACAAAGCCGCAAGCCCAATCCATGCAGCTAAAATCACAACGGCAACTATCCTCAGCCTTGGTCGAACGCCTTGACCGCTCATAACAAATCTTACACCACGCATTTTAATTTTATGTATACCTGCTTATAAGCATGCCAAATCGCTTCCAAAAAAAAAAAACATTCAGAATCATTCATAAACAAAAGATTCATACAAAGGTTGCAAGATTTGCCTTCTTATGGAAAATTCTCTGACAGTGACTTATCAAAAACAAAGATATGTACTAAAACGAGTATGCACTGATGCAGACAAGTGAAGAACCATAAACAGTAAAGTTTCAATGAGCAGTAACATGAGCAAAAAAAAAGTGAAACAATTCAAGAAAACATATTAATAAACTCAGATTAAGGTAGATAAAACGGGAATCAAATGAAACAAGGCAATTACAAAAGTGGAAGCTTAAACTAGAAATAGCAATGTAGCAGAAGTGAAGGAAGAGTAATAAATAACACATGGAGCCAATGAAGCGCATATAAAGGGAATATTTTTACAGCAGGATCTCGCCATTAATACAAAAAGCAGTGAGCTTGATTCAGTAATATCGATGAGTTTATAAAGCTTTTTTTTTGCTCAGAATCCGTGCGTGCGTGATTCAGAATGATGAGTGAGAACTTACCGGGTCGAGAAGATGGCGACAGAAACCGCGAGATGTCCGGTGAAAAATTGAACCGCCGGTTAAGATGGGATCGAAGTACGGTGCAACGGAGGTCAGATCTTTTAGCTGAAATCGAGGAGAGCGAATAAAACGGAGATCCTACGGTAATCGGGTCCGGGTTCGGATAACTAATGACGAGTCGGGTTAAACCCTAACTAGTGGGCCGTACTTGGACTATAGGCCCAAGTTTACCAACTAATAATCGACATATATATATATATATATATATATATATATATATATATATATATNTATAGGTAATTGTGTTTTTATTTTGGAAATATACAAAATCATATGTTTTCTTAATATGTGTGAAAAAACCTAGAACGACAAGTAATATGAAACGGAGGGAGTATGATTTTACCGATAAACCCTCCATTCCACAGAGATGTTTTTTTTTGTGTGTAGAGGCGGTGGCAAACAAGTAAAGAATAACTCGAACCAACAGTTCTGATGTTTGTTGATGACCCAACTCTACTGACCTTGAAGCGGAGACGACTCTCGATCAACGATTCCATGGAAGCTTCTTCTTCATCTCAGGTATACCTTCCTTTGCTTCGTCTCCCTCATCCATTGTCATTTGCTTTCTCCTTCCGTTTTTCGCATCTTGCTCGATCTGTAACTGATCTGTTCGCGTTTTAAAGCTTATCGGTTGCTTCTTCGCTAGGGTTTTGCCTCTTCTTGTATCGAATTGATTGATTTCGTAAAAGCAGGGTAAGATCGCTACTGGTTTACGAGAAAAATATGGGAGAGAGATTCGTGTTTTCGAGACTTCGAGCATTTCTCAGAGGCCAAGTCAAGCTTCGGTTGCTCGTAAGTTGACGGAGATGAATCTCTGATTCTGGCTTAATCTTTGCATTCGTCTTTCTATTTATTCCTCTGGAAATTTGATGAAGTCTATGTGTTTTGTGATTGTATTGGACAGAAGAGGAATCTGATGAGTTCTACGAGCTCACGCCCACAGATTACTACCGTCTTGTAGCATCTAAGAAAGAAGGTATGAGGAATCTGATGAGTTTTGTATACTTGAATCAGTATTTTGGTTGTTTACTTCTTCTTCTTCTGACTTGTACATTACATTCTGCAAAAGATAAATCTTTGAAGACAAGAAAGCTCCGGGAAGCAGAAGAAGCTGCTCGTCGAGCTAAGCTGACTAAGGTTCTTATTCACTTTTTGAAACGTGTTTTTATCTTGTTTCGTGCCTTGTGAAGTAGTTTTAACCCACTGAACACATTTATAAATTTGATTCTGTCTAGGCTGTGATCCGGGTTCGTTTTCCTGATAATCACACATTGGAGGCGACATTTCATCCTTCAGAAAAGATTCAATGCTTGATTGATCTTGTTAAAAGAGCACTTGCGCAGCCAGATATTCCGTTCTACTTGTGTATGTTTCTATCACTCTGTTTCAAATCTTACAATTCTCAGCGTAGAAGAAACCTTACAACGTGCTAGTATGCCTTTGCAGACACAACTCCTCCCAAGAAGCAGATTAAGGACTTCTCACAAGACTTCTACTCTGCTGGGTTCATTCCTGGTGCAGTTGTCTACTTTGCAAACGACCAACCAAAAGGTTAGTTTGTGTCAATACCTTCATTTCACATGATAGTATGATACTTTATACTTCTTGTGTCTGGGAAACTTGTATTGCATTCCAATATGTATTTGAGTATAGATTTATCTAGTGAGGTTTAGTGTGAGAAACAGAAAACTATGCCTGTGGAATTTTCAAAATAGCTTTTGCAAATTTAGCATAGAATTAGGTCGACAAGAAGTAAAGGATCACGACGAATACATTGTGAACAATAATCTTAGAAGACTGGTTAAGTGGGTGTGTCAGATAGATTCTAGGGCAATTCTCTTAAATAGCCTTTTTTAAGTTTTTGTCACAAAAATAGCCCTCAAAAAATAAAATGACCAAAATAGACTTTTTTTTTTTTGAAAATTTGATTTTTTTTTATTTTTTTTTTGAAATTTGAAACCCTAACCCTAAACCCATCCCTTTACTCTAAACCCTAAAGTTCAAATTAGTTAACCCTAAGGGTATAAATGCATATAAATGAATTTTTTAGCTTCTAAAAAAAATATTTTGGTCATTTTCTTCCTTAAAAGCTATTTTTGTGACAAACAAACTAAAAGAGGTTATCTAAGGGAATTTCTCTAGATTCTATGTTGGTCTATTTATCTTCAATCCCGAATTGAGCTTTCTTTACTACTTGAAAAGAATTTGTTGGGAACTGGGAAGAGAACTTACGCTCTGAACTTATCTTAAAAAAAATTAAAACACACTAATGTTCTTTGCAGATGATGGTGCAAGTTCAACCCCTTACCTTAATGAAGAGATCTTGTCCCTGAAAGATGTAGAGGACATGGCCAAAGCAGAGGAACCCGCTGAGCCATCTTCAGAGCCAGCAGACACGAGCGATGCTGGTACTGTACCATTTGACCAAGAGCCCAAACCCGCGGAGAAGAAGAGCACAAAGCCTAAGTGGTTTAAAATGTGATTGAACATCGTTGATACAGAGGGGGGGGGGGGGGGGGGGGGGGGGGAAAGCATGTTGCCTTTGAATTGAAACGTGACAGTTAGTGTGACATAACAATCTTATTATCGCTTATATACCGTATGGCTTGTTTGGCTTTCATCAGGCATAAAAGTGATGTTCATCCATAATTGATATAGCATTTCTTCTTCTATTTTTTCATGTCTCGTGCTAAAGTAGTAACATGAATGAGTATTGCTACGTCATATGACTTTTAGATGGTACTCTAATGGCTAAATCAAAAACATGTAATGGGATGGTATTAGTATTACAAGTTCAAATCAAATAAAATGAATCAACTAAAAGTCACATACTGTATCATCTTGTTGACTTATCTTTTCCAAGCATGGATCATGGGATGCGCAAGCTCAACCACTACAACTCTCGATCTCAAAAAATCATTATTCTTTTCCATTTAATTAAACCTTAATATGTATTCCTTTCCTCTCGTGGTTTTACGTAATTATAATATTTGTTTTGACTAACAACGATTCCCTTTTTAATTAATTAGTATTTAGTATTTTAATTTATCTACAGAGCGTACGAACTACTATTTTATCAAAGCTCATACTGTCTCTCCAAGCGAGGAGTTATTTTGCCTCCTCCGTCTTCTCTCACCGGCAGCTAACGTCTTCCGTCGCAGGTTGAGGAGATGTTTTTCTCGTTTTATTAGTCCTGTTATCGTTTTTACTTTTATTGCTCGGTTCGTGTTATTAATATGATCCTTTTGGTTCTGTCTGTGCGACTCTCAGCAAGATCCGACCCATTCACTTACTTATTATTGTTTTTCATTTTGGGTATTCGCTGCTGTAACGTTAAGAAAATTATGTTTCACAAGTGTCTGATTCATATTTGTAATTTGATAGCAGGGAAAATGCGATTTCAATTCATCAACATACAAACTCTTCTAGACTTGATAACTTGCCTCAGTTTTGCAGGCTTGTGTGTTGTTGTTCTTCTGTTTTTCTGTGAGAGTGTCACGTGTTCCGCTTGTGGGAGATGGATTCTGGCCAATGGCACGTTGAGAAGAGGTCAACTTTGAAGAAGGAACCGTTTCTAAAAGAGAACGGGGGTGGTCCTGTCTCTGAATCCCGGAGCCTCTCCATCATCGTGCTCGGTGCCTCTGGTGATCTTGCCAAGAAGAAGACTTTTCCTGCACTCTTCAATCTCTATCATCAGGTTTTTAAGATCTTCACTATCTTTCTTGTTAAACGCTACTTGTTTTTCTTTAATGGGTTTTTGGTTTACATGATAAAACAGGGGTTTTTGAATCCGGATGAAGTTCACATCTTTGGATATGCGAGGACTAAGCTTTCTGACCAGGAGCTTAGAGATAAGATTCGTGGGTTAGTTGAGCCTCTTTTTTTTGTTTCGTTGCATCTGAGTTGTCTTCTTTGATAGATCTCTTAGTCAATGAAAATGTTATCATGTAGATATCTTGTTGGTGAGAAGAATGCATCAGAGAAAGTAGAAGCTTTGTCCAAGTTTCTACAGCTGGTTCGTCCATACGTTTTAGAGCTTATTTGATTACACGATTGCAGTCTCCTTATTTTTGCTTACTGAAACACATAGTGTCTGGTTTCAAACTTCTATAGATTAAGTATGTGAGTGGCCCTTATGATTCTGAGGACGGTTTCAAAAGGTTAGACAAGGCAATTTCGGAGCACGAGATCTCTAAAAAGAGTTCTGAAGGATCTTCCAGGAGATTGTTTTATCTTGCACTCCCGCCGTCTGTATACCCTCCTGTATGCAAGATGATCAAGGCATGCTGCACTAACAAATGTGAGTAGTTAGTTGCTGCTAAGTTGATCAACATTGTTAGAAACAAAAGATTATAAAGTGCATTAAATCTTCCAGCTAATACTGGTGGATGGACACGGATCGTTGTTGAGAAGCCATTTGGAAAGGACTTGGAATCTGCAGAGCAACTGAGTTCTCAGATTGGAGGACTGTTTGATGAATCACAGATTTATCGTATTGATCACTACCTGGGGAAGGAATTAGTCCAAAACATGGTAACACCTGTTTGTAACTAGTCAATAGTTTAATTTTTTCCGACAGGCATTGACTGTCTTACTCATGCATCATTTGCAGTTGGTTCTCCGGTTTGCCAACCGGTTGTTTTTGCCACTATGGAACCGCGACAACATTGCTAACGTGCAGGTTAGTGCTTGATCGCTTAACACAGAAACTTCCAAACCAGGTTTGTTTGGAGTTTAGTCCACAGTCTAATTTGTTTTTGCAGATTGTTTTCAGGGAAGATTTTGGAACTGAAGGCCGTGGGGGATACTTTGATGAATATGGGTAATTTTCTTTCAGTTTCCTTTGAATACGAGGCAATGATATCGTTTCGTTTCTAATGAATTGTTTCCATTTCAGAATCATTCGTGATATTATTCAGAACCATTTGCTCCAGGCATGTGTTCATTGAAAGCCACTTCCTTGGAGTTCTTTTCCTTTTTGCAACTTCAGATGCTTAACTATGTTTACTGTACTGCAGGTTCTTTGCCTTGTTGCCATGGAGAAACCCATCTCTCTTAAACCTGAGCACATCCGGGATGAGAAAGTGAAGGTGATTATGATATTCTTGATCATATTTTTAGTCAATTTCAATGAGCTCTCTTCTCTAAAATCATATCGCTTTTAACTTTTTCTGTTCGATTATGTGTACTTTGAGTTTTCAAGTGATGTCTTCGTTTGCATATTCGTCTATTTTAATACTAAATTGACTGGATTTTCAAAATGAACTTCAGGTTCTTCAATCAGTGATTCCTATAAAAGATGAAGAGGTGGTTCTTGGACAATACGAAGGTTATAGAGATGATCCAACTGTTCCAAATGACTCTAACACTCCAACCTTTGCCACAACAATTCTTCGCATAGACAACGAAAGATGGGAAGGTACTTTGTCCCCTTTCACTCTTCATCTTTTCATTTTCTTGCTCTCAAATCATCTAAAAGACGACATGAATAATAGGGAGAAAATAATCAAAGATTAGACATATTAACTTCAGTTCATATGGCTTTCTAATCTATCTAAAAACATGAACGTAGCATCTTATATCGAAACAGACATTATTAGCTCAATGCTTATTGTCCATCCATTGATGTCAAAATCCCTTTTTATTAATAGTGATTAGTGACTCGTGGATTGATTTTATATTTCAGGTGTTCCATTTATACTCAAGGCAGGAAAGGCAATGGGTTCAAAGAAGGCAGATATTCGCATTCAGTTTAAGGATGTTCCTGGCGACATTTTCAAATGTATGTTACCATCATATATGAATTGTATACCAAATATTCTGTTTGTTCTAAATGCAAAATGCAACAGGTCAAAAGCAAGGGAGGAACGAGTTTGTTATACGCTTGCAACCTTCAGAGGCCATGTACATGAAGCTAACTGTAAGTGCTTGCATATGAATATATGATGATGAACCAGCCAAAGTTTACTATATTATAGAAAATAAGGAGACATTCAGTTTATGTAATGCAACTATATATCTATATCTATAAACGTAAAATGGTCAAATGCATGTTAGCCATATATAAACCTTGGTTAGTTTGTCAATTATCAAAAAAAGATTAAAAAAAAAATATTCATTTAAAATATGAAATGCTTTGGCTCTTTGTTGCGCAGGTGAAGAAACCAGGTCTGGAGATGCAAACCGTGCAGAGTGAACTAGACCTATCGTATAAGCAACGTTACCAAGATGTCTCTATTCCAGAGGCGTACGAGCGCCTAATCCTTGACACGTATGAATCTAAATTATATAGTGCCAATAGTTCTGTATGTCAAAAACATTTATACATCCCATTGGTTCACCATATTATGAATCTCTCTGCAGAATCAAAGGTGACCAACAACACTTTGTTCGCAGAGACGAATTGAAGGTAGTTTTCCTTTCTCCTTCACCACTTAGAAGAGATCACTTCCTTTCAACATACCCTTTCTTTCTCAAACTCTCTCTTGTTACATTAGAAGCGAATAGTATCTTGACTTGATACTAAAGAACCCAACTCAGGTTGATTTCAAACTTCCACAAGTCTGATTATAACCAAACTTGCTGTCAATTCTTGATGGGTTTTTTCCATTTGAATGGATCTTAAGACGTGTATACGTTTTGTGATCAAAACACAAAACAGGCAGCATGGGAAATCTTCACTCCGCTGCTTCACAGGATAGAGAAGGGAGAAGTGAAATCGATCCCGTACAAAGCAGGAAGCCGAGGACCAACAGAAGCAGATCAGTTGCTAGAGAAAGCTGGTTATTTGCAGACCCATGGCTACATGTGGATCCCCCCTACGCTGTAAATTGTATGATCAAGGAGATAATGATGACGAGTATACACAAAATAAGAGCTTCTCTTTTTTTTTTCTCTTGCTGAATAAAAATTCTCTTGGTGAGCCCTAAGTTCGTCTTCTGTATACTAGTGATCTTCACTAAGACATTGTTTATGTCTTGTGTTCGTTTTGTTGTTGTTGTCTTTGTTTTTCTAAACCATATATTTAAAAGAGGCTTTGTTGAATATAGTTAAGAAAATTTATCACTAAATCTTGGCTGCGTAGTGAACACAAAAGTCTGTCATCCCCACTACAAGATTGTTACGGAGGCTTGCACAATCACTCTTTTCAAGCTCTTGCAAAAGTAAAGCATGAATGAATAAAAAGGCTTCAGCAAACCCTAGAAATAAAAAAATTCACCGCCTTTCTTTAACAAAGATGGCGTGATATGCACGCCATGATAATGCAACATGAGGGGGATAAGATAAAAGGCTACGGTACATCTGGACGGTTAAGATACTGATTGTTTCATTCTATCAGATTGCAGATGTGAGCCGTGATCTTTACAAGTTGATTGGTATCTCCTACAAGGATAGCTCTGTATGTCTTCTTCTTCTTGGTGCTCATTTCAATCCGTTTTTTGTTTTGTTATGTTTCTTTCTTTTCCCTTCAACCACACGACACAAACCAAATATGACTACTTACTTATTATTACCGCTTTCTAAAATTGCAGATGGTTAAAGGATTCGAAGATGATAAGAAAGTTTATGTGGGTGTAGTGTCTTCATTGGGGAAGGCTGCCATCTATCGCGTCCAAGTAGAGAACAAAAACAGCGGTCCACCTATCATATTCATGCCCAGTGAATATGTTTTCAACCAAAGCAAACAAATGACAGTGATGTTGTTGTGAAACAGAGCAAAGCAAATGACAGTGATGTTGTGGCCAAAAATCTTGGCTTCAAAGAATGGCCTAATTGTCTTGGCATGGGCACAGTGCCAGACATTTAGTGAAACCGAACCTGAGGGCATCTTTAGTGGGGAGTTCTTCCCAAAGTTTCTCAACCAAAACACTAGAAGTATGAGAGAGTGTAAATTTAATTCCTAAATTATATACAATTTGATACATGTTATTTAGGAGAGAAACATGAAAGTGCTATCAGTTTGGAGTTGTGAGACATATATGCCATAAATCTTTTGAAAATTTGTACATGTATATTCAAATTTATGACCGTCATAGTTTGTTAACATATTGTTTACATTAGTTCATCCGTACTGAATCTTTCAAGAGTTCTATCAGCGCTGTGCGCATAATTTGTTTACATTAAGTTTTATTAGAAACACAGTAAACTACTTTTATATCATTATATAAGTTATCAATGTACACATTTTTAGTTTCAAAATTATCAAGGAAGAATTCATTAGTATTTGATAGAGAGAGAATGATTAAACCATTGACCAAGTTAGATTCGGTAGCTCTCTCAATTATTATGCTTATTTTGGTCAAGTTTACGCTTCATTATTAAGAAATAAATTCGTAGGAAGGGGAAGGGGACAGTGTTAAAAAAAAACATAGCCTCAGATTCAAAACAGAAATAACGTAAAGGCTCAATATAGCAACTTTATCATTTTCACATTGTTCATCAGAAAGAAAGGATAAATTCACAACTCAATCGTTTTTAGTCACTTACGCTCTCCTCTCCCCACCTGCAAATACCATCAAAGCCAAAGAAGTTATCTAGACAAATCCTGGAATAAACCTGGAAGATAAAGGAAGACACATAAATACCAAACCAAAAACCGAACCTTGTTATGAACCTAAACAGTATTCTTACCAAACCATAATAGAACTAAGTTCAACTCAACTGAATAAAATACAAGTCATGACACATTATAAAATTTTAATTTATATCCATACCAAAAGTATTATATAATTATACATAATCTAAACTTAACCATGCTTTTCAAGTTCTCTTCCAAAACGTAATGAAACCAAAAACAATCAGATTCTAGTTCGGTATTTCTTCACAAATCACAACCAAACCGAAAATACGAATGCAGGACTCTAAACTCCATAAGGGATTCCACTCCTAATCCATTATCATTCACTATTCAAAAGAGTAAAGAGTCTAAACGGTGCATACCAATTGCTTGCTCAACGACCAGCGTTCAGGTTAAAGAGCATGCTTTGTCCACCAGGTAAGTAGGCCACGTTTGGAGACCTAGCCAGTGTAGCTGCAACCTCTCTTGAAGCCTCAATCCTCCTGAGCTCAATCAGCCCCATTCCTGCTTTAGCCGTTGCATCAGATATCAGCTGAGCAGCTTCACTCTCACCTTCAGCTCTAATAACCGCAGCTCTCCTCTCCTGATCAGCCTTCATCACCACAAACTTAGACCTCTCAGCTTCCTGCTGAGCCACTTGCTTCGCCTCCACAGCCCTCGAGAACTCCATACCATATGACAAATGCGTGATGGCCACATCGTCGAGCTCAATGTTGAAATCCCTCGCACGCTTGATGAGAGAGTCACGCACGAGTGCCGACACTTGAGGACGCTCGGTGAGGAGCTGATCAGCATTGAACTGAGCAACAACAGCCTTCAGGACCTCATTTCCAATGGAAGGAAGAACCTTGTCGTCATATTCGAGACCCAATGTTTGGAAAATGGTGGGTAGACGCGAAACCTTCACCATTGAATAACCAAAGGTTAAAATTTTTCAAAGACCCAAATGAATGAACAGAGCATAGATGATATACTTAGCTAGATAAGAGTAAAAATTAAAGCTTTATAATGATTCTCACACCAAAAGAACATTATCGGATTTTTATCCCAAACCCTAAATTACCCATGAAATCAAAAGCTTTAATCTTTATAATGATTCTCACATCAAAAACTACTCAACATAAGAGGTGACATTCATCAATGTATACAATAAAGTATGAAATCAGATTATCCTAAACCCTAAATCTGGAATCCAAATAAAATATTCAACGAACCCAAAAAGGTAAACCCTACAACTAACAGTCAGCTAAAATCAAAATAGGAGACGAAGGATCGAACATGCCTCGGGGCGAGAGAGAACACGGAGGGTGAGATTAACCATCTGGAGATCTTTCGTCCCGGATACGGAGGAGAAAGTGTGGGGCTTCGTGCGGATATCGAAAATGTGAGGTCTCTGGAGAATGGGTATCAGAAAGTGAGTCCCTTCACCGACGGTTTGATCCAACACTCCTCGGAACCGATCGAACAGCACCGCTCTCTCGCCTCCATCGACCGTGTAGAGCGACGAAGACAGAACCGTCGCAGACACTCCGAGACCGAATGCCGCCTTCGCTAAATTCGTCAGGAAAGAAACCGCTACTTGACTTCCCATCTTGCTCCCCAAGAAAAGAAAAGAAAAAATAAGAAGGAGAAGAAATGAGAGAGACGAAAGGCTTTGTTAGGGTTTATGATTTGTTTATGAATGTGAGGGTTTTAGTTTAATAGGGCCTATATACAACCGACAGTTTTAAAGGCCCATCATGAAAGGTGAGGAGGCCCAATAGGATTCCAGAAATTTTATTGGGATCTTCTGTTTGAAACAGAATATAATAGAAACACTTTTTTGTACTTTTTGGAACTCTTTATAATAGAAACACAACTTAAATGAAACGTAGCCAATTTATTTTACTGTGATGATCAAAGTAAACAAAAAAAAAGGATATTTACCCATGATAATAAAAAAATCGTTAAAAAAACAAAATGTAACAAAATAGTTTTGTTAGCATGCCTAGGTTTGTTAATAATAATATCTTTTGAGGAATCTTGTGTCTAGAACAATTGCTACATGTTTTGAGATCTCAGCATCGCTTTGCTTGAACTGTTACATGTTTCATTGTTACATTATTGATTTGGTTGATGAGGAAGTCAAAATCATCTTCTACCTCACTCAAATTATAAGATTTAGCCGATCCAGAATTGGTTACAGATCAATGGTAGTTTCATACCAACATCAGAGAAGACTCGACCTTGTGTATTAATGGTTAAGAGTAATAGTCTGACAGAATCATTAGTCAAAGCTCACTACTTAACATCTCAAAAGGAGTCTAGAACAAATGTAAGATTCTAACACAAACAATGGTCTTGCCTGTTTTTTTTTCATTTTTTATATATAATACACTAAGGACTCCTCTATGATGTTTTAATCGTTTGCTTACTGTTTTACACATTCACACACCCACTTGTCTTTAAGAGAGATCCATTCCATAGCTCATAGAACAATGAGCCATAGAGTGGACCTTTTCTTATCAGGCTTTAAACCCCCGTTTCGTGTGTCTGTGAACCAGCCCTGGCTATTGTTTCATACATATGTTTACATTTATTTTTTTCAATCGATTTCACCTTCTTCCACGTCGGTGGCTAGCTTTGGAACAGCAGGAGCCTCGGGTTCTTCTTCATCATCATCTTCTTTCATGTACAGTCCGAGTTGCTCAAGAGGGTTCATTCCTCTGAGGTTGAAACTTCCAAGGGCGTCTAAAGTTCTCTCGGGGCTGATTTCATCTACTGAGCTAAGCAGTTGCTCCGGCGCACTCGATCTCAGCATCTCTAAGTCCTCGAGGAACCGCGAGTTCTCGTTGATCTCTACAGTTTTCTCCATCTGCACCAAAGTCAAACATGTCGTTGAACATTTTATTGACTGTTCTCACAAAGTTTGTGATCCTGTAATGCAGAGAGGTTTGCTATGTAATGTACCTTCAATAAAGCTTGGCGAGCGGCTTCTCTTTCAACTTCTCTCTGCCGCTTAGACTCAGCAGCAGCTTCTGCAGCGGCCTCTGCTTCAGCTTGGCGACGAGCATCTTCAGCTGCCTCTGCCTCAGCTTGTAGCCGTGCTCTCTCTGGCAACACAAATACAAGTTTTTCAGTTGGTAGAACATAAAAACTAAAAATATGTTCACTGTAAGCAGGATACGATGAGACAAACAAAAAATTAGTAAACTTGGGTTGTCTGTATATAAACAACCTTTCTTCTTCTGCAATTCGAGTTCTTCTCTTTCCTTGCGAAGCTTTTCCGGGTCTCCCTTATTACTATTCTGCTCTCATGCAAAGATCATATGTAAGCCATATTAGTTCCCAGGATCAATAGGAACTCTTAAACTAATTTGAATAGGGAGTGTACTCCAGTCACCACTTTTAAGTCAAATAAAGAGTAGGCTCTAATGAGGACAAGCATACAGACCTGTGGTAGTGTTTTCTCGCGTGCTTTTAGAATGATATCTGCAAATTTGTTCTTCAACAGCGCTGCTCTATATTGCTTCTCAGATGAAGCCGGAATCTCCAATGTATTTCCTAAAGAATTAAGTCTGTGAGATACTCACTTCATGACTCAACTAAATAAACTCTCCATCTCACCATCATGCTGACCATCTGTTTCATCAGAACTAGGCTTCTGCTGAGATGAATCCATTTGCTCCGGAGCACCATTAGATTCTGTAATAAATACACCAAAGATACAGACTGTAAGAAAACAATTTGACAGTAATTTTGCAATGACCAACATCTATTACATTTCTCCACAGCAGCCAACTATAGTTGTTCCAGCAAAGTAATATATGATAACTCATGAAAGAAATAAATACAGGAAGCTGAGTAACACAGAGCAATCAGGGTAGAAAACCAACAGACAAAACCTCAAGCTTATGATTTTCAAAATACTCACGACTTCCATCAAGAAGATCATCAATCCTTGTATCTTCATCTCTTTGAGCCTCAGAATTTGTTGTTTCAGGTATCTGGAAAGTTATCAGTTGCGTGGTTTAGACTCATAACAAACAACACGCCTTGAAAAGCTAATATTGTAAAATATACCTTGGTAGCACCTTCTTGGATCATGGGTTTAGCATCATCAGATTGATCTTCAGAGCTCCCAGACTCAGAATCTGAAAAGCAACACCCAATTCAGTAACAGCTAATGCTACGGAAACCTACCAAACTCCCTATTTCATGCAAAAAGAGATTCTAGGTTCTACAAAATTTGTCAACTAAGCTGTCTATCCACAACCACCATCGAATCTAATGAGATCCAATAAAAAACTTGATAGACAGGAACTATATTTGGGCAACCAAATGATCATATGGTAAAACTAAAACGCTACAAATATCATGACATTAACATAAGAGTGGAGGCACTGTGTAAAGGTTCTGATACAAAGATGAGTCAGTGATATATTATGCCATGCCATCCATAGAGAGCCTAGAACAAGCAAGTTTTCTAAAGGAGTTATGAATTTATATGGATTACGACTAACCACTGGAGCTCCTTGAGATAGGAGGTTCGTTTCCACCGACATACTCATCAGCCATTTCATTTCCTAGGAAGGAACACAGAAGCAGAGCGAAGGTAAAAAAAATAGCGGATACAGAGATCACTGCAAGTAAAAATCCAAAACATTGTAAGCAGAGTCTGAGTTTCACCTCGTTGCAGTCCTGGTCCATTGAGAAGCTGCAACAAAAGAAATTTGATCATTCTCAGTAACTTTGAGTTTAAAAAATTTGATCCAGCAGGTAAGACGACAGTTACCTCTATTTCGCATGGTTCAACGTTCGACTGCTTCGCTTCTTTATCTTGGATATGTTCATCCAGAAGCTTTTTAAGAGAGAACAGTACTTCATCACTGAGAACATCGATGTCTATCTCGATTTCATCTTCTGCAATTTCTCCTCCATTTGAACTGTGTTTCTTCAAGAAGTCAATGATCTGGGCAGGAAGTTCCTCTAGTAGTGACTCGAGTTGTCTCCCCAATCTATGCCTCTCCTCTGCTGTCATAAGTGGCTTCACTGGTTTTTCGGGAACACTTTCTCTAACAGGTGAAGCCATCTTTCTCTTCTTCGCCGGAGGAACACATACAGCAGTTCTCTTCTCTTCACGAGGCTCCAATGTGATTGCAGGCAAAGTTTGCATGCTACAAACTGGTAGTTTCTTTTCAATAAGTTTCCACCGCGCTTCAAACAGTTTACTTAGTATATCCCCCATAATGTGAACATCATGTCCAGGAGGGTTATATGTCATCGCATTGGTAAATGTAAGCCTCACATCAGCAGCAAACTCATGTGGGCTTGAGTATAGACCAGATGCTAAGTTCTTCTTTATTGTTCCCAAGTCCATGGGATGCTTGATGATAGTGAGATAGTCGGGTATGTTAAGCTTCACTACATCAACCGGCGCCTGAAAAACCCAAGAATGCGGATGGGACCAAAGCTTTTTCAGAAGCGTGTCACATTGCTTCATCAGTATCACGTTAGAAGCGCTAGGAACAGACTCCTTCGAGGAAGACTCAAACTTCCCCGAGGAGCCACGGTTCCATCCACGAGAAGCCGTCCCAGACTGATGCCTAACACTCTTTCCAGGTCCCATTGCAAAATCAGATGGCTTCTTCGAATTGCTGACTCGAGATGACAAAACCTTTTGAGCAGAGTTAAAACCCATTCTAGCACTAGTGGACGACACAGAGGGTGTGTTCAATCTCTGCAACTCAGCATTCTTTAGAACTATCTTAGTCTGCTCCAGCTCCAGTTTGAGCCGATGAATCAAATCTTTCCTCTCGGATTGTGACATGTTATACAAAGAAATAACTTGTCTCTGGACACCGTAAGGATCTTCATCATCAGAATTTAGCTTAACACACTTTCGTGCAGGAGTGCTTGAATTCTCAGAAGCAGTAACCTCGGTATCAATCTGCGCAGAGCTTCCAGAGCCCTCTGATTCATCAGGCGCCTCGAAAGTATTCCGATAATACCCTCCTGGGAACGCAGCACTCTCAACCATTTTCTTTTTTAGGCAAGAACTTCAACAAATATAACCCTTCCTCGCTTCTAAAATTCACAATTTGCAAGAGACCTGCATCACATATCAACAGAAACTAATACTTACCCCTCAAAAAATCACATTGACAGTTCTTATTCCCATTTCAACAGAAAAAGTTCAAATATTTGGAACATTTACTCAAAAAATTACGATTATGACACAAACAGCAATATCTAAACAAATGTTAACTAATCAGGCGGCAAATCAAACCTAAACGATTTGGTCTAGGCGCCAGCCTAAGCAATAATCACTTTAGGTAGATTGGAATTAATCATGCTGAAACAAAAATACACATGTTTTGCTAACCCAATTTCACTTTATATAGTTTTTGGACCCCTAGGCTGATGCCAAATCAAATGAAACCTTCTTTTCCAGCTCTAATCATACGATTTAGCAAAAACCCATAACCAAAACAGATTGAATGTTACCATTTAGCAGCTCCTCCTAATATCTGAATCGTCACAAGCCTTCCTCAACCTCAAATCAAACCAAGACAGGAACTTGAAACCTCAATCAACCTCAGAGGCGAGCTCTCCACGGAAGAAGCAATCAAAGAGAATCAATTATTCCGGAAAAGGGGGGAAATTTGCACAAACCCTAGAACAAAAAATCGCCCCCAAAGATCCGTGAACGAACCGAACCAAACCAAACGCGTCACGAAGCAGAAGACTGAAACAACAAACCCTAGAATCTCGAATCGATTTACGGAAACAACCCAGAAACTCTCGAGATCGAATCGTCGGCGATTTGTAAAATATCAGAGCTTTTCGCGTGAGAGAAAAATTAAGGTTGGGAGACGGAAACCAAACCAAGTAGGAGGATCGAGAAAAGCCTAAAAATTTGTCTGATCGGACGGTCTGTATCGATAGCCGCCAGATCTATATCCAACGGTCCATATGATTATTATCTGCCGTGAGTTAACGATTACTTAACGTGCTTTCCTTTTAACTGTCCTACGTGGCTTTCGTTTTTAACGGTAGAAATTCAGCGTCTGACGTTACTAGACAGTGATCGTTGACTTTTTAATACCGGTCAAGTGGTCATGTGAGTTTGCGTGTTGATTTAAATCACTATCCCTCTCTAGAAGCCACTACTGAGTTCAGTATGCTAGAAGAAACGGAATGGAGTTTCTTTCTTCAATAAGAACATCTTTATCCAAAACTCTTATGAGAGATTCTTATACTATTTGTAGGCTCTACTGATAGGTGGAATCCGCAAACAGTGCAAAAAACTGTTATAAAAACTTTAAAATAAAAATTGTTTTTTCACTGTTTACGGACTTCAATGATACGTGACGGCTCGCGATTATTTCTTTTTTTTAAATTAGATAAAAAAAAATACTCCTTCCATTTTTAAATGATAAATGTTTTAGAATTTTCACACTTTTTAATAAAACATATGAAAAATTAGTTATAAATGCATAGTTTTCTGTAGTTTTATATTTTCTATACTTTTAAATCAATAAGATTTTACAAAAAGCAATTAATGTTTTTGAACTTCACAATTTTTCATTATTAGTTGACAGAAATTGTATTAGAAATATAAAAAATATATGTTTTTGAAATAAATCTTTTTTTAAAACATGTATCTTTTTAAACGGAGAAAATAATAATAATAAAAAATTCTAAATGGAATTCTATGGATAATGTTGTTCTAACAACATGAAGTTTGTTGTTGGAAAAAGTAAAATGGCATGCATGTCATGTCATGTAGTCTATTGATTTGTGTACCCTTTTTGGTTGGTCAAATAAATTTCTAGGATGTGTCTCGAGTGTTTCCAGTTTTATTAGTAGATATATATCACATGTAGATTATATTTTGCGTTGACATAAATCGCACTGTAGTGTTTCTCATAGACTTAGAGCAACCTTATCGCAGTCTCTTAGATGAGTTTGTTAACCTAATTAAGATTTTTTTAAAAATGAAAAATAAAAATAAACAGAGGATACGTCTCTTAATTAAGAGAAAGAAGAAACGTATCTTCGCGAAGTCTCTTTCATTCTTTTTGTGATACACTTCGTCGTCTTCTGCTTACTGGAAAAGTCAAATCTCCAACGAACGTTTTTCTCTCTGTTTCTAGGTATCTCTCTCTTTTATCCTCTCATTTGATTCTCCCCTTTGATAAATCTCGTTGAGGAGCATTAATTTTATCTCTTGATTCAAACTTTTTTTAACAGTGATTCCGACGAACTCGGTTCATGATAATGGCTACCTTCAGTGCGACGGCCAATATTAATCCTAACAAATCCTTTTAGGTATTTCTTATTTCTATGGCAGTTGATTACTCTGTTTGATTGCGAAGGTAGTGTGTGTTTAGGGTGTTACTCGATTTCTGCGTCTTAGAAAGTTATCTTCACTGAACCTTGCCGGAGTTTTAAGGCTGAGATCAAAGGGCTTTCTGATTCACTTGTTTTGTTCTTGCTTATAGTGTATCTAATGACTTATCCAGAAAGCCAAATTGGAGAGTCTCGCAAAGTCCGATCCTTTCTTATTGCTGTGAAAATACTTTTTGTGTATTGCTTTGCTTTGTATCTTTCTGAGAGTTTTTTAGTTCCTTGTGGATGTTTACTTATTGTCTGTCTTTGACTTATTTATTAAAGCTTTAGTGTTTTTATCAAAGGGTTATGTTCTTCTAGATTAATGCATTAGTATCTCATAAGTTCAGGGTTGTGAGTGATAATGGTTTTGTGTGGATCATGAAATTGCAGATAAAGTTGACAGAAACACCATTTAGGCCAAGAGAGAAGCTTCTGGAGAAGCAGAAGTTGTTCCAGAGCCTCCAGAGGCACACTTACCTTAAAGGACCTATGGACAAGGTCACCTCCGTTGCCATCCCTCTTGCCTTGGCGGCAAGTTCTCTCTACATGATTGTAAGTTTATTCAGTTTCATTCCTTGTTGGTTTTTCAGAATTGTGTACTCATGCTTTCTCATGTTTTCTTAGAATTTGTTATGCTCTTCACTGAATAGTTTTGATTGCTTGAAGTTGAATACTTGAATTTTTTTTTTTTTTTTTAAGAACCCTTAATTGAGTTCTTGCATTGGAGCACTGAAATTAGTTGTCTCTTAACAAAAGTTCTTAAATTAATTATATTACTTAAATATTTATTAAGAGACTCACTAGGGTCTCCATGGTTAATGATGCTCTTTGTATCTCCAAAGTACATTCACAATTTCATAAAAAAATGTTACCAGAGTTTCCTTAAAATCTTTCTTACATTGGACCCAAGACCATTGCGAGTATGGAACTCAGTTCAACTGAACACAAAACAAATTGTTGGGCTAAGCCCGTATTCATCTGATAAAAAATAAGCCCACCTGAGGATCTATATATCATAAGCTATTTGATTTCTAAAATATAAACTCCGATTGCCATATGGCTCATGATGTGTGTGTGTGTTTTTGGCTCATGACGTTAATTGTTTATTAGGCTCATGTTTGGCTTTGGCTCTGGTTCCATCTTTTTTGTTATTGTTATAGTACGTGATAAGGGTAAGAGATGTTAGTCAAACCATAATATATGGTGACATACGAGACTAGATGTTTTTTTTTCGTTCTTTTAAGGTCTCTTTTAAAGTCTGACTGATGACTATTCTGAAAACAAGAAAAACGAATAGGAAAAGAATATAGAAAAATAAAAAAAATGTTCATTCTCTAATTTAACAAGAAGCAATTTTGTTATTTATTTCTCTACAAAAAAAGAACAATGAGAGGAAATGAGAAAAAAAATGTATTATTCCTCGTTATTCCTCGTTCACCATTCATAACCTAAACTTTATGATAAAAGACCTGATAAAAATCGGATAACAACACAGATAGAATACATATGTGGAATACAGAAGGTACACGGGGTGGCCAGGCCCGACTTTGAGAAATGGCAAAGGGGGCGTGGTCTTAGGGCCCAATTTTTTTTGTACAAATGCTATTGAAAAAGGATCCGATTTTTTGTAAAGAATAAAAAATAAGAGGCCAAAAAGTTTTTAATTACCATAGATATATATAAAATTTACCATGGGCTTAATTTATTTGAGACGGGACTATGGGTGGCTTGAGGAATTTCAGCCACCTTAGAGCATATTATCACTAAGAGCACATTTATTCATGGTCTTTTAGGTTTCTTTTAGGGATGGGGTCTCACAAAACACGGAAACCAAAGAGAAAATGAGTTCTAAAATCCCAAAATAAGAAACCTTTTAGTTGGGTATTTTGCATTATGCGCAGACCCCACTGACACGTGGCAGTCCACGATTGGTTCAAATTTTTTTATTTATTTTTTAATCCGAAAAAGCAAAAAATAAATAAATAAGAAACTCCAATAGGGGTTTTGGGATAAAAATGCTCTAAGAACCTCAAATGGAGTTCTTATTATTATTATTTTTTTTGAATGATCTAGAAAAAAAAAACAATTACGGGCCGATACGTGTCAATGAGGCATACGAACAATGCAAGCGACGGTTCTTATTTAAAAAATTTTGAAACCGTTTCTTACACTGTTTAGTGGAACCCGTGAACAGTGCAAGAGATTCCCTTAAGAAACCCGAATAATAATGCTCTTAGAGCATGATTAACCCAGGGTTCTTAGGATAAGGTTCTTTGTTAAATTAAGAACCGGTTCTTAAATTACGCTAAGAACCCTTCCTAAGAATCTGGGGTTAATCATGGTCTTATGCCAACAACAACCGGTAGTGTAACTCAAATCTATCCTCATCATGTTTCTTGGAAAATAAATTATTGAACGGATATGGTTCGTTCATGTCTTCATTCAACAGTGACTCAGTAATGTTCTTAGGGAATTTATTTTAAGTTCTCTTGTTTAAATTCTTTTCAAAAAGTCGCGTAGATAAAGTACAGCATGCAAATTTCTACCAAACGCAACATGAAAACACAAATTTAGAAGTTTTATCAGTGATGCATCCAGATGTTATTTACAAGTTTTATTTTAACATCATAGTGGGAGTTATAACATTTAATTTGAAGGAGCGGATTTCGGATTTGATTGGGTCTAAATAACTTGGGTTAGTAGTTATTATGCTTATATGTTAGCGTATCTATGGTGATGGGACGTCAAGATTATGGTCCCGTCCAACCAAGTGCTGGACGAACGAGAGACCTCCATCTATTATACCACTATCGAAAGCGACAGTACACGTGGAGCCTCTCACGCCAATAGAACCCTACTTCAACCACATAAAGAGTACTACAAGTTACTCGATCAATACTTTAGATTATATAAATAAATATAATGTCAGATGCCATCTCTGATTGACTGATTCGTCTCTACTTTCTAGAGATGCTATAATTCGTTTTAGTTTGGTTTTTCTTTTATTTAAATCTTTTCGTACATGATAGTGTATACTCTTGCTTATTTAAAAAAAACTCGAGTGCATCGATCGTTTAGTTGAAAGATTTTTTCTTTCTAACTTCGTTTAGTTGAAAGCTCAAAGTAAGAAAACTGTTAAGGCAACCTGTTGAGGAGGTTGGATACAAGCTTTAACTTATTTCCTTACAACAAGAATCAAAACCACTATAAATGTACTTCCCGTCAGGAATTTTACAGAAATTTAGACCAATCGCAGTGCTCGCACAAGTATTTCTGTATAAATACAATGTTTTTTTTATTGCTGATATGCTAAATGATCAAAGCATCTTCAAAGGGAAGGATACTAGCTCCAAGATTCTAAAAAAAAAAAATATATATATATAAGGGCAATTCTTTTAAATAGTTTTTTTTAAAAAAAATTATCACAAAATAGTCCTCGAAAATAAAATGATCAAAATAGTTTTTTTGAAATTTTGATTTTTTTTTTTTTTAAATTTGAAACCCCATCCCAAACCCACAATTTAACTTTAAACCCTAAGTCTATATTAGTTAACCATAGAGGTATAAATATATTTATATGCATCTTTTAGCCTTTAATAAAATTTATTTTGGTCATTTTCTTTATTAAAAACTATTTTTGTGAAAAATAAAATAAAAAAATTATCTAAAGAAATTTCTCTATATTATATAATTGTGATTTTTTATGGGAAATTCAACCTAAAATATTTGAAACTAGATATTTTGGATTGAGTTTTTCTTAAAATTTAGAACCCACAATTACATACACATACAATAATATATATATATATATAACTATATATATATATATATATATATATATTTAGAGGGGCAATTCTCTTAAATAGCCATTTTTAAGTTTTTGTCACAAAAATAGCCCTCAAAAAATAAAATGACTAAAATAAACTTTTTTTTTTTTGAAATTTTGATTTTTTTTTCTTTTTTTTTGAAATTTGAAACCCTAACCCCAAACCCACCCCTTAACTCTAAACCCTAAAGTCCAAATTAGTTAACCCTAGGGATATAAATGCATATAAATAATTTTTTAGCTTTTAAAAAAAACATTTTAATCATTTTTTCTTTAAAAACTATTTTTGTGACAAACAAACTAAGAAGGGCTATCTAAGGGAATTTCTCTATTTTATTTAGAATCTTAGAGCTAGAATACCCCATTGGAATGGAAGTGTTGTAAGAATTATCCCGTGACTCTACATTATCTGATATATAATCATGTTTATTCTATTATATTAATTTGTGGTGGTGCATGAAAACAAATTCTGCCAACTAGTTGATAATAGATAGTATATATTCTTTAATTTTAACTCCAAAATTAATTTGAACCTACGCACTAAAACCCTCGTTCAGTAAGAAATATTATGTATAGGTAATATATGTTCTTTGCTTTTAAATCTAAAATAAACTTGAACCTACCCACTAAAACCCTCAATTAGTCACAAGTATGACGTACAGATAATATATACTTTGATTTTAACTCTAAAATAAACTTGAACCTACCCACTAGCTAAAATTCTCGATCATTCACAAATGTTATGTAAAAATGTAAGATATTCATTTTCTATCACTAAATAACTAAGACCATCATTATTTTCGGTCTTTTAATCGGGGTTCTTAGCTTTGGATAAGAGACGGTTCTTAGCTTTTTCGGATAAGAGAAAAACTAAGAACCGTCTCTTAAATAACAGATATAAGAGTCGTATTTTAGCCTAAAAGTGTAAAAAAAATGTTAAATCATGAGCTAAAAACTCCGGTTAAGAGACCGGAGATAAGAGCATCTTCAATGAGGGTTCTTCCCATTGGTGTTCTTAATATATGAATTATGTATATATATACATGTATGTATATATTATATAAGCGTAAGTAATTGTGGTGTTCACAATTTTTATGGAACTCCATAGGTAAAGGTTCATAGCATGTTTATTGAGGGTTTCTTAGGACGGGTTTCTTAGCGAGATTTAAGAGACGGTCTCTTAGCTTTTAACTAAGATATTTAAGAGACGTCTCTTAACTTTTTTTAGTTAAAAGCTAAAAGACCGTCTCTTAAATCCTGCTAAGAGACCCGCCATAAGAGACCCTCAATAAACATGCTCTTAAAACCTTTTTTTAAGAATCTTTACCTATGGAGTTCCACAAAAATTGTAGACCCCATGATTACTTACGCTTATATAATATATTATATATATATAATTCATATATTAAAAACTCCAATGGGAAGAACCTTATTGGAGGTGGTCTAATGATGCCCTAAACATTTTCGAAATCTTTATATTTGTTGGCCATTTAAGATTTGAGTATCTTCAACTACATGTTAATAGTTGTGTACCAAAAATTCCAACGCACTCAAGAGGACTGTTCAGTTCAATACACGCGAGCACAAAACACATGACATAACGTACGGCTCGATTTAAAGCTCACTGTGATACGTGAACGACCGCACCACCAATCAACGGGTCCTAGATAATGATGACGTCAGCTTTGTCGGAAAGAAAGTATAAGGAGAAATGTGAAGACGCTGATTGGTTCCTATGTTTCTCTTATCGAATGCCAAGTGTAGGCTTGATCTGTGTGTGAATGTTACAACTTTATTTATTCTCTCTTCTCATTAGAAGAACTTTTGGCTTTTTCTTTTTCTAACTTGTCAACCTTTTTGGCAGCCAATGAGGCTTCTCCACATGCAGAGATAAGCATAACTAGGCCTGGGCATAAAATCCGTAACCCGAAATCCGAACCGAACCCGAACCGAAAAACCCGATCCGTACCCGGTCCAACATATAAAAAATACCCGAATGGATCTTCTAAGGTGGTATAAAAAAAATCCGAATCCGAAGTGTTATTAACCAAACCCGAACGGGTAACCCGAAAAACCGAAAAAACCGAAAAATCCGAAAAAATATCCGAAGAAACCGATCCGAATGTCCAAACTATTGTACAATATAATTATATGAAACATAAATATATACTTTAAATATTTAATTTCATATTTATTTTGATATGTTATCTAACAATAAGTATCTAAAATTAAAATAAATACCTTAAATACTTAATTATATATAAATAAGTATATATTTCTTATGTTTTGCTTTTAAATTTTAGATTTTATTTCGGGTATATCCGAACCGAACCGATATCACCCGAATCCGAATGATATATGGTTATTTTATGGGTTCTAGGATGTGATACAAAATTGACCCGAACCCGATGTGTTATATCCGAACCCGACCCGTATTTGCAAATTTACTAGAATGGGACCTAAGAGGTGTTATAAAAAAGAACCAAAATCCGAAAAACCCGACCCGAACGCCATCGTGTACCCGAACGCCCAGTCCTAAGCATAACCCACGAAGCTATTACTTTCTAAGAATATAACTTAATTAGATATGGTTAAAATACCGTTCAAGTAACTTTAACATGCGTAAAAATGCACATATAAGTGTTGCTTGTATGCAAAGTGTATCTATACATATGTTTCTGGAAATCTGGATGATTCAAAATACATACCACGTTCATATTTCCATTGCGTTATATAAGAAGAGATGAAAATATATAGAATATGGATCAGTCATAGCTATCACATAAAATGAAGCTCAAACTATAGAATTTCAATCTAGAGAAAAAAGAAATTGAAAACCTGGTGATATACGTACTTTGTTTATAGATGTATGTATATATGCAGATACAAACAACATGAATTTGTTTGATGTACGGCTTTGAAGGATGCATGAATGCATATTTAAAGAGCTGCAAGAAGGTTGATTATAATTTAAGATTATGCTAATTACAAGTCATTATGAAACATATATAGAAAAGGTCAATATTCAAAGCCGTAAACATATACATATAAACTTTATAAAGAATAAGCTATATATGAGTATTCCAATAGTGAAGAGACAAGTGCACGTTCAAAGGACAGAAAAATATGGAGCATGTCGTTGTTCTTAAATCTTATATGATATAGCCTTATATATATAAATAAGTTTATATATTACACGTAAGTGTTTGTGTATTTGTGTAATGTGGGGGATTCGAAAGTTTAGTGAAGTAATTTAATTCCAAGTGTGACACCTAATAGGGGTCCCCATATAGTTCATGTGTTCCATCTACTAACATACTATATGTTGGTGTATATATCTATATCAAATCTAAGTTTATTAGCTGAAGATCAAATTTCTTTTACAATATAATTAAATCATATTATATAAATCTATTTGAAGATAATATATTGTATATGTGAAATAACTGGCGATATCTCAAAACACACTGATCAGTTATGTATTTAGCAGTTTCATCGATCCAGAATATAAACAGAAGCCAAAATTAGTAGGAAACCATACACATGGTATCTTTTATTAATCTTTTCCCATAAACATTTGCCATTATTACTGAATGTTCTATATATTTAAGCATTCTCAGCTTCTTCATATGTCTCAACATGATCATCACTTGTTTCTTATTCAACCTTCTTATATGCCTAAACAAAGTTTGCTAGAGTGATTAAAAGGTTGTGATTAGTCGCACTTTCAAATCACATATAAGCTTAACTTTATCATTCTTACCATATCATGTTTCAGGCAGCAATCAGCATCAAAGCCAGAGAGTCAGAGCAGCTGTTGTGTCTAGCCTCCATGCAAAGCCACCAAACTCCATTTTCCATACATCACACGGCACCGTTTTGGTATACTTTGTCTCCTGCCAGGTGTACTGCATCCTCACCCTACACGTGAAAGCTCGGTAGTTACAATACATAGCCACCGTGGACTCCTCCGCCACCAACCACACCATAACATCCGGCAACGACAAAGATGACGACCAATCTTCACCGGAAACATTTCTCCGGTAAGCCTCGTTAACCCAAACCACACGGTTCGAGGCATCCGATACGAACGCAGGGCACGTGTCCTTACCTAGATTATCCACCATCTCCACGTCCGTGCAGTACCCCACCACATGGGAGCTCGAACTACCGTCATATACGCCTGTGACGGACTCCACCGTCACCCAAGTCTCCACCTCCGCCGTCACGCCGCCGTTAAACGTGGCCCACGTGTTGGTTTCTTGTGTTTCTACTCCGATTATCGTTTTCACGGACGGATCGAGACTATCCTGATCTAACGGCGTGTAGTCGCCTGAGAGATCGGATTTTTCCGGCATGAGCTGAAGCGTCACGACACCAGTTTGTTCCCGACCATCAGACACGTCAGATCTGCTCTTTCCTCGACACGTGGTTTTATTATTATTCCTCGAAACCCTAACGTACTTTCGTTTGGTTCGTTTGCTCATGATACCGTATGAGTTGTCTCCTGTAGTACCGCATGGTTGACCAGTCGTCGGCTTCGGAGCGATCGGACGGTACCGGAGCATGAGACTGTCGACGGAAACCTTATCATGAGCCTTGCCGGCGTATCTTAGCGTATTCAACCACTCATCTTGTTCCATTATCTTTCTCTCTCTCTCTTTCTCCCTTTTTAATTAAAACACTCTCACTCTCTCTCTCTTCTCTCTCTCTCTCTCTTTCTCTTTCTATAGTCTTTCTGTGTGTGTCTCTCTCCGGTGAGCCGAAAGATTATCACTCGGGGCAAATGAGGAGGAATGGTAATTCGCCACGTGGCCTAGGGTTAGCGTAAGAGACAGTTAAATTATTGGATGGTTTCTGTGCATCTTCTGTGTCATCATCTTTTGCACCATATATTTATGTCTCTTTTGCTTCTTTAATTTTATTATTTGTTCACTCTCTTCTGTACGTACCTGAGATAATAAGAGTAACAAGATCGAATAAATCATTTTATTTGTATTTTGACAACCATTCAGAAACAAGTACAAGTCCTAGGTTTCAGATAAATTCTTGTTAAATTTCCTACGATTACAATCCGTTAATTATCGTGCAGTTTATTACTGTTAATTAGTTAAAAAATCATGTTAATCAATCATACAGATGAGTAACGCCAAACATATAATATACACAGGTGTGGATCCATTATACACATATGTACAAGAGCTTGTGTGTGTTTGTATGTGAGACTTATATATTATAGCTTCATCTAGTTAAACTTAAAACAACCAACGTATTATAATTATATATATCATATAAATGTATATATACAATATATGTTTATTACATTCGTTTAAATCGTATATAAAACTGGTTTGACTTAAAAATAAAATAAAAACAGAATGTAGCTAAATAGAAAAAAAAACGCTTAAAATATATTTACTAGTTGTAAACTGAACTAAAAAAATTCACAATATAAACAACAATATCATTGTTCTTTACACGACGTTGTGCCATACAAAATTAAGGTTTGATTATGATTGTAAAACAATGACCAATACTGTTATTAGATAACCTATTATTTAATTCGGGTCACTTAACTTTGTATTTCAAACTTTATCAGCAAATGTTTGTGTGATATGATTGTGTATGGTCCAACACACAATAGTATTT
Organism: Sinapis alba; assembly: GCA_012274485.2. Taxonomy (NCBI): domain Eukaryota; kingdom Viridiplantae; phylum Streptophyta; class Magnoliopsida; order Brassicales; family Brassicaceae; genus Sinapis; species Sinapis alba. Next base: position 302,066 of record MU105664.1, on the reverse strand, counting down.
AATTTTGACGGGCCACTCTATAAACGAAGAGGCACACCCGTTGGTTATATAGAAGCAATGTGAAATATATGTTTTACCCATACAGATGCATACACATAGGTTTCATATGATAAATTTAATGGTATGGCGCCTTATCCAAGCCCTCCAATAATGTTGTATATTCCCCCATTTTCTATTATATTAATGCGTGGGTCCAAATCAAAACAAAATATGCTGTTCACCTTATTTGAGGACTCTTATTGGTCCTTGTAATCTCCGACCAATCAAGTTGCATTATGTGTCCTCCATTCCCTGAGTTGAAAAAGCTGTTATGTCATGACTCATCGAACATTTGAAAATATATACATACATATTCTTTTGTATATATATTCATATCATATACATAATGCATGCCAACAATATGCGAGTAAACGAGTAGGAATGTTCGTGGCAATGACATTTGTAGATATAACATTTGTAAATTGTAGAAAAAGCTAATGTATTAATTACATTGAACAATACCTTGTCTTTTCTTTAACTTAAAAAAAAAAACTTGGAAAACAAAATAAAGTTTGACTAAAACAAAATAAAACCTATAGTTTTTTTAAAAACATATCATTTGTTTAATACGTTATTAATCAAATAAAGAAACATTTATTTTTCTGCGTTTCCAGTTTTTGTTGATACATACTCAAAACTGATTCTAACTAGGCAAAATTGCTTACTACTTTATAAATTTCAGAAAATTTGCTTTATTTTATTATACTTTTAGTTAAGACTCCAAAAAGTAATAAAATGGAGAATGTTCCTTATTAAAACATTTTTATTACAACAATCCATTATATTTACCGAAGCCAAATATAACTAAATTTCTTCTGAAGTAAAAAAAGGCTAGGTATCAGAGAGTTTCTCTCATCTCTCCGTTCTTTCTAAAAAAATTTCCACAGAAGTGATGATGAGAGTACTCAAATCTTATTGTTTTTTTTTGATCATTAGATGATACATGTTGCCTATGGAAAACAATGATTCCTTTAACATCGTTTTCGCCGGCTTTTGACTCCGGAAAGTAGTGACCTTCTTCACTATCTTTGTCGGCTTTCCACATGGGCTCTCCCGGTTCCATTTCGATCAGCGGTTCTGGTGGTTCCATGCTCAATAGATTCTCTTTCTCAACTTCCAATTGCTTATTTCTTCTCTTGGATAAAGGTAATTTTCATCTTCAGATTCTTCTTCTATCATTAAAGATGTTCGATATACATGCATGAATCTTGAAGGTTTAGGCTCGATTGATGTCGATTGATTGTTCTTTGAAGCGGTTGATATGTCAGAATTGACTCTTCAACTGATCATTGTTGAGAGCCATTCGGTTTTAACGGATTTTCCTTCGATTAGGTTTCACTGACAGCGAAGCTTCGTCGTATTCTCTTTCTAGCACCGGTGGAAGGCGACCATTCTTTCGGCTTGACGTGTGTCCACTGATTGATGTATATCCGAACACTTGGTAGACTACTGAAGTTTCTTTGTTCAATAGTTTTGGCTTAAGGTTCATTAGATGTTTTGCAAAGTGGTCTTTAGCTTGGACTGTTTCTTAGCCCTTTAGTTTTTCTAGTTATGGGCCTTGTACTCTTAATTGGACTTGATTCCTTAATAAAATACCTGTGGAAAAAAAAAACTAGATTTCTTCTTCAAAATAAAATAAAATAAATAACTAGATAGTAGATACAATCTTTAATAGGGCAACAAAATTCTGCGTTATGTGGAAACAAATGGGCTGATGCAATTTTACGTTGGCCCATAGGCCCAAAAATGTAGAACTATCGTGTGTTAGCAGCCGCTGGTGTTATCGTGGAGCTCCCATTTTCTCTTGTTTCTCTTTTACTTCTTCTTCTTCTTCGTTCGTTCCTCGATTGTCTCCGTCGCCGATCTCGTCACTTAATTTACCGGTTAATTCCTCTCTGCAGCTATATTTCGTATTCGAATCGTTCGATATGTTGTTATCTGACGTTTGATTGATATCGACGGATCTGTATGTAGACTCAGATTTGTAGGAACTGTTTGTTTATTCGTATCGCATTATCACTGCTTCATGATTCATTGTATTTGCTTTCCAGCGAGTTGATTTGGTACAAAGCGTCAACAAACCAAATGGTTGGAGGAGGAGTTATCCAGCAAATTCTCAGGAGGAAGCTTCACTCCCAATCAGTCGTGAGATGTTTCCCAATCTCAATTAACCTTCTTTTTTTTATAAAATCTAACTTGATTTGTTTTAAGTGAGATTTCTTTGTTATTTGTTTTGGTGCTGTGGGTAAAAGCTTCGTGCTTTGGGAGATAAATAATCATCTTTTGGATTTTTTGTTACAAAGATATGGTCTGTTGATTTTGTTGCTTCAGTGTGAAGCCTAAGTATAAGGATGATTTGCAACAATCTTTTGAGTTGTGGTATTTTTTTCTTATCATTAGTTTTGTGTTATTCCTGCAGGCAACTCCGGTCCTGTCGTGGTTTTCTTCTAAGAAAGCTCATGTGGACGCTGGTTCTTCTGGTGTAAGAGCATTTGCCCTCATGGGTGCTGGTGTTACTGGCTTGCTGAGTTTCTCTACCGTAGCATCTGCTGATGAAGCCGAACACGGATTGGCCTGTCCAGACTACCCTTGGCCTCATGATGGTATTCTCAGCTCATACGACCATGCTTCGTGAGTGTTTATCTACTTCGCTCTCGTCTGGTGGTAGCATCCTTATAGTATTTTGTTTTGCTTTTATAAGCTTAAGTGCTTATCTTGTTACCTTATATTGTTATACTGTGAAGTTTGGCTAATTGTGTTTTATAACTGATGAAGGTTTGATGTTGTTTGTGCAGGATCCGTCGTGGGCATCAAGTTTATCAGCAAGTCTGTGCATCTTGCCATTCAATGTCTCTCATCTCATACCGTGATTTGGTGGGTGTCGCTTACACTGAGGAAGAGGCAAAGGCAATGGCAGCTGAAATCGAGGTTGTTGATGGACCTAATGATGAGGGTGAGATGTTTACCCGTCCTGGTAAACTCAGTGACCGCTTGCCCCAACCGTATGCCAATGAATCAGCTGCAAGGTTCGCTAATGGTGGAGCGTACCCTCCTGATCTAAGTCTTATCACTAAGGTCTGTTTCTGTTGTACTTAAAACTGAATATCTGTAGCAAATTTGAGTTCAGTGATCTAAGTGGTTCCATTGTTCTTCCTGCCAGGCACGCCACAACGGCCAAAACTACGTTTTTGCTCTTCTTACGGGTTACCGTGATCCTCCTGCTGGCATTTCGGTAATTTATATCTCATTTTCTACATTGGAGTCTTCGAATTCAAAATTTGCTGGTTGAGAAGGGATTCATGATAACTTTACAGATAAGGGAGGGGTTACACTACAATCCTTATTTCCCTGGGGGAGCAATTGCTATGCCTAAAATGCTCAATGATGAAGCTGTTGAGTATGAAGATGGTGTCCCCGCCACAGAGGCACAGGTTAGGTTTCCTTCATTTAAAATGTTTGAAATCTTGCTCCGTTTCATGCTATTAACTTTACTTTTTGCCAATTGCGAGCGCAGATGGGTAAAGATGTTGTGTCATTCTTGTCTTGGGCAGCTGAACCAGAAATGGAAGAGAGGAAGTTGGTACGTTTATCTTCCTTTTCCTAATCTCTGACGCATATTGCATTTTGATTTTGTGGCAAAAATTCAGTTGAAGTTACTTGATTTTTTTTTCATTTATCATCAAACTAGGTGACTTGAAGAAGAAATTTTTGTCTTGTACTACCAAGTGTAGCATCATACTAACATGTTGATATGCTGCTAACACGGGTTTCACTTATTTTACGATCCTTAAACTCGGCTTCTAGACAGATTCAAAGAACCAGCTAAAACCGGGAGCTAGCTTTCATATAGGTCATATATTGAGATGGCTATTTAATGTGTTGGTTTAATTATTTGCAGATGGGTTTCAAATGGATATTCCTACTATCTTTGGCTCTGCTCCAAGCAGCGTATTACAGGCGACTGAAATGGTCGGTTCTCAAGTCCCGGAAGCTGGTTCTTGATGTGGTGAACTAAAGAAGCACCGCTTACGAAAGCTTTTGCAGTGACTCCACACAGTCAGTTTTTTCAACAATGGATGTTTAAAATAGGAGAAGAGTCTTTCTCTGGGTAATAACGTATCTCCATTTTTCTGTGTCATAAAAATCTTTGAAGGTGGAAAAACCTCATCTCCTTTTTCTTTTCTTTTCAGTATCTCTAGAAAGTTTTATGAGGATAATAACGAAAAACACTCAACCTCGTAATCAAACATGATTTTGTGATTATACATTTTGTTTTGTTTCCTCCCCCCTTACTTCTACTGATCTTACTGTTTGTTTTTTCAATAAAGAACACATTTGTACTCACTTTCCTGTCTTCCTCGACACTGATGTTTGTTGAAATTTTTTTTTATTTCTTAGTCACAAGCGAGAGGCCTTTTTTTGTTTACAGGTAAATCTTAAAAACTATCTACACCGAATCACCACTATTACACCCAGACGGTTATCCCAGGCGTAACTATAGGCTTGAGTATTGGGCGTGTGATTCTCTTATGGGCCTATATAATAGGCTTCGGAAGCCCATATGAGCTGACAAACCTTTTGGCTCGCTCAGAGGGGAATGGAAAAAATAGGAAACGGTGAGCGGAAAGATTTCTGGTTGAGGAAAACCACCGGCGCACATCTTTTTTCCGGTAATCAGAGATTCTCCACCGACGTGAAAGCTTTCTCTCTCTCTCTCTCTTTTGTCTCCGTCGTGTTGCCTTAAATCTATATATATTCCCTTATAGCTGGAACTGAGATGTCTCTGCAAAAACACCAATGGCAAACAAACCTGATCATCATCATCATCATCTCCATCATCATCGTCCAAGATTGATGCTTGCATTGTACTTCACCAGTGTGCTCGGAATAGGATTCGTCGCAGCTTTTCTCTGTCTATCTTCCTCCAAACTGTCGTTCTCCAGCGTTTCTTCCATCTGGGTACCTCAAAACCCACCGGAGATTCAAGCTCCGAACATCGATTCCCAGACTTTTCAGAAAGTAAGTTCCTTTAGATTGTGAGAAAAACGATGACTTTCTCTCTTAGATTCTCAAAGTTTTCTCCTTTCTTTTTCTGCAGAGAAGCAAACAATCGAACGAGACAAAAGATGACCATGTTAACGTCCGTTTATTATCCGCCACATTTGCCGATTTACCGGCGCCGGAGTTACAATGGGAGCAAATGCCGTCAGCTCCAGTTCCTCGACTTGATGGATATTCCGTACAAATCGAAAACCTTTTGTATGTCTTCTCCGGCTACGGTAGTCTCGACTACGTAAGTACACTCGTTTACGTTTACTATTATATACTCAATTTTGTAATGATAAGGTTGATGACTTTGATTCTCCTCAGGTTCATTCTCATGTGGATGTGTTCAACTTCACAGACAACAAATGGTGTGACAGATTCGACACACCTAAAGAGATGGCCAATTCTCACCTTGGGATCGTGACGGATGGACGGTATGTGTATGTGGTTTCAGGGCAGTATGGTCCTCAATGCAGAGGACCCACTTCTCGTTCCTTTGTCTTAGACTCAACCACTAAGACCTGGCTCGAGTTTCCTTCATTGCCAGCTCCAAGGTAAGGCCTTTAGTTGCTTTAACATATACTTAGAAAGTTATGTCTACTAGGCTTGATAAAACAATGCCATTGCGGAATGGAGTTGTTGAGGGAGTCATTAGGGTTTAGGGTTTAGTGATTCTAAGATGTATCAATCTTGAAAGAATTAATGAGTGATTCAATCTTTGGTATGTTTTGATCAAATAGTATTGTGTTACCATATAAGCAATTGCAGTTATTGAACACCTTTTGTTTAATTTCAGGTATGCTCCTGCGACTCAGATATGGAGAGGGAGGCTTCATGTGATGGGAGGAAGCAAAGAGAATCGCAACGCCGTTGCTTATGACCATTGGAGCATAGCTGTAAAAGACGGAAAAGCTCTTGACAAATGGCGAGAAGAGGTTCCAATCCCTCGAGGTGGACCACACAGGTTCTTTTAATACTTGCTCCTGCTTTTACCTTTTGTTTTGAGCCTTATGTGTTGCTAACATCATGTCTTAATGGTTTTGTAGAGCTTGTGTAGTTGCTAACGACAAGCTACTTGTGATAGGTGGTCAAGAAGGTGACTTCATGGCCAAACGTAACTCACCAATCTTCAAATGCTCACGTAGACGAGAGGTTGGTCCTCTTTTTCAGTCCACACTTTTGATGTATCCTCAGACAATTCGTAATGTTTGGTCGCATATTAGATATTCAATGGTGAGGTGTACATGATGGACGAGGAGATGAAGTGGAAAATGTTACCAACGATGCCAAAGAACAACTCCCACATTGAATCAGCGTGGATCATCGTCAATAACTCGATTATTATCGTTGGTGGTACTACGGATTGGCATCCACTGACCAAAAGGCTTGTACTTGTTGGAGAGATCTTCCGGTTTCAGTTAGACACTTTGGTTAGTATTATACTTCTCTTTGTAAAATATTCTGATTCTTTAACCTAAATGTTTTTATTTTAACTGAATTATAAATTATTCTCAGACGTGGTCTGTGATCGGACGGTTACCATACCGTGTAAAAACAGCTATGGCTGGATACTGGAACGGCTATTTGTACTTCACGTCCGGGCAACGCGATAGAGGACCAGACAATCCACAGCCTGGGAAAGTTATTGGAGAAATGTGGAGAACTAAGTTGAAGTGTTGATGTCAATTGTTTTGTTGTATGTTTTTTTCATAAAAAATTTAAAGATAATATAGAGCGTTTGAGAAGAAACTCTTATTCTGAATTTTATAAATTACTTAATGTAGATCATCTGTGATGTAGGTAGCCTCTTATATGTTGAATCATACTTCAGGAGGCTTCAGTCTACATGCAGCTTGTAGGTAGCTTCTTATATCTAACAATCGCCAGACATGAGATGAGTCATATATATGGAGGTCTATTTACATCCTAGAGTGGTTTATTCATGCAAGGCTGTTGAGAGTTGTTTATGACTATTTAACATTGAACTTTGAAGCTATTTTCTTTGAAAAGTTAAATCAAATGAAGGACTAATCAAATAATATATCAAGTTTGTGAGATCATTTTGTTCATTTTTGTCTGCGTATGAATCATTCGTAATGTCATGCTCTGATGTAACTATATAAGAATAAGGACAAAAAATATAAGATAGAGACTTAAAATAGTTATCGTGGTCGGTCCATGAGAACGACATGTTCTATTTGTTTTTTCTGTGTGCAAAAGTCATTAACCACGTTATACATCCTATTTCATTTTTTAATCTTTCTCTGTGATAATGGTAGCTAAAATAATGTCAAAATTGTATTTAGTTTCAATATTCAAAGACAGCTTAGTTTATTTTATTTTGGGTCTGATGTTTCTAATAGTAAATATTGTTGTGGACTTGTGGTTAGGTTAACTAACTATAGTTTAGCAGGCTGGCTTTAATAAATAAGTTCAACTTTGAATCACTTTTGTGAATGCACATCTCTATGTTGGTAGTTTTTGCATGTCAAGTTACGGGGTTTTAACTTTGTTTAACCAAACAAATTAAATTGGGTTCCTCTAATATAGTGAACCATTAGAAGTGGGCATCACACATGACACATTGACACACCTTCCACTTTTACTGTTCTTCTTTTTGTTTGAATGCTTTCTTGGATCCTTGTGCATTGTCTTGACTCTTGAACCGATAACACACATTGCCCATGCCATCATTTCTTCTCCAAAGATTCCATTTGTTATTAGATTTTGGTTTAGCTAAAATTTTATTCCTTTTATTTTTAATTTGGTTTCTGAACACACAGTATCTTACTATGTATTTTTACAAAATTGGCTTTATGCTTCCATGATAAGAAATATGGAAACCAAAATTCACATTATCCAATTTGTAATGAAAAAATTGTAATTTTGTTAAGATCCGAATTCTTTTGCGTAAGACACAAATACAAAAACATGAAAAAGATGAAAAATATTTTTATTGATTTTAGACTTAACTTTATAAAAAAACTAACTATATACTTCTTTTGAGGATCAAGCCGAACATAGTTTAATTTGCAAAGAGTTAAACAAAAAATCGAACTCTTATTACCACATTCGTCTAATAATCGAATGTTTATCAATAGAAAACAAAACATAGCGAAAATAAAGCGTAAAGTTTATAAGTCCTGAGAATTTAGGTAGAGAAAAACATCTCTCTTTGTTCTCTGTCTCACTTCTGTTTATATACTCCTCTAAAGTCGGCCGAAATTTCTTTTTCTACAGATTCATATCTTTATTTTCCTTCCATTTTGCCTTATTTTTTAGGATTCGGCTTTGTCCTTCCCAAAAATATATCATATTTTTGTAACATTCTATTATCTTCTCCAAGTAAGGATAAGCCTTCATTGTCATATGGCCGCTTCATGTTCTAAGTTGTAAATGGATTGTGTCATTTTAGGCCGATGTTTATAATAAATAATATGTTTCTTGATTTTTACGTAAAATTTCAATGGTAACTCCGATTGCGAAAACAAACAACGCATCAGACAAAATTCTCATGAGAACATGATGAATATAACTCATGGGCATGTGGTGAGGCAAGAGAGAGGATGATAGGCGTTAAGGTTTGAAGATGAGGCCATGGAGAGGAGCTGAGGGCGATAACCTGAGGCGATGAGGGAGAGAGAGAGCCTCATGGGCAATGACCTGAGGCGTTGAGGCCATGGAGAGCCTCATGGGCGATGACCTGAGGTGATGAGGGAGAAAGAGAGCCTCCTGGGCAATAACCCGAGGAGATGAGGCCATGGAGATCCTCATGTGCGATGACATGAGGCAGTGAGAGAGAGACCCTCATGGGCGATGACCGAGGCGATGGAGAGCCTCATGGGTGATGCATTGAGGAGGGAGAGAGAGAGAGAGAGAGAGAGAGAGAGAGAGAGAGCATTGTTATTCCTTATTTCATCTCTTTAGTTCCCGTTGATAGTTTTGTATGTTTTCATAATTGTTTTGTTTGTTTTACTGATGTTTTTCGTAAAAACTTACTAAAATTTGTTTTATGAAAAATTATTTAGTAAAACTTGTTTTGATTGTTTTACAAGAGAGCTCATGGCGATGCGGGCATTGTTATTCCTTATTTCGTCTCTTTAGTTCTCGTTGATAGTTTTGTACGTTTTCATGATTGTTTTGTTTGTTTTATGGAATTGTTATTCCATATCTTGTAAGTCCATTGACCGAATAAGAAGTTAGATTTATTTTTAGATAATAAAAAGGATTTAAACTAAATTGATGACTAAGGTAAATTTATTTAGTGATAAATAGTTTAAATTAAATAAATTTGGTAACTAAGCTAAATCAATGACTAACTTAAATCTACTTAGTGAAAACTTGGATATAAAGCTTAATAAACCTAATGACAAATACATAAGTTACTTTATAACTAAACTTTTAAAATCTCTTTTATAGAATAAATATTTTATTTCTCATATACAGTTACAAGCATCATATGCTTAAAATAGCTTCCACATCCAAAAATTCCATCAATGCTTCAAGAGTTTTTAAATTAAATTTCGAGAGCAAATCGTAAATGATAAGTTTGCTGATTATGTTTTAGATGATGCTAAACAATTTTATGTAGTTTACCAGGTGACTCAAAAATTATACAAAAACTATCTCATTTATGAACGATTTATTAAGTTAATGAAAAAAATCAAATATTGACTCCAATTATACAAAGGGAAAACATTTTACCATTTTATATTATTGTTTACAGTTTGTTTGGTTTCGTAATTTAATCCGGATGGATTGTGGCAGCCTAACATAAAACTACTTGCTTTTCACGAAAACTTTTATCAAATTCTTTCACATAAACCTCGATCTAAACCTTTTACAATATAGACAAAATAAAAACGGGCACAGCTTGTCAGTGATATAGTAGACGACAATATAGTTACAACACTTCAGAGTTGCAATGGCATTTTCTTCTTGAGATATTTTCTCAGTGACTACAGACCTGTGACAAACAATTTTTTTTTTAAAACGAACTTTGGAAAATTTGATGCTTAGTGGGTGATTGTCTATAATATAATTATAAAAGTTCAGAAATCCATATAGAGATGACCAATTAAATTCTACATAAATCATTATTGTTATATATTTACTCTGTCTTTTGTACTACTCATTCTCACTCCATTTGTTGTGGTCAAGGAAAGAGAAATCTGGTGACAATATTATTGGATTCATAAGCATCATAATGCATTAGTAGTATAAATAATAATAACTACGAGTTTGATTAACGTTTGTCGGCAAAACAAAAATTGCCGTCAATCAATCCATATACACTCAAATTCGTAAGAGATAATATTTTATGAGCGAAAATGAAAAGTTTGATAAACAAATTTGGCATCCAGTGATCAGACAGGGTTGGACCATCACCAATTCCAAAAACCTGGATTAGTAAACCCAATATCAATCAAATAACAATAATCCAAAATATGAACAACGTCTTTTAGACAAATACTCAACTACATTTAAATACTTTTATTGATACTACTACATAAAAATCGAAACGTTAGAGAAACTAGCTAGAAAACAGATTGGACTAGCTAGTCAATTTNAACGTTTGTCGGCAAAACAAAAATTGCCGTCAATCAATCCATATACACTCAAATTCGTAAGAGATAATATTTTATGAGCGAAAATGAAAAGTTTGATAAACAAATTTGGCATCCAGTGATCAGACAGGGTTGGACCATCACCAATTCCAAAAACCTGGATTAGTAAACCCAATATCAATCAAATAACAATAATCCAAAATATGAACAACGTCTTTTAGACAAATACTCAACTACATTTAAATACTTTTATTGATACTACTACATAAAAATCGAAACGTTAGAGAAACTAGCTAGAAAACAGATTGGACTAGCTAGTCAATTTTCTTTTTTTTTGGTCAAACCTTACTTCTTCGTTTCATAAACTTAAAACCAGAGTTATATCTCTTCTAGGAGAAGACTAGCTAGTCAGTTAAAAACAGAAATAACCTGGTTTCAAAATGTAAATTTTATTACACTATAGAGCATATATAGTTTGAGATTTGACACGACATCACCGATGATAAAGTTATAAATCTAATTTCATAAATGACACTGATATACAATTTTAAACTTCACTCATGTTGGCAGATAAAACTCTAGCTAACTTCAAATTCAAAACAATCTAAACGTCGTATGACATTTAAACTTCATCTATTATATACCTCTATATCCCACCGTCGACCACCGGTATATATATATGGAATATCGTTATCTACTATCATTCACAACTTTGTATAAAAATCTATAAAATTAATTAACCATAGAGTATTGCCTTTCACCATACAACCATATAAAATAAAATAAGTGAATTAAATGGAGCTGCTTTTATGACTATCCTAAAGAGGAGATATGTCTTTTTGGCAACAGAAAAATGTCCTTTTGGAGATCAAAAGATTGAATTAGTGAAGTAAGTCGTGACTAAACTGTTACAGCAAATAGTCAAAGAGTACAGTTGTATTTTTATTAGTTTTCCAACAATAGTTGTTGCTGCATCTAATATTTTCGGTTAATTAATGATACTAATCTTCATAATTCATCTAGCAATCTGGATCAAATATTATCCTAGTTACTATACGCAGATAGTAATAAGAAATTAATCAAGTACTTATGTCATTTTATATTTTCTGCGTTATACGTAGTCTCTGGATCAAATACTATCTTTATCTTACTAAGTTAATCTTTTCAGTTTTCACCTACACTGGTAAACATTAAACGTTTGACAAAAAGAAGTATATTGTTGGGTGGTTATCTTAGACTTTTAAACGCCGCAGGACCGTTGATTATCAAATCTCCGTATAAATGTATTATTCATATATATCGATAGATATATGATGATTCTTTCAAAAATAAGAGAGATATATGATATTTTCTAAAGTTTCAATATAAGTGGTACTTTAACATTTTTGACACATATTAAAAAAGTGATTGAAATATATTTAAGTTGTTATTAATTATATCTATTTGATCAATAATATTTGAGATAAATAAAATTATTTATAAAATTAATGTTGGTTGCAATTAATTTCAAGCTGAAAGTAAGTATAATTTGCATAAAAAATCTAAAATAACACTTTTTGTGTAACAAAAAAAAATGTTAGAATGTCACTTATTATAAAACAGATGAAGTATATTACTTCCTCTGTTTCATAATAAGTGTCATTTTAAGTTTATGCACACGGATTAAGAAAACATTTAATTTTGCATATTTTCTATATAAAACATCATTTTCCATACACCTAACACTATTTCAACCAATAGAAAATTAAATTGAAAAATAAAATTCATAAATTTTGCATTGAAAATAGAAAACAACACTTTTTATGAAACAAAAATAAAACCTCAAAACGACACTCTTTGCGAAACGGAGGGAGTATAAGATAAATGCAATGATTTTTTTTTATATAGTAATTATGTTAAATTTCATACAATTTTTAAGAATTTACATGTTGATTAGCAACTTATTGAAGGAAAGCATACAAACCACAACATCCCATTACAGGAGAGGAAGGAGCAAAATAAACAAGGGCTTCATGGTGGCCTGGTACATGCAAGAAAGAACTGCATAATGAATCCTTAGTTGTTTATAAAAACACCAAAACTATAAATAAAGTGAGGAGAATTCTAATGCATCCAAATGTAATCTAACATCAAAAGCGTATCATAATCTAAATCCTATTGTTAAAGACATAATTTTTAACATCTATTTAAAAAAATATCTATAGTGCTTCCAAATTTTACTTTCATCATCACTTACTTTAATTAATGAGAGTCTTACCACTCAAATTTCTGACGGTCAAATTACATTTCGAAACATTATACTATTGATTAAGAAAAACACGTATTACTGACTGCATTAACCGGCTTGTTTTTATATTACAAGGGACTAATTACTACTTACCTTTTTAAAAGATCCTAATTAATTTCGAGTCAATACGTAATCAGGGGATTTACATAAAGCGCCACGTTACTCCTAAAAAAGTCACCCATGTGTCCCACCATGATATTTACACGATGAAGACGTGGAGTCCATGAAACGACACCGTTGTAACACGAAACCTGAGTGGGCACCGTGTCCGTCTGGGGCCCACATATTACCTTCTCCGACGAACCAAAAAAGAAGAAGAAGAATCATATAGTTCCTTCTGTCTTCTCACATTTCACCGTTTTTTTCAATCAAAAACTCTCTCTCATTCTCTTTTTAATTTTTTTTTTTTTAAATCGAAAGCAGTGAATGGGCTCATCTTCTTCGTCGTCGCTTAATAAGTCTCCGTTTGGAACAGAACGTATGGTGACACCAGAATCTCCCATGAAAGATACTAATTCAGCTCCGATCACTGTTAAAAACGATGGCGTTACGATCATTTCTAATTCCTTGTACTCCTCGTCTCCTTCTGCCAAGAAAATATTCGGTAATTCTTCTCTCAGTTTCTTATAATCGAGAGAGAATATCATCTTGATAGTTTATTATTTCTATTTTTTTTATTAAAAAAATCGAGAATGATTAGTTCATGATGATATTGAATCTGACTGGGGTTTCTTCTCAGATATATTTTTTATATATATAAAAGTTTAATACTTTTGCTGATAATTTTATTTTAAATGTTCATCCAATTCAATTCTCAGAATCGCCGAGAAAGAGTACAACATCGGTTCATGTGGCGTCTCCGGCTGTCAAATCTCGGTGGTCGTTTTCTTCTTCTAAGAAAAGCTTCGGTATTTTATTACATAAAGATCTCTCTCTGTTTTGAAATTTTAACTCATTTCCTGATTGGTCTTGGTCTTTGTCTGATGTTCAGTTTAGTTATTGTCCGATCTAGTCATCTAACTACACACTTTTTTTTTTAATTACATAAATAAACGTTCAACATAATTGCACATGTGGTGGAGGGAGGTTCGGTGATCGGAAAAATAAGTCTCTAAAATTATTGGTTTTCTAAATTAATCAGTTTGATTAACTTCCGGTCAACATAGAGAGAAAGACTGTTTGGTTTATTTCTTTCGTATGTGATAAGATCATATCTCTGATTCGATTCCTTCCATTAATAGAATTTAAGTAAAAATGATTTTAATACCAAAAACAAAAGACTTTCCCGTGACAACTGAGCTTTTTTTTTTGTTTCTCACAATGAGAAAAAGGTAACTTATAAAGACAAGAGAGCTATTTTGGTGAATTGTGATAGTAAAAGTTGTCTACTTTACCTGTGACCCAGATCTGAAAAAAAACTGTGTAAAAGTATGCACACTCACTTTCTTGATCTTTGGTTCCATTGTTTTTCACGCTTTAATTTGAACAAGTGGTTTTTGAAAATTTATATTTTTTTACCCGGGAACTTTAGTATATTTCATATTTAATCTCTTTTTAGGCATTGCTTTGTAGTTTTGTTTTGCTAAGACATTGCTTTGTAGTTTCCTCAGATTCTTCATTCAAAAAAATAAAGTTTCCTCAGATTCCATCTCCTCTGTTTTAAGGGGTTTAGACTTCTTTCTCTGTTTTGTTCTGTTCTGTCTTAAGATGGTGACTGAATCAAAAGGTTTGAAATAGTCACGCATTAATCATACACTTACATTCTTGTTTTGAGTTGTATCTTTTTAATTTGTTTCACAGGAAGTAAAGATGAAACCTTTTTCGATACTCAGCAATGGCTACAATCTGACTCAGATGATGATTTCCACAGCGTAAATGGCGGTAAAAAAACTTGGATCTTTTATTTTTATTTTCTTGCTGGTAGTGAAGTTCAAGAATCTTGATTTGTGTATGCTCTGTTTACTCAGATTTCACTCCATCGCGTGGAAACACTCCCATGAGCAGCTTCTCGGATAGACTTCCTCGTATCAACAACCTTATATTCCACGAGAAGAAGCCTTCTCGAGGTTCTTCTCCAGCGCCAAAACCTAGGAGAAAGAAGCTTGGTGATCTTTTCAGAGAAAGTATAAACGAAGAACGAGAGGAAAGCTCTGGAGGGTCATCAGCTCTCAGCTCTCCTTATCTCTCTGGTGAAAACTCAGGGGAAATTAACAAGGCAGCAATTGAGGACCCTAGTGTGAAGGAAGAGAAGAAGAAGTCTAACTGGCAGCATCATCGTTGTCTTCCTGGTTTCTCTGCATGTGGTGGAAGTTTCATGGAGAGGAGGAAGAAGATGAGCTCTGAAACTGGAGTTGTTGCTGTGAAATGAGTTGCAGAGATAATAATATTGTGTATATGATAAAATGAGAAAGAGATCTCAGAGTAAAAGCTCTTGTGAATTTTTATAAGTACTACTTCACTTGCTGTGATGAGAAGAAAATGAATCCGATAGTTGAAGAGATTATTGTAAAAAAGGAAACAGAGATGTTCTGGTGTGTTGATGAAATGATGACCTTTGGATCTTTGGCTTGTCAAGTTTGAAAAATCTTACCACTTTTGTGATACAAAACTTACCATGGTTAATGAATTTACAACAAATAGTTCTCAAGTTCAATGGTGATAAAAAAACTCTTCTTCTTGGAATAGTTCTCATTAATTTTCAGACTAATCAAAACCAGCTTACTAGTTAGCTTTTATATTTAAAATGGAAATGGTTCAAAGAATAACACAAGAGGAATTAGAAGCTTTATAGGTGAAAGTAGGTAACCAGCAAAAGGTACAAGCTCTATTTCCAAACCGGGTGGTTCTTAAATCTTGCTTGCATGTTAAGGCTTTCTAGGCTCCTTAACTTATTCGGCAATTCTGATGCAAACGTTCTACTAGAACACACATAAAAATATCAGAAACAAACAGAGCAAAAATACTAATTTAAAGATATGACAACTACTAAAGATCTTAGCTTCGATTCAACTCCAAGCTTGTTTTTGTTTATTTTCTTCCTAACTTTTATATCTTAAGCAACCAATGTCATGCATTGCTGTATATATATATGCTCTAGCAGTAGCTTAACTTAGTATTTCTAAACAGAGTTCAATTCACTAAAAACCAATGACATTGCAAGCAGCTCTAGTTATCCTGGTTTTCTCCGGTTTATTTGCGGTTAAGACAACTTTAGCAGCACAGCATGTGATAGGCGGGAGCGAGGGCTGGGAGCAATCCGTTGACTTTGATTCTTGGTCGTCCGATAAATCTTTCAAAGTCGGCGACCAACTTGGTATGTTTTTCTCTAAAATCAATTTTCTTAAACCGACCAGTTAATGCTAACCAAACCGTTTTTTCGTTCCTTGTAGTTTTTAAGTATTCCGGACTACACAGCGTTGTCGAGCTGGGGAGCGAAACGGCATACAAAAGTTGTGACCTGGGAACACCCGTAAACTCCTTAAGCTCCGGAAACGACGTCGTTAAGCTGTCGAAAACAGGTACTCGTTATTTCGCATGTGGGACCCCAGGGCATTGCCAATCAGGCATGAAGGTTAAGGTCAACGTTGTTTCTGCTGACTCCACCGCTGTTCCCTCCCCGGGTTCGGATTCAAGCTCCGGCTCAGATTCGGGTTCGAGCACCGGCTCAGATTCGGGTTCGAGCACCGGCTCAGGTTCGGGTTCGAGTTCCGGTCAGGGGTTACGTGCTTCCGTTGGATATATTTTAGCGGTCGGATCGTTGGTTATTGGACTTGTTTGGGCTTTCTGAGAAAGGCTTTTGTATTGTATCGAAAACATTTTCGGAGGGGAGAAATTAATAATTTTGTGAATTATTAATCCGTATTTGTTGTATTTTGCATCATTATGTATTTCGAATATTACATTTGTGATTTTGTTCTTTTATCCGTATTTCTCAATTACTTTGGTTCCTCACCCTCTTGTCCACTTGATTGGTCCGGTTGGAATATTCTCTGTTATGCCTTTTTATATGCCCACTTTTTAATAAAGTTATTCATTCTGTTTAGTATTTTTTATTTATTTTGTTCACAATTTAGCTTAGTACAGATAACATAAACATACATATTTTTCTTAACATTTTAAAATAATTTCTTTACAATTTTACACTAGTTTTCAAGCTCACTTCAACTGAGTACAATATTAATTATCTAATTAAAATAAGATAAAAAGACCTCTTTAACAAAACAAATGACTGTATTTTATATCTAATTAATATTTAAATTTACTACAAACAAATTGTTTTTATATAACTCAAATAACACTCCAATGTCTGAGAGACTAATACTATTTTAAAACGAATCTTTTGAAACAGATGAATTTTTGTTTTTGTTTTTTCCTTTAAGTTTCTGTCAAAAAAAATATTTTTAAAAAGAGGGAGGGAGCGAGAATCGTCGTCACTGATCACCACAGAGCAATCTTTTCCCCTAAATAGTCGACTCTCGTTTTCTTCTCCGGAGAACAAATCGGAATCACGCCGTCCTTTCGTTCGCCAGGAATCCAATGCCGGAAGACTCTACATCGATTGACTATGTCATGGAGAAGGCATCGGGACCTCACTTCTCCGGTCTTCGCCTCGACAGCCTTCTCTCTTCTCCGTCGAAATCTTCCAACTCTTCTCCTTCTCACTTCCGCTCCGGCGTCTCATCGTTCTCCCTGAATCCCGATCCCGCCGCGCCTAACCAGCCTTTCGTAATCGGTGATTCTTCTTTCCTTCCTCTCCCGCGCCTTAATCCTTTTGCTTAGTCAGTTAGTCGAACTCTCTCGAATTCAGATCAACGAGTATTACCTCTCTTAGTTTATTGAATTTGATGCTTCAACTGCCTTTTATGTTAGGGTTTATATGCTTCCAATTTTATCTAGGTCAGTTTCTAGGGCTTAATCCTGTTTAGATTTGATTAGCTCAAACAAGATAAGAGATATCTGTATTGATATCAGTTTCTAGGGGTTGACTTTGTTTTCATTTGAATTCTGTAGGAGTTACTGGTGGTACAGCTTCTGGTAAGACCACTGTATGTGACATGATCATCCAGCAACTTCATGATCATCGCATTGTTCTTGTTAACCAGGTTAGATTCTTAAGCCGTCCCCTGTCCCCAGTTACTCATGTATCACTAGCTAGCTCTTGGATATATGATGTATTGTTCAATTGATTAGGATTCCTTTTACCGTGGTCTGACATCTGAAGAACTGGCGCGTGTGCAAGAATACAATTTCGATCACCCTGGTAGATTTTCTTACTTGTTTGAGAACACTTATATTCAGTTCAGGATATTTTTTTTAATTTTTTTTTTCGTTTTCTACAGATGCCTTTGACACTGAGCAGCTTTTGCATTGCATTAATACACTCAAGAGTGGGCAACCCTATCAAATTCCAATTTATGACTTCAAGACCCATCAACGTAAATCTGATGCTTTTCGTCAGGTGCATACTCTTTTGTTTCTATTGTCTAAAGATGTGTCTCCATTTTTTGACCTCCATGTTATATTTCTGCGGTTTTATTCTTTTAGCTTCTAACTTCGTATGGTTGTGGATCTTGGGAATATTGAGTTTTGATATGTTTATGTTTCAGTGGTACCCATATTTTGTCTATTATAGTCGTTGAGTTTATGAGGATTATCATTTGTTAAACCAATCAGTGGGGGATTTTTTTTTCAGGTCAATGCTTGTGATGTCATAATTTTGGAAGGGATTCTAGTTTTTCATGACTCACGAGTTCGGGATCTGATGAATATGAAGATCTTCGTTGACACAGGTCACCACCTTAACTCCAGGATAACTAGCTTCTGTATATTGTCTCCTTTCTACTTTGGTTTTCCTTTATTTGGCCTTATTTTTTGGACAATTCTAAATGATATAGCGAGTACTGTATATTGTAATGGAAGCTGTCCATTTCCTGTTCTGTAGCTGACGATGCTCTTGACGGATTAACTCACTTTCGCCATTTATCACTTGTTGACCTTTAAAGACAGAATGAATGCCTTCGGAGCTATATAATTAG
This sequence comes from Sinapis alba, assembly GCA_012274485.2. Taxonomy (NCBI): domain Eukaryota; kingdom Viridiplantae; phylum Streptophyta; class Magnoliopsida; order Brassicales; family Brassicaceae; genus Sinapis; species Sinapis alba. The sequence continues at coordinate 283,092 of MU105664.1, read as the reverse complement.
CCAACTTTGAATCTCCTTTAAATGTCTATAATCCTTATCGAAGTTAATAGTCCTCATCGTAGCTATTAATTGGTTTCAGATGCTGATGTAAGGCTTGCTCGCAGAATCAGACGTGACACCGTTGAGAGGGGTAGGGATGTTGATTCTGTGCTTGAACAGGTTAGTCTTTGTTTCAGATGTTTGGTGTAAGTTTGTCAGCCAGATACACATATCTAAGTTAGTGCTCTAATGTGTTGAATACGAGACCAGGAACCAGCAACTCTGGTTGTTGTTCTACTGACAACTTAGTGTTCCTGTTCTGAACTCTTTAGACTCTTTTATATAACACTGCTATCTTCCGAGCTTCTTTTATTTCTCAAGTTTTCTTAGTTTGAGGGTGTTATATTTATTTGCAGTATGCAAAGTTTGTAAAGCCTGCTTTTGATGATTTTGTGCTTCCTTCAAAGAAGTATGCCGATGTGATAATTCCCCGAGGAGGTGACAATCACGTTGCTGTTGATTTGATTGTGCAACATATCCACACAAAACTTGGGCAACATGATCTCTGCAAAATCTACCCAAATCTTTTTGTTATCCAATCAACATTTCAGGTAGCTTTTGCCATTTTCTAGATATTTGATTCTTGATTCAGACGATAAGGCTAAAAACCATTTTCTCACTCTGAGATCATAATTGCAGATAAGAGGCATGCATACACTTATTCGAGAGAAGGACATATCAAAACATGACTTTGTGTTTTACTCAGACCGCCTTATTCGTCTGGTACCCTCTAATTTGAACTTCTCTTTCAATGTATCAGCTTTCAAGCTTGTTATTTCGATTCTTAATGGCTTTATTTCAGGTTGTGGAGCATGGTCTTGGCCATCTGCCATTCACTGAGAAACAAGTAGTTACTCCAACAGGTATAAGAAAAGAATGGCTTGAGCTGTAGCTATAATTCTTATTTTTGTTTAAGATTGTCATGGTGTCCGAAAAACTGGACCAACTAGTTCTTGAGATCCATTATCATGTGCATTGTGGAAGTCAAAGAGAAACCTAATGCTTTATGTGGCACGTACTGCTCCATTGCATCTGACTATAATAATTTCTAATCTTTCCCAAACCAGGATCTGTGTATAGCGGTGTTGATTTCTGCAAGAAACTTTGTGGGGTCTCAATCATTCGAAGGTAAGCGTCGAAAAGTATTACATGTTTTGAAGTTCTTGATAGATGGAGAACAGAGCTGTTTGGTTTTCCACTTTGTTTACACCTTTCGAAATACAGATGCAAGAAACATTGGAGGCATACATTGTTCCACTTCTGTTCTATTGTCTTGGCTAATTTTTCTGTTTTGTACGCTTTACTAGTGGCGAAAGCATGGAAAACGCATTGCGCGCATGTTGCAAAGGGATTAAAATAGGGAAGATTCTTATTCATCGTGAAGGCGACAACGGAATGCAGGTTTGTTTGTGTGTGTTTTTTCTTCTTAACACCTTTTAACAGTTTACAAAGATCATGTTTCTTTCTAAAACAACGAAACTTTTAAATAATTCTTCCTCGCTTATGAATCAGCTTATCTATGAGAAGCTTCCAAGTGATATTTCCGAGCGCCATGTCCTGCTTCTAGATCCCGTTTTAGGCACAGGTAATTTCAGTTAATTCTGTTTTCATGGTTTGAAGTGTATATTCTACTTATCTTCCATTGGATATCTTGAAGGTAACTCTGCAAGTCAGGCGATAGAATTACTCATACAGAAAGGAGTTCCTGAATCCCACATAATATTCCTCAACCTTATCTCGGTGAGTGTTAAATCAACCAAATGATATTTCAATACATAACTCTGTCGCAGTTACAAACTCACAATCGATTCTGCGTTCTGCAGGCTCCGGAAGGAATTCATTGCGTCTGCAAACGGTTTCCATTGTTGAAGATTGTGACATCAGAAATAGATCAGTGTCTGAATGAAGACTTTCGGGTTATACCAGGCTTGGGTGAGTATGGAGATCGTTACTTTGGTACTGACGAGTAAAAGTACTTACTAATCTCTGGTTTGAAAATCCCTACGTAATGTTGTTGTGTCTTTGTCTGCGTGGGCATAAAGTTGCGACAATGTTATCAATAAATGAACCACGGAAAGAGAACCATAGCATCTATTTTTCTGGCAGAAAATCATTTGGAGTTGTTTTGTACAAAGTTTGATTTCGATCAACAGACCACTTTCCTAGTATATCATAACTTCTTAAAAAACATGTATGACACATGTTCACTTTCAGCTGGGTCACTCTATTTTTTACCTGATAATATCGTTTTTCTTTACAAAAATTTCAGTGCATTCTCAATAGTCTTGACTCAATGCTACTAGACTATTATGAATGTTTAGTCACAATTGAAACAGTGTTATTCAGGCGTCATCCAAGGAAGTTTACAGCTAAAAGTGTGACTTAGGCGTCATCCAAGGAAGTTCCTCCCCACCCAAACTATCAGCAACCATCTCCTCCGCCTCTGAAGCTAACTGTATCCTCAGCAAAGGCCTCCTTGCCGGAAGAACTGGCAACGGTGCCTCCCCACGTATAATCCTCACAGCCTCCTTCACCCTCGGCCGCTTCTCGCAATCAGGATGCGAACATACCATCCCAACCATCAGCACTCTTTCCATTTCCTCTGCATCAAACTCTTCCTTCAGCATAACATCAACACCATCCAGGACCTTCCCTTTCTCCCAGAGACTCCACATCAGGTCTATAAGTATTGACCCGTCATCTCCAACCGGTCTACGCCCCGTACACACCTCAAGAACCACCACACCGAAACTGTAAACATCTGTTTTCTCGGAAGGTACACCTGTGTAAACGTATTCAGGTGCTAAGTAACCCATGGTACCTGCTGGGAGAGTAGCGTTGCGTCCGGCTAACATCGCACTATGCTCATAAACCTCAGCTAACCCGAAATCACCTAACTTTGCGTTGAACCCAGCGTCAAGCATTATGTTACAGGTCTTGACATCACGGTGGATGATCTGTCTCTCACATTCTTCGTGTAGATAAGTAAGCGCAGAGGCCACCCCGAGAATGATGTTCACCCGCTGCTTCCAAGAGAGGACTACGAATTCTTCTGACGGATCCGATGAAGGTTTCTTGTGAAGGAAGTCACTCAAGCTTCCATTAGGCAAGTACTCAAACACTAAAGCCGTCTCTGTTCCTTCACTACACCAGCCCTGGAACTGAACTAGATTCTTGTGCCGCAAGTAACCCGTCATTGTAGTAAACTCTGTGGTGAAAGGGTTGCGGTTGCACTGTGGCCAGTGAGCCCGATCAAATCGCTTAACAGCCACGGATCCGACGGTAGGAATGGAGCCTCTGTACACAGTAGCTGAAGCTCCGTGACCCACGATTGTGTTCTCGTTGAATCCTGAAGTTGCAGACTTTATCTCAGCCAAGGATAATCTTCCGGGGACCCTGTTGAGCCCTCCTTCTTCACAAACAATCCTCTTCTTGCCTCGAATCAATGAGTAAGCAATAAACGCAGTGAGAACAACAACTGCAGCTAAACCAGGTAAGAGACTCCAGAATGGTATCCTTAACCCAACAACTGAAACCCTAACATCTAAACCATAACGGTGGCGAGTCCTGGGATTCTCAAAGCAGACCAACCAGTCATCATCTTCTTGAATCGCGTCAGGGTGAGAGCCAAAGGTTCTAAATTTCCACCGCTCGACGATATGAAAAGCTGAACCAAGTGCGTTAGAAGCAGAGAAGCCGACGTGCATGTACTCTTTAAACTTTCCGGCGAGATCAATCTGTGCAGCTAAAACTGGACTCTTGGGCTTAACCCGTGAATACCCAACCCAAACTCTGATGAGTTTGAGAACGTCACTATACTCAATCCACACCATCATCTCTCTCCCACTCTTAAGATCAATCCCTTTGGAAATCGCGTCGACGGAAGCTACGGATACGATGGAGTTAACATCGATTCCAACGTGGTTATCGTTGATATCGCCGTGAATCGGGTCGAACCCAGTATCGAACTCGACGGCGATGAAGGAACCGTGCGGGTCTAGAGCCGGGTCGGGGAGGCCCAAGAAGCCGTTGGAGAAGGTGAAAGAATCTGCATTTGAGGTGATCAAGAAGGCGAAGCCATCGCCGAAGGGGCAAGAAGGGGAGGCGATGATGGTGAAGGAGAAGCGGCAGGAGAAAGAAGCGGTTGTGTTGGTGGAAGGTTCTAGAAACTTGATAGGGTAAATGTAGAGAGCACGTCCGATGCCGGAGGAGGAGCAGTTTCGCGGAGAGGGTGAGGGAAAACAGGGCTGTTGCTTGGTGAGGGAGATGGTGTGGTCGCGGAAGAAGGCATCGCCGTAGAGGGTTAAGTTGGGCTGCGACGGAGAGAAATGGAGAGAAAACGCGGGAAAATCTTGGGAGAGAAGGAGAATGAGGTAAAAGAAGAGGAGAAACGGATTCATCTCTGTTCTTGAGACGGTGAGCCTCTGTTTCGGAGGAAGTAGAGAGCGAGTGTGTTAATTCAACTGGGTCGGGTTAAGAATCTAACCGGGTCGGGTATTTTTAATTTGGTTTAATACAAACCGGGCAGAGATTTTTTTTCTTATTTTTTTACTTTATCCATTCCCGGCAACAAACAACAGGGAAGCAGTGATGCATTCGTCGACGCTTTTCTCGTTCGGCGCTCGGTATCCAATCATAACCTGCCGCGTGTCACCTCCGACTTCTTCCCCCGTCGCTTCTCTTTCTCTCCCGTCAAGCTCCTCCGACTCGCTAGCTTGCTCCCTCCAGTGCCCTCATTTCCAGTCGTACGCTCTTCTCTCCGATGATTCTTGTTATCTCTTAATTTTTCATTGAACTTTAGTGATAATTGATTCGAAGTGAGCTTAAATTTCGTGAATCTGAGGTTTGCAGGTGCTCAGGATGCACGCAGGAGTTTAATCTCCAGCGTCCGTCTGTCGTCGACGAAGCTTCAGACTTCTTCAAGCGTTACGGCGTCGAAGATTTCACTTTCGATAGTTGTAGACTGGTTAGTCCAATAAGAGATCTTTTGGTTTCTTCTGGTGATTCTCTTTTTTTGATATGGCGTGCTTCTTGTGTGGCAGTGGGGATGGAGGTGCCGAGCAAAACTAGCCGTTCGTGGCACGTCCGATAATGCATTGATAGGGTTGTATCAAGAGGGAACTCACTCCGTTGTTGATATTCCTGAATGTAAAGGTAAATTTCAATAAATTTATGATCTTATAAGCTGTCATGATGATGGTTTTGACTAGGTTGAGGTTTGATTTTTTGCAGCTCATCATCCTAATATTAATGCTGCCATCGAGTTACTGAGAGAAGGTATTGTTTCTTATTTGTTCTGTGTTTCAGAAGAACTGGTGATTTGATTATATTTACTATACTTTTAAGGTATTAAGGTGTTCGATGTGGTGCCATTTGATGAGGATCAGGGCACTGGGGACTTACGATATGTTCAGGTGATTTATTAGTGTATAACATTTGGTGTCTATATGAATCTTTTATTGTCTCCAATCTGGTGATGTGATGAGGTTTTTTCTATAGATGGCTGTTACGACGCACAGTACATCGCTACGTGCCCCAGAGAGATATAAAAATGGTTGGACAGTTTTCTCTTTTCTTTGTAGTATCTTTGGTTTGATTTGATTAAGTGAAGAGTTGCTGAGTATGAATCTTGGTTTCAGGAAAAGTGCAGGTGTCCCTGGTCTGGAACTCGAGAAATGAGAAATCTTATAATGCAGATAAGTTGCAAGCTTTGTCCAGCGTGAGTTTCTTCGTGATTCCTTTCTCTTTGTTTATTTGATTGTTCTGCTACTCTCACTTACATGTATTTCTCATTTGCAGTTCCTGTGGAGAAAGGGTGGACCCAACTGCAAGTTTCACCTGATCCATTCTGTCTGGGCTAACTTTCAGACGTCAACCAACAATGTGAGTCAGAGAACAAGATTTTCTTATGCTTGGGCCAAAGATTCAAAAAAATATCAGTGTTAGCTTTATAGACTTTGTTCTGACAAAGTGTTGTGAACATCAAACTTAATCATTCCGTTTGTCTTTAGATAATCTTTGGAAACAGATGGAGGCATCTTTTAGGTGAGAGGGATTTCTGGGAACATGTTGGGGGAATTGACATATCCTTGGATCCTTCCAGTTTTGGCCAAGCAAATACACGGGTAAGCATGCATATTTTAAGTTTAAGCTTTATGAGAGCAGCAGATTTGATCTCTGCTAGTTTGAACTGAATTTAGTGATGGCTGTAGTTAATGTTGTATGAATCCTAATATATCCAATGTTTTGTGTCAGGCTTTTGATAGCTTGCTTTGGAAACTGCATAAGTATGTTCCTGGCGGATCATCTGTTGCTGATCTATATGCAGGAGCTGGGGTAATTGGACTTTCGTTAGCTACATCGAGGAAATGCAGGCAAGAACAGAGATCGTTCACATTTGTCATGCATTTAAGAAGATTATGTATATATGTTCATATTGATGAAAAGACTGACCCAACTTTAAACTTTATCCTGATTGCAGTTCTGTCAAATGCATTGAAGTTAACAAAGAAGCTAGGCTGTCTTTTGAGAAAACAGTCCAGAGGTTGCCGAACTCATTGAATTGCAGCATCACTTGGCACCATGCAGATGCTTCAGTTGTCAGTAGTGTTTGTTTATAGCAACATAAAAAAAATCAATTTTTTTCTAGGATTTGGTCTAACACTTCTAATGATGTGTTTTACCTTGTATTCGATTCTACAGAACCCACTTTCATGGATTATAGGAACAGATGTAGTCGTGGTGGATCCTCCAAGGAGAGGTCTGGATGCTTCTCTCCGCCAGATTTTGGAGTCTGTCCCCTCTATTGAGAAAAGAATGAGGTCTTCATCACAGAGGTTGTTCAATTTCTTCTGAATAAAAGTTTTAAATTTGCTTCCACAGACCATCATCAGAACTCAAAAGCTAGATCGTTTATGGGTCTGTCAAATTTTGTATAAATTCAGTACAAGCTCGAATGCAAAAGAGGAGAAGAGGCCGTGGATATTAAGAGCAAGGGAACTTTCAGTTCAAGCTGGCAACAAGCTGACCCCAGAGGAGAATAATACTCTACCGCAAAGACTCATTTATATAAGCTGTGGTTGGGAAAGCTTTAAGGAGGTACTAGAGACAATCACTGATATCACCACCTCTATACTACCAATAAACTCTGCTTCTTTTGGTTCTTTCTAACTTCTAAACAATTGTTTAGGACTGCAAGTCATTGTTATCTAGCAGAGCATGGGAGCTGGAAAAAGCACATGGCTTCAACTTCTTTCCCGGAACTGACAGGTAATCAGTTCTTAGAAACAATTAGTTTTATGTTTTAGACTGCAATAAGTGCTTACTTTTACAATTGGTGTTTTCAGCATTGAAGTCTTGGCCGTATTCAAGAGAAGGGTTGTGATGAAGAAAAAGAAGAAAACGGGAATAAAGAAAGTGCGTGCTAAGTAGAATCGTAAGGATTCTTATTAGTTAATCTGTAGTAGATTGAATTTCAAAACTCCAGGAGACCATGTAGTGGATGAGAAAACAATTTTGATATGTTCCTTTTCAAAAGGAGATATGATTCCTCTCTCACTGTGATTTTTCAAGTATTAACAGAAATCTGTGCAATATTTTCAACTTAACATCTTCTGTTTGGTATGAAGAAAAAAAAATGCAAAACTGGACAGAAACATCTTCAAGAATGGGAAGAAAACAACATAGCTGCAAAGCCATTTTTACAGACCACAGGTATAAAACAAATGGAGTAGCAATTCAGTGTGCTTTTCTACCTTTGGATTTTTCCAAGTGAGGAAAAGCTTGTAGAATGTTGTATGCCCTTAGATCCTGCCTGGTTAAGATCCCAATGACAGGAGACCTCTGCAAACGATTTAGTTAGTTTCATTAGAGTTGTTACTAGGCTTTATAGAAGTATGAAAGTAAAAGAGAGTTAAAAAAGCATAGAGGCTCACTCCTGAGGCTTGAATCCTGGGAACAATAAGCAAATGTCGAAGTCCCACTTGCCGGAACAACACCAAAGCCTTGGCCACAGACATGTTCTCCATGACAGTGTAAGGTGTTGTGTTAGTGAGAGGATGAAGATCAACATACATTTGCATTTCAGAGCTTGTGATGGCCACATCGTCAAAATTGTCTTCTCTCTCAGCCAATTCATCCCATGGAAACTTCTCCCTGACCTCCCACTCCTCTGTTCTTCTTTTCTCTGTCAAGAACCATCTCTTTTTCAGCACTTTAACGAGGTGTGCTCTCAGGATCAACCCATGGAGCTCTATAGACCCAGTTCCTAAACCCGCTTGAGGAGGTACTTCTGCTTCATCTAAAACAGGGAATGCATTATGTGTCGTGTTCCTTAGCACATCAACTATCTTAGCAACCTTTTCTACACCTTGCAGGGTTACAACAGGGGGCTTAGCATCACCAAGCTCACCAACGGAGAGGTTCCTCATCCACGGTTCTGGATTTGCTTCCAAGAAAGGCAAGCCCTTAAGATGCAATATGATATCATAGATACTTGGATTAAAGCTGTCTCCCACAGTTTTGGCAATCAGAAGCACAATCATTGTAATGGGAAGCAAAAGAAGGTTGTTGGTGAGTTCGAGGAATATAACACAGAGTGACACAGTCATTCGCATCGAACCAGCCATGAGTGAAGCGGCACCAAGAACAGCGTAAAGCCCTTGGTCAATGCTAGTGTAAGATCCCATCACCCCACCAAGCATTCTGCCATATGCAGAACCCATGAGGATGATTGGGAGGAAGAGACCAGACGGTGTTGCAATACCAAATGTGAAAAGCCCCAAGATGCAGTAGAGCACAAAGAATATCCAAAGGGAACCCATGCTAAACTCATTGGGAGTGTTGGAAGAGAAAATGTTTCTGACAGCATCATCGTTAGTAGTGAGAAGCAGAGTAGCTAGATCACTGTAGTAACCTTTTGGGCAATGGAACTGTTTGAAGTTTCCCGATCTACCATTCGTAGGGCATCTCTCTTCTATCGAGGGGTCACAAGGTGTGCACTTCGCCAAGAAAGGAAGACCGTAGAGGCAAACAGATGTGAAGAGAGATACCGTAAGACTGAGAAGCACCTTATGGATCTTACCCTTCCTGCAAAACGACCAAACAAGGTAAGTAAGCACCTTCTATAACATAACAAGAGTTTGCAGCATTCAAAACTTAACTGGTTGATGAGATTGTAAAGCCGGAGAACTTTATGCAGAAAGTGATTGTAGAGGCTTCCAAGAACTCCACCAATGACACCAATCAACGTGACAGGGATTATATCAGTCACATGGTAAGTATAAGTTACGTGACTCACATCAAACATGATAAGCCCTCCTCTTCCAAACAATCCACACTTGCCTGAGTTGCATATCTCTATGAACTCCCTTAGAACAACCACAACAACCGCTGTGCTGAAGAAAGTCCGCCACAACAAGGCGCTTCTCCACCAAGTGGCCACTTCCTCAAGGGCGAAAAGCACACCTCCAACAGGTGACCTGAAGGCTGCACAGACTCCAGCTGCTGAGCCACACGTTATCAGGTCCCTTCGGTCTCTATCGTTGTTGAAGTAACGAAGCCACCGCCACTTTAACCGGTGGTTGTCTGGTCCGCCTTGTCCAAGCAAAGAAGCTATGCAAGTTCCAATGTGAACTAGAGGACCTTCTTTACCTAGATCAAGTCCAGCTGCAACCGCTCCTATGCTTCCAATGATCTATCAAACCCCTCAAAACGTGAGTCAAATAATCAAACTTCCACATGAGTCTCCTTAAAATGTTCAGAAAACAAACCTTAACGATCATAGTGGTAGCACCAAACATGTTGGGAGTGTCGATGCCATTAAGATAAGCTTTGATCTCAGGAATGCCAGGACCAGCAGCCGTGGGAGCAAAGCATACACAAAGCACAGACGCAACCAACGTCAGCCCTAGATTTGCCCCAGCAAACATAACCAGACCTGCTACATATCTGTTACCCACACAAGACTTTTATCATTATTACACTCCAAACGAAAGTTTTTGGAGTTGGATGATTACCTTTCTTGAGCGAGGAAGTGACCAACTGCTAAAAGCTTGTAGCCAGCGATGTTTTCGACGGCTAAGTTGATGAGAGTGGCGATTAGACCAGTGAATAGACCGATAAGACAAGCGAATGTCCATTTCAAGAATATGTATTGAAGGACTTGTGTTTTTGATCTTTTTCTCCAATCATGCTTAAACAAATCGTTCTCGTTTATTCTGTCAATATTTCATTAAAGATTATTATAAAAAACTGAGACCAGGAAATCAAAATTGTACAAAGAAGAAGAAGAAGAAGAAGACATACTCATAGTCCAAGCTCTCGATGTGAGAAACCTTTGTACCGACCAAAGCAAGTGGAGTTGAAGATAGTGTTCGGTTAGCCTTAACCAGAGGCTGGTTTAGTGTGTTGCTCTCTGGGTCTTCTTGTTGTTCTTCTTCTCCATTGTAACTACTACTATTAACAATCTGGTTCAAATCTTCTTCCATAAGTCTCTCTTTCTCTAAATCAGATAAAGAAGAAACTGGCTTTTGGTCGGAAACTCTGCAACAGAACTGTTTTAAGGTTCTTGAAGAGCTATCTCTGTTAAAAGAAAGCACTTCTTGGTGGTTTTCTTTTGTTTTAGTTATTTATTTATTTTCATGCAAATTGGTTTTTTTTTTTCTTTGTTTTGCTTTCTACAAAGTTTTATACTTGTAGATGTATACATACGCATATGCAGAAACACATGTAGATATATACATATATGAGATTTTAATATCATGTGTTGAATCTTTGTTAGACGACTCTTATATGAGCATTTATTAATTATTCTTTGTGAAAGGGCAACGAATAGATATATGTAACTCATACATATGCTACACCTACACTACAAGATGGACAATGATTGGCCATTTAAATATTAAGTCTACAAATAAATTACAAACAAAAGATAATAAGCAAACGGTGAGTTCATACGTATAACGAAGGCGATATGCATAGCAAAACAAAAAACAAAGAACGTAGGGATATGATTATTACCAAAAAAAAAAACGTAGGGATGTGACTTCTTGACTTGTGGCCTAGTTTGTATATCCATAGAGATTATCAGCTTATCTCTTTTTTTTTTTACCAAAAGAAATGGCTAGCTAAATATTTTTATAAGAACTATCAGTTTATCAGCTTTCTTTAGATAAAGCAAAATAAGATTTGTTTTGACTAGAAATATAATACTGTTTATGTTCAACAGTAATTTTTATTTATTTATTTTATAAGATGTTTGACAAGTTTTTATATATTGTTGAATCTTTAATTTTCATGATTAGTTAAATTCTGCACTTCAGCTCATTATATAATAATCTAACTTTTTGAGTTTTTATTTAGAACGTATTTGTAGTACTTTGGAAAAAGGAGTAAAAGTTATGATCCAGACGGTTTTGGTTTTGGTTAAAGACAATTGACAAATGTTAGTATGTTACAAGTGGATTAAAAGACTATTTGTTAACCTCTCCAACTCAGTATTTTTGAACACATCAACGTAGACACATGTAACAGTTCAAATACGTCTAGCCTTCTTGAGATCTAATGGTTATAAAACCTTCAACTCTTGAGGTGATCAAACAGACACTTTTAGATAGATTGCTAATCAGTTTTTCTTCCTTCTCTCAAATGATTAATTCGAGACACAGACTTCTAACCAGAACGAGCTATTGACCAAAATAAATCGGACCCAGTAGGTTATAATGTACAGACTAACAACAAAACAATAATAATAATAATAGGGTAAGAAAATGTATTGTGCAAACTAGACCATAAGATTCATTCGCGCAAGAAGCCAACATGAACATGTGATTTATATCGCAAGAAGAGTATCGAACGGCGATCTTGTCGTTGTGGATCCACTAAGAATACTTGTCTTATCGAAGACCACTCTGCTCCAATTGGCTGTCTCTTGACCCGACACGTGTCCTCTCGTGGTTCATGTGATTTTTGCTCTCCCATTTATTTTATGAGAAAATAAAATTTCAACAATTCTAGCTATTATTCAATTAAGTGTTTTTTTTGACAAATATTATTCAACTAAGTTATTCGTCAGTTTGTCTTCCTCGTATTCATAAAAATTTACCGCATTATCTATCCAAAAGTAGCATCTCTGGTCTATCATCTATGAGTCATTGACTGTGGTAAGGAATTTGAGAGAAGCCATCAGATTTTACTTTTTTTTTTGCTCCCCATTTTAAAATATATATAACACTTTTTTGAGAAAAAATTCCCGTAACACTTGAGATGTTTTTATTCGATATCCAGTTTGAATGTACATGAATTATCATTATAGAATTATCTTAATTGTCATTGTATTTCGGGTGATGGAAAAAATAGACATTGTGTTTCGTGTTATTGTTGGGAGGGCCACCTCAATAGTTGAGAAAACTGGCATATACTAATATTTCACCATATATGCATATATATAAATAATGCTCGCTTTCAGGAAGATTTTTTAAAATAACATTCGAGTATTATGGACTTATTATTTATGGTATATAAATTGACAATTATAGACATTTCGTGTAGGGTATTTGTGTACATATAAGCAAATTGATGTATACATATAGGCAAATTGATTGGATAAAGATTATTGTGGAGAGATTAATACGATATTATTGAAGATAACATTGACTCTGCGCTTGTGGATGACTAGCTAGACAACCTCCACGTTTTATGTTTTCTCCAATATTTTTTTTAAAAAAACCTCCAAATAGAGAACAATAGATGTAGCGCGAGTTAGTAGAAAACAATATAGAAATGTATTCAGTCAGATTTTTTTTTAATTAACCAAGAGTTCCGGTTCCGACAGACCGAGATTCAATTAACTAATTTTGAGGTCTACCCACTAATAACAGACAAACTCAATTATTTTACGTGAAAACTAGATATTCACACCATCTAACCACATGAAAAATCTAATAAATTTATTAGAGAAAAATTACATCCTAACATGGACCAACAAGACGATTCCATATATACAATAGCAGTCCTAATGTCTAAAAATTCACAATTTAAAGAGATTTTTAGAAAATTTTGACTGAATTTATTTTATCTTATTTAGAATTGAAAACCTATATTTCTTTAACTTCCCGTTAAACCAGACCTATTTATATAGTAGAAACCGCTAGACTACTCCAAAATGGTTTATTCAGTTAGATACTTAATTTACATATGTAAATATATAATATGAATTGATCCATATGTATATTTATCTTTTGTAAGAATATCATACTTCCGTAACTTTGCATAGTCTATTTCTCTTTTCCTTTACTCTTTTATAATTTTGTTTGTCTACGACTCCTACCGGTGTTTTCTTGATATCAAACCGTTGAAAATCCCTGTTTTAAGTTCTTATCATTGTTGTAAAACATATTGTGTTATATCTACGAAAAGCATCCTATCGCAAATATTTAAACATTCATCGTGTAACAAATACAAACACAGGAAAACAAGGGGAATTTGCACCCCAAAAAGAACACAGTTTCAATCATTCGTTGATAAACAATCAAGGTTTACAACAAAACGTACATATTATTAAGAGCAGGACCACTAACTATAATTCATGGGAAAAAAAAACTATAATTGATGAACTTAAAAAACATTCAATGATTCAAATGAAAAGAGTTGACAACTTGCTAATCTAGTTGTATTTAAAAGATTCCGAAATCTTCACTGAGTGCCAGTTTGAGCATAAAGAAACAAAAAGGTCCAACATCATAAACTATTTTACAAATCCTCTGAAATAAATTAATAAAGAGGTCTAACAGCAAAACAATAGTTTATAAATGTTTTGAAATAAATTACACCAACATAACCATCTATGATATACATCTATTTAGAAAACTTAAGTTATATTTGTCATATGTTTTTTTTTGCTCATTTGGTCTCAGTTGTTTATTAGCTTTGTTAGAACAACTGCTTTTACATTATATGTTTTGCACGAGTTTTAATTTGTGTTTGCACTTAAATACGACTGTTATAATTTTTAATATTAAACTTACAATCATATACAAGTATTACTTAAGTATAGATATATATATATATAATATGTTCAGGTGAAGATGTAAATATTTAAAACCCAAGCTAGTATGGAATGTATGTCTAACAAAACTCTATGATATATACTTGTTTAGACTTTTAAACTATGCCTTTGCGTTTGTTGCCACATAAAATGTTTTGTGTAATTCTCAGTAAACTTCCTGCAAAACAATCATATAACGATGGAATGTTTTTTAAAGGTTGATGACGCTTGGATTCTTATCTAATTGGTTGCTTCTTACCTAATCAAAAGATTAATTAGTGGAACATCATAATTCATCGATTAAAATATTTTTTATCTAACAAGTGATTGGTTAATTCCACCCACTGGCAATTGATTCCTATCAGTCACTCACTTTCTCTACAAGTTGAAGTTTAATAAGGAGATTTTTTAATATCAAGTGAAAGAACACGTATGCATTACTTTACGTCCCTTCCTTTTGATTCGTCGATAAAAAGTTGAAAACATGAAGAATCTTATAATATACTGAAAGACTCAATATCATGATGCAATCAAATGTACATTAAGCTTAACCCCTGGAGTCTCGGGTAATGAAACTTACATATTCTTGTTGTTATGAGATTTGTTTTGCGATCCTTTGTGATTGTTAAAGAATAAAACATATATAATTCAGTGCTTAAAGTCTATACCTTAAGTGAACAGAAAGTCCACCATATATACACCTTATGTCGTTTTCTCAGAAATCAATTTATAGTGAATAAGACGGCATGTTTTGGTCTAAAAAGAGTTTTCAAAGGAAAAATATATTTAATATGATATATGGAATATGTAAAGGAATATTAGGTCGAAAGTTTGAGTTGTAATCATAATCAGTGTTACTGAGAGTTCACAAGAAGTTTACCTAAAAGTAGGCTATACTAAATCTGAGAGCCCACTAAGAGAGTCATGGCCTTTAATACATCGCACGAAACCCAACAAAGAAACCGAAATGTCGTCCCCTAAAGCAACGCTACTTAAATCTTACTTAAATCTGGTCCTAGAGAGATGTTGTATTAGACCATCTTCTCTAAAAACAATCCTCTTTAAGGATGTACTCTTTTTATTTTATTTGTCGTTTTAGATTTATACACACAAATTAAAAAATATTTAATTTTTATATTAAAAAAAGAAAATTATAATCTATAAATCTAACCACATTTCAACCAATAAAAAATAGAATAATATATAAAATTAATTAATTTTGTATTAAAATTATAAAACGACAATTATTTTAAAACGAAAAATTTTACTCTACAACGAGAACTAAATTGAAACAGGTGGTATATTTTGCTATTTCAACCTATAAAATAAAATAAATTATAACTGAGATGAAATTTCCTTTAATATATTCTTTTAAAATAGCAATCTCTAGTTACAAAGTAAAAAATAGAAAATATCAGTGGGTTGAAAATGCTTTACATTTTAGAATTAGGTATTTTACCCGCGTATATATACTTAAAATTTTATAATTATTTATTAATACAATCATTATTAATTAAAAGATTATAAGATTATAATGATAAATTATTTACATTTCTAACAAATCATTATATATTTTTTTCATTTGAATTTTTTTACATAGAATTTTTTTTAAAAAATCTTTGTACATCATATTCATTATTTAAAAAAATAATCTTAAAAGTCACTCAATATTCTTTTCAGTTATATAAAAATAAAAAATTACTTGATTAATATTCAGTTATTTGTTTTCTATTTTTTTTTTTAATTTTTAACTTTTTATTAAAAGATAAGATAACAACACAATATAATGATTTATCTTTTTATTTTAAAATATATTTTTAGATTTTGGATAATTCTTATTATTATTAATTTTAATTATTTTTATATCAATTTTAATTATTTATCTAATCAAAATAATTTAAATTCGTTTTTTGTAGATAATTTATTATTTTTATTCATTAAAAATATAAATGATATTAATTAGTGTAACTTTTAATGTGAGAGCTTTATTGCGAAAAATCAGTTCGCAAATAATAATATAAAAAATAATTACACACTTCTTCGATCATGTTATCATTGTTGCGGTTCTTGATCAAAGACTAGCAAATCACATGTTTTTTAAGAAGTAAAGCTAATATTTTAGCTCTCTTTGCTAAGAGAAACCAGCAACATATTTATAGCTTTAATTAGTATGTATTATTTATAGCAGTTGCAGAGAGAGAAATATCGTGTACACTGCATCAGAGAACCAATTATGTATCTGCAACATTATCCAAGCGAAAAAGTATGTAATCCAAGGGTTGAAAAGTGCAAGTAAAACTAAACCTGAAATGCATCACCTAAGGTATATTAAAACATTGAAAGACATGTATACATGTCTCCTTGTTTCCTTGTCTCCATTTTCTCTTCTACTTTGTAATAAGTTGCTGGTCAACATTGTAAAACTCAAAAATCGGTATGGAAATTTAACATTTGTACCAAAAAAAAAAAAAAAAAAAAAAAAAAAAAAAAAAAAAAAAAAAAAAAAAAAAAAAAAAAANTACATGCAATAAACACATTTGAACTTGCAATGTACGGTACATTAGGTACTGATTGATGAATACGAAGTAACCTAAAAAGGATGGATATACTGAAACTGTATTTAAGAAGGTACATCATCATCATGCATCTCCCAGGTATCTTCTTCTTCATCCTTTTTTTACTCTTGCTTGCTGATGCCACTTATGATAGACCTCAGAATCTACTCAGAAATTAAAGTTAAGGTTTGGTCTAAGATGTTGAACAAAAAAGCTGATAAAGTGACTTTTTAATATGTTTTGAAAATCAAAATGTGATTCTTATTGAATGTATATAATGATACATCTTCGAATTGGTTCTAGAGTGGGGTGAAATTTTCTTCTTCTTTGGTCTTTTGAATAAACCTTTCTTGAGGAAAGTGAAGTGATAGAAGAAGCTGAGAGAGATTGGGAGGAGGAATAAGCTGCTATTAACGCTTCTGTGTTGAAGAATAAGAGATTGAAGAGTATTGTTGATAAGAATCAAATTAATTACGTGTTAATATATAAGACCCCTTTTCACATACGGTTTTGGATATTTAAAACCAGGTGCAGTAAATGGGTTATCTCAGGCCCATTAACTGGATTAATTTGTTGTTCTTTTTTTAGAGTTGATTACTTGATTTATGTAGAGGTTTATTTAATTAAAGCATTTTTAATATATTTCAATGTCTGCTATTTTCTAAGTAAAATATTTCAAATGGGAAGCGATAATGGTGGTGACTGTCTACGTGAACTTCCTCTTTAATAAATGCAAACGGAATTGTATTCTTTCGGAAAATATATTTCATTAAGGTGACATAAAGGTACTTTTGGTTGCTTAATATAATAAGTATGCATGATTAAAATACTAAGATTTGATGCAACCAAAGAAGCCTTAAGATTGGCCGATCAAGCAGTTGTCGATCTCACATGAATCTTTACATAAAAGTATGTATAAGTTTTTCTTAGTGAATGATATAAATGTGGAAATTCGTAAATCAATATAGTTTTTAAATATATTATTGGAAAAGAGACCATACAAAAACACATCGTTTGAGTGTCTGAATTGAACTCCTTTTCAACTTATTAAATCATTTAATTCTTTAGTTGTTTAAAGTGTAAAGGAAATCCTATAAGCTTTAGAAACTGTTCAATGTAACGTAAGAACATTTGATGCTTGATTCCTTTAGTGTTAGGAATATTAGAAATTCACTTTCTTGATTTTTTTCTATAGTTTTCTCTTAGTAGATCTGGTTGATGAACCTTAGCTAGGTATATTCGGCAAAGTTTTGGTCCGACTAATATCTCACTAAAATTGATTAGTTTACCAATCAAATGTTATTAGAATCAACAAGATTTAATGCCGCACCTGCAACGAGTACGACGTGTGGCATTTGGGTTTGGTGATAACTTACTTTTTAACATTTTATTTCTCTAGTGGACTAACTTTCAGATTTAGTTATATCTCTATGATGATGTCGACTTAATTCTTATTGTTATCATCCATATTTTCATATTAGATTTTGTATGTATAATGATTCAGAATCATGTTTATGCAAAATAATACTTAGTACAATTGTCCCTTGATAATCGTTCTCTATTTGGAATATATAGGACCACAATTCTGTATCGTTCAAATTTTAAAGATTAGGTTGTATTAGAAAAAAATTAGTTGAGAAAGACTATTTTCTTAGTAGAAAAATATATTTCTTTTTGTATGTATGAGCAAACCAATTATTTAAAAATAGAAGGACCAGCTATTTCAAATATAATAAAAGTATCAGTTGTACCTGCAGTGTTACTCTACTACCATATTTAGTTCTACGTCTAACGTTCAGCAATCAATCTTTATACTTTTATCTTCACTAGATTCTGAAAAACAATTTAATCAAGTAATGATTAGAGATTTAAACTGCATGTTCTTTCAGTACTTGTATATTTATTACTATATCATGTACCCCTTTATTTACTCTACTTGTATATTTATTACAATATTTTGTACTTCTTTGTATATTTGAATTTATTACTGATTTTTCCTAGTTTTTGTCAGTTACAGTTTTTTTATGGTTTGAAACTTCAATTTTGGTTCGATTGAAGTGATTGAACCAATGAAAACATAGCAAAAGGCAGAAGGAAGGAAGATTAATTGATTGTTTTTGTTCCATGTTATGTGTATAAAATAGTAACAGGAGTTTGAGAGTTGAGACGGATATATTAAGAAAAACCATCTACACTTAAAAATAGTGGACAGCTAACACATAAGACATATGACACCTGGATTAATCTATTGATTAGGTAAGGTTATTTAATGTTAAAGAGTAAAGAACTAAAGATAAAAAAAAAGTTATATATAGTGACTTCTTTTTGTAGAAGTGACACACTAACATAGCTTTGATTCAGCCCAAAGGATGAGGCTGCGGTGATCATGGTGGTGTTAGTAAAAGTCATTGTGCTAAATGTCCACACTTATTTTGTTAACTCGTTTTCTCCAATGAACTATAAGTCTATAACTAACCAAGAAGCTGTACTTTACTTTACTTGAAACACTTTTAAAATTTTGTTCAACTTAGACATATATTTCATGCATTATGGATTAGAGACTTAAAGCATGTTTATTGAAGGTCTTTTAGGGCGAGTCTCTTAACGAAATTTAAGAGACCATCTCTTAAATCACACCAAGAGATTCGTTCTAAGAGACCCTTAATAAACATGCTCTTATATTAATATAAGATGAAGGATGGTTACTTTTTTTTTACAAAAATACACAAAATACAATATAATCTCTTTAAATTAATACTCTATAAATTAATATACACTAAAAATCTCTATAAAATAATATAGTTTTATAGTTCCAAATTGAGTTTTTAGTTAAATTAGTATATCGATAAATTAATAATTTCTATAAATAAATAAAAAATATAATTTTGGTGTAGTCTCAACATTATTAATTTATAGAAGTTTCACTGTAGATGCTATCTTAATTAACGTATGTTTATCAAATCGCACCATATAGTTAATGTAAAATGACTATAATAAATGATAAATTAAAAAAGTATATATATATATATATATATATATATATATATATATATATATATATATATATATATTGTAGAGAAATTCCCTTGGATAGTCTCTTTTAGTTTGTTTGTCACAAAAATAGTTTTTAAGGAAGAAAATGACCAAAATATTTTTTTAGAAGCTAAAAAATCATTTATATGCATTTATACCCCTAGGGTTAACTAATTTGCACTTTAGAGTTTAGAGTTAAGGGGTGGGTTTGGGGTTAGGGTTTCAAATTTCAAAAAAAAATTAAAAAAATCAAAATTTCAAAAAAAAAAATCTATTTTGGTCATTTTATTTTTTTAGAGATATTTTGTGACAAAAACTTAAAAGGGGATATTTAAGAGAATTGTCCTGTATTGTATGCAAACGTAAATATGAATCGATTGCAACTGGAGGCAGGAAAGTATACTAATAGTGTGGAATATTCCAATCGATATGCTGACTAATTTAATATGTTTTCGTGATATTAAAGCTTTCTTTTTGCCATTTTCTGATTTAAGAAGCTTTAATTTGCGAGATTAACTTTACATATTTTGTCTTATCTCTTCTTCTTGGATTTGAAAATCCATTTTCTTTCCTTTTTTCTCTAAGCATATTCTCACTCTCTCGCACACATGAGTCACACACACACACACACTTCATAATATATAATTTCATATTATAATATTACCATAAACATAGCTTTTTGCCTTTCTCGAGTTTTTACCGGCGATTTCCTGAAGATGAGTTGTCGTTGCTCGCTCACTGCAGAAAAAAAATAAACAATGTCACTGCCTTTATTGCTCCAATATTTTTTTTTTGAAAAAGTAGTATTTTCTTCTGGCATATTCTCAATAAATCTTGAATTTCCCCTGCAACTGAGGGTGGGTTACCTTCCTCTTTGCAAAAGGTTCTGATTATTATACATTTTTACTTTTCATAAAATTTCTTATTATGGTATTTTTTTATATTGAGTCCCTCGTCATCTCTTTTTGTATTTATCGTTTATAGTTTTCTTATTTACAGATGAAGAAGATCAACAAGAAGAAGTAGGAAAGAAAGAGAAGAGAAGAGAGCTTACTATTATATTTTCCTAGGGTTTGTCTTCCCCCTGTAAGTTTCTTGAGTTCTCTTCTTTGACTTTTGACCTAATGTTCTTCAGGTATATTACTCTTAGGGATGTACATAACACACACACACACACACACTTTTATATACTAGGATTTATATCTACATATGTTCAATTCAGTTTATTTTTTTCTTCAGTAACTTCTGCAAAAATCTGTATTTGTTTTCTCTTGTATACCGTTGACCAGTTTCACTCTCCAGTTCACTTTCTTGATGATTTAGTCAAACCTGTTTAGTTTCTTGTTAGAACCAATAGCTGTTTCAACTACTTACAAATCAAGATTGCTAGATCTGATAGTCCAAGGTTGCGTTGTTGTGATAGTGGTTTAGTTGATTCTGTTGTGTCTCTATCTCGACCCAAACCGGAAAAAAGAAATTAAAATTTGATAATTGATATTCTCTATCTTATTGTTTCTATAAGGTTTACACTGTTTGATTCAGTTTTAATGTTGAAAATATACAGAGAGGGAATGTCAAAGGCGTACATGGTAGCAGAAGGGCGGGACTATTACCAAGAAATGTTGACGTTAGGACAAGACCACACCGGTCAAGTTCGGGCAAGCTCGAGCAGGTCACGGCCAAGGAAAGTTCGGATTCGTGAGTACAAGATTCCGGATCTAAACGCAGATCCTTGTTTGGATTTGGATGAAGAAGAAAGAAGAGAGGTGGTAGGATTCAAACCTCAGGATGCAGATTATTCACTAAACGTTCCTCAGCTTCCTTACGAGCTAGAGGTCGAGATACTCGCACGCCTCCCGCGTTTTGAGTATTGGAAACTTAAGTTCCTAAGTAAACGTTTCTCACGTTTGCTAAAAGAAGGTAAGATCTTCAAGGTGAGGCGAGACCGCGGTTTGGTTGAACCGTGTGTCTTTATGCGGTCCAATGGAGACAAGATCTGGACCATGTTCGATAAGGACTTTGAGAATTACAAGAATGTTCCGAAACTTCCTCTTCCTCTCGACAGTTCCTTCTTCCTTGGAGATAAAGAATCTCTTTGCGCTGGAACGCATTTGATTGTCACTGGGAATGAGGGAGAGAGCATTGGTTTGTGGCGGTACGAGCTGGAGACGAGCAAGTGGTTCAAGGGTCCTGCTATGATCACTCCTCGGGTCTTGTTCGCTTCTGCTACCTCTGGGACTGTTGCGTTTGTAGCAGGAGGGTTGAAAATGTATGGAGACACGTCTAATGAAGTCGTGAATGGAGCTGAGAAGTATGACTCAGTGACGAAAACGTGGACGCGTCTCCACGGAATGAACAAGAGGCGGCAGTTCTGTTCCGGATGTTTCTTGCGTGGCAAGTTTTACGTCCTCGGTGGTAAAGATGAGAATGATCAGAACCTAACTTGCGGAGAACGTTACGATGAGGGAACAGACACTTGGGAACTTATACCGGACATTCTTAAAGATGCGTCTTTCTCTTCTATTCAATCTCCACCGCTCATCGCTGTGGTGAATGACAATCTTTACTCTCTGGAAACGTCTGCCAACGAGCTCCGCGTTTACGATACAAACGCAAACGCTTGGAAGAAGGTTGGGGATGTGCCTGTGAGAGCTAAGCCTAGTGGAGGATGGGGCGTTGCGTTTAAGTCGCTTGGAGACAAACTGCTTGTGATTGGAGAATCGGTGGGACCTTCCCGGACAGAGACCATGTCTGTTTACACGTGTCGCCCGTCCGCTAATCCTGAGGAGAAGCTGGTTTGGGAGGAGTCTAAACGCTGCTGTGATGTTCAGCTCAGCCATTTTATCTTGAATTGTTGTGTGATGATTGCTTAAAGGGTCTTTTCTCTGAAGCAAGGCGAAACAAGCGTGGTAACTTTTGGTTTTTGTGTGTGTTTTGAATAAAGTAAGTTGTAGCGTCACCAAACGCTGAAACTTAGTTACTGTTCGGCGTTTTAATTTGCGTCTTGTGTGTTTCAGTAAACGCCGGCGTGTGTTCTTTGTTTTGTGTAATATAAGCATCTGTGTGATTCAACTGATTGTGTCTAAAAAATAACAAGCTTGTTTAAACAGAGTAGTCCTACCTTAAGCAAAGAGGTCTTACTATGGCCCATTTGTATGAACCCTGGAAAACGTTCTTATGGCCCATTCTAATGTTCAAAGACAACTACACGCCGTTTTGTAAGTAGGCTATTAAACTGCATGACGTTTTAACGTCAAGCAGGCAAGAGTAAAGGCATGGTCGGTGCTACCTGAAAGAAACTTATGTTTCTGTCACTGTTTCATAAATTTGATCATGGTACAGAACTTTAAAGACACGTTACAAGATGTAAGGCCTTCAGTTTTTTCAGAACGAACTTAGAATCTACAACAGCTGGAACAATCAGTTTGCTAGTATAAAGCCTTTAAGACTGAGACTGGTGAATTAATACAATCTTATCATATATACTATCACTGATCCTTTTGTTTGTCTTGAATATACATTTGCGTTTATCTATCACAACAATAAGATATACAATACAAATACAAGAGTTTTTTACAGTACCTGTTTAGACCTAAGAATCCAGTCTCTCTTTTCTTATGTGCCCTTTCTGTATTGTCCCTGTCAAAGCATTAAAGAGAGACATTTGAACGATCCACAAAAGCAAAATCTTGAACTAACATTTCTATGTAACTTACCTATACATCTTTGCTATATCTTTTTTGTTCCCTTTCTGAATGTTTTACAACACCACTAAACATTCTCCAACGTGCTTATTCGATTTGCCCGTTTCAGGAGACTCCTGTATTCAAGACTCCTTGACCACTCATCAACCTCACGTGCACGAAGAACCGGCAATGGATGGGATAATTGACTCGTCTGAGCATTTCTGTAAACAAACAAACAAGAATTGACCAGAAAGTAAGAATGGTTAAAATTTTCACCGCCACTTTTGTATAGTTTTGACTCTCTTACCTTATGTACCAGCCCAAGGGGGATGAAGAAGCTTTGTCATAAGAACGGGCTTGTTCTAAAAACGCGTCAACATTTAGCTGATCAGCCATTGATGGACATCCTCCAGCTAACTTCATTAGAACGGATACAACAACCTCTTGGAAGCCACATGAGAGAGGTTACAAGCAGAAGAGAAACATCACTAGGTATTTTTCGTCTAATTTTGAAGCATTAAGGTTTTAAAAGTTTCTTGGATGGTTTTAGAGCTGTTACCTTTGGATCCTGGGCCACGAGAAGTGCTGCACGGTCACAAGTGAGCTCTGCTGAACGTAGCCAACGAAGTATCTGTTCTTCCAGGGTCCGAGCTATCATTTGCCCAAAAGCTACAAACAACAGAACTCAACTTAGTCACTACAATTTTGTCAAACTGACAGAACAGAGTGAAGGACCTACCAGGAACTGTATAAGCCCCAAGAGTAAGAATATTTGCAAAGGTGAGCCACACGCCGTGATCACACTTCAGATGGCCTAGTTCATGAGCCAATACAGCCTAGTTTTCAGGTAAAACTATCAGATTGTTTTGTACAATTAACTAATATATGGGATTCGCCAATATTAGTGTAGCAAAAAGCATGAATTTCTAATTGCAGAGTATGAACCTGAAGCTCCTGGCGAGTCAGAAGCTCGATGAGGCTGGTATGGACGACAATGAAAGGCTTTTTACCACTTATCGCCAGTGTATACGCATTAGGAACAGGACTCTGTCGAACATAGAGATCAGGTGCCTCTATGTTCAGAATCTCAGCAGCCTCAACCAACAAACCGTGAAGATCAGAAAGCTGAGACATCAAAAAAATACAAGAAACATCATGTCTCATTGTTGGCAGAGACCAAAAAAACATCCAAAGAGCTAACCTGGTTCTTGGAGACAAGAACAGAAGTACCAATGTTCTCAAGAAGCATGATCTGTTCCGTCATTGAGCCTAACAGAGCCTTCCCGAACTCGTTCAACCCAGGAATGGCTCTTAGTAACAACGTGTTCTGTAGTTAAAACATTCAAATTACGATCATAGTACTAATAACTATACAGGAGAGTTCTAAACCAAACCTGCTTATCCAAAGGATGTCGAAAATCATCGGCATCGAGATCTTTGAACAAGAGAGGAGGCACGGCTCTGCAAATCGGAACCCTAACCCTCGACTTCCGCACCTTCTCCGCACCGAAACCGATGGAGCTCCGTGAATTACGACCAGAACTTAATCTCTTCTGTTGTCTGTAACCAAAAAGATTACTTTGTTCGCCGTTCTGATGGAAACAGAGGGATAAGATCGGAGCAGAGACTGAGACAGCCATGAGAGAAGCGAGAAGAAGCGACGGAGGTGCGTACGTTAGCCGTAGGCTTTACTATTGTACGCCGCTTTAATTTGCGGAAGAGAAGGATAAATAAGTAAATAAATAAATAATAATAATTTTGGTCTCTGCGGTTTCGTTTCGGAGACGAACACTGTTTGCCGACCACAACCGTACTTTAATGGTTAGCATTTGTCGCGCCTTCGTTTTCCCGTTGACCGTTATTTTCCTTCCTTCCTATACGTCGTCGTTTACTATATGGCAGCGTTTATTCCTGGGCCCTCCTTAATGGGCTTAATTTATAGAATTGTTTAACAAAGGCCCACTATATAAGGCCAGTGGCACGTAGTGTGATCCTCTTTCTGACTGCTTTGTATCTTCTTGAGTTTGCTGGAGATTCTGGCAAATTCGATCGATCGATTCAAACAGATGTACGTAGAAGATAAATCATCCTATTAGCTTCATTCGAATCGTTATCGTATATTAATCTTCAATTTACTTGTTTCGATTGCTCCTCTTTTTTCTTTGGCAATGGTGGTTTGATTTTTTGAGCAGGAAACACTTCGTGAACCGGCCTCCAACAACTGATGAAAACGTGACGAATGATCACGAGAAGGAAGAGCTTAAGCTTCGAGAAATCATCAACATCAAGGTTTCCCGGTTTTGATTAGAAAACTCTTATAATTTGGACTTTTGATGAACAAGTTGATTGTTTAGTTGGTGGAGAGTGGAGAGAAATATAATCTAATGGAGCTCGTGAGAGATAGATTGGTGGAGTCTGGTTGGAAAGATGAGATGAGAATTGCTTGCAGGTGTTATTTTATCATTACTATTCATTTGAAAGATAACTCTTTGATGCAGGTCAATCTTTAAAGCTGGTAGATGTTGTTGTAACGTAAAGGAATCAACTTTTTGTTTGTTATGATAAATGAACAAGTGAACTATCTTTGGTCTAGGAAATGGGTATGGTTGAAAGCTGTGTTTTTTTTTTAACTTGCAGGGAGCATGTAAAGAAGAAAGGGAGAAAAGATGTCACAGTCGATGAACTAATCCAAGTGATCACTCCCAAAGGCAGAGGTATAGTATACAAACATAAACAAACCCTTTTAGGATGCAGCCAGAACAAAGAAATGTCTGTTAACTTATTATAAAGTTCGACTTTTGTTTCAATTAGGGGTGGGCACTTTGGTTATTTCATCGGTTCGGATTCGGTTCGGTTTAGTTAATTCGGTTTTAGAATTTTATCAGTTGAAGTAAACCATAGTTAGTTCGGTTTGGATCGGTTTTGGATCGGTTTATATTCGGTTCAGTTTATATTCGGTTCGGTTTATATTCGGTTTGGTTTGTATTCAATTCGGTTTATATTTCGGTTCGGTTTAATCGGATTTCTCTTCTTTTATTTATTTTTGAGAAATCATATTTTAATACACAAATGTATGGTTGTTATGAAATAATCGCATTGGTCATAATAAAAAGTATGTAAATTAAATTCAGTATAAAATCAAAATAAAAACCTTTAAAAAGTCACAAATATAGTTTATAACTTTATAAAAACTCAATCAAACAAAAATTAACTAAATAAAAAGAAAAAAAGGAAATTATGTGGACTTTGTCTTATGATTTTAATATCTTGATATTACTAATATTTTAAATTTAAATAATTATAAAAACACTTCGGTTTATCGGTTCGGTTCGGTTTTAAACCGAACTGAACCGAACCGTTCGGGTTGGGAAAATCTTCAACCGAATGATTTGAAATAGACTTTGGTTCGGTTCGAATCGGTTTCGGTTCGGTTGGTTCGGTTTGACTCGGTTCGGTTCGGTTTTTTTGCCCACCCCTAGTTTCAATGAACCTTGTTCGTGTATGTGCAGCTTCAGTACCAGATGATGTGAAGCACGAGCTGTTGAACCGAATTCAAAATTTCATTAGATCAGCAGCTGCTCCTTGATGATTTTGTCTCTATGGTGTTGTGGTTTCTATTTGTATCCAATACTTAGCAAGAGAAAATCTACCAATGTACCATCTTTGCTGTTGTAGAAATAGCCTTTTATCCTATTTCAAATATATTGTACCAAATGAAACGATGGCATCATCTATAATACCAGTTACGATGATTTAGATATATTCATAGAAATTGTTTTAATTCTACCACATTCGATCAGATTTACTAGATCCCTGCAGAACCAACCTGATTAGATGATCAGCATACGGTGATGACTTATGCTCAAAATTTAAACTTGCCATTTTAGAACATTTGTTTTTCCCTTGCACAAAACAAACACAAACAGTAGCTCATACCATTGGTTTGGCTCTGTTGTTTAGTCTCACTTTCTCTCTACATAAATCTTTTTTTGTTTCAAATCTCTCACAAAACACAGACAAACTCACACATTAGACACAACAAGAACAAGGGTAGTCGCTTATTCGGCAGAGCCTCTTCACCCTTTTGCTTGCCTCAAGACGCACACAACTCCTCACTTCTTAGTAGTAAACCATACATTTGAATTCCACTCTTAGCTAACTCCCAAAAGCTTACGCTCTTATGGTAATATGCATATAATATATATATAGATATAGATAGATTTCAGATCGCTTCCTTTAGCAACGTGGTATTGCAAGGTTGATCAGCTTATGCAGAACCAGCTTGTTCGCAGAGATCTAGCAGATCCAACGTCTGCAACAAAACATCATAAAGGTAACACAATCAGCTCACAGGTCCATCTACATCTTAATAAAATTAAGGGATACTACTAAATGCAAAGGTTTTCTACTTAAAACCAAACTCTAGATCTGTGGATACGCACCTCAGGAACAGAGAGCTCAAGGCGGAATTTTGGACCATCGTAGTGGTGAAGAACAGGCCTGAAGGAATCCTCTTCCAAGGCTTTGCAGATTTTCCTCACTCTGATCCTTACCTGTTACATTTGAGACAACGAAGTCGAATTGGTACAAAGTATCAAAATAAAGCCTAAAGAAGTAACTACTGTGATTGTGAATTTCACCTGAGCCGGAAATCTTGACTCTCCTTTGCACTTTTTGTCCTCCCAAGCAGTTGCATCAATATTAGTACCTCCAAAAGTTGTTGCCTAAACAAGGAATCATGTCACAATGTCACATATTATAAGGAAAATCAAACTCCAGTAAATGGTTGCTTCAAAGACATTGTTATAATCTGAGATATCAGAAGAAAGCACGAGAACAAACCTCAAAGATACCATGGAGCTGGTGAGTGGTGTAATTGTACAGAAACAGAGGCAATCCAGGTGTTATTGCCCGGACAGAGTCCCTGTACCTTGGAGGTAAACCTGAAAAATTGACACAAGATTTAAAATGAAATGCATTGAGAAAGCAATCAAGCATATTGAAAGAAATATGCATGTCCTAGATAAATTACCAAAGAGGTGACGTTTCAAGTCCTCCTGCATGGTATCATTGTTGCAAACAAAGATGTAGCCTCCAAGAACTTCATTCCTTGGAAGCATCTCCGAAGCAGGCAGGGTCTTAAACCTCTTGTCAACAGCCAGATTCATATTCGCATTATCATTATTGTTGTGCTTGTTGTTACCCAGCTCCTTATTAGCAACAACATTGCCACTGTACTTGTTGACTTTCATCATGTTGCCTCCACTTTTGAAATCGTTCTTCTGGAAAACATTATTCACGTTGTTGTTGTAAACAACATTGCTCTGCATCGGAGCTTTGCCCATGCCTTGCACATACTTGCCATCCAAGTTCAACATGTTGAAGTTAAGGTTGTTGTTCTCCTGGAAACTAAACTTGTCGGTGGGGCTGAACTCAGAGTAGGGTTTGGAGAGATCAAGGTTGTTCATCCTTTCTCCTTTCATCCTAGTCTGCTCAGCGAGCTTGGTTGCAACAGTGGACCATTTGTGATCCTCTGATGCTCGTGACTGACCTCGGAGCTCATCACCCAATTGCCAGAAGCTGTCCATTTCCTAAATCTAATACAAATACAGAGATTAGTGTTAAAACTCATTACATATTTTACCATTAATGTAAAATCTTATATCACATTAGACCATCTTCGAAAGTGAAAAGTTTTAAGCTTTCATTCTTATTTGATCAATTCACAGGGAAAACAACCCAAATAGAAGCTAATTACCCAAAAAAAGAAAACAGAAATCTAAGAATCAAAAACCCTAAATTATCCAATTAACACGCAACGTTCAGTCAAAGTTCAATCATTTCCCAAATTCATAATCGAAAGTCTCAATAGTTAGACTGAGAAAGCCGAAGCTCGGAACTGATCGGAGTGTTAAACCAAAAAAAAGACCCAGAGATTCCGGAGGAGAATCTTAAGCGATAAACATCGAAAAAAAAATCGAGAAAATAAGATAACAACAGCACTAGATTTAGGGATTATACAGAGCATAGAGATAGAGAGCAGACCTTGAGCTTCGATTCCTCGAAAGTCGCCGGAGATGGAGGAGAGAAACTGAAGAAGGAAACACGTCAGAGAAATTTGATGAAAGAAGAGAGATGGTCCTGAATGGGTGTGGATCTGTAGATTTATCAGACCTACTCACTCAAATAGCCCTTTCTTTTCTCTACTAATTACGACATTCTGCCATTTCCGTATAAGCCACGCGTCACTGCTTAAGTAGCTCCCAAGTTTTTTTTTTTTTTGGATCCATGTTTACTCCTTCTCCACCGTCCGATTCAAGTTGACAATTTTTAAAAAGAAAATTGATATGTTTTGTTTTCTTATGAGGTCTCTTTTGTCACGAGTTGAACAAATATCCCATTTTACAATAATATTTTAAAATTTTATAAAATATCCAAAACCCTCTCGGGACAACTTATATTTATTATTGGAAATCCTGCATTTTTTGAGGTGGAAGATATATTTATAAATCAGAATTTTGTGGTATAAGAAAAAAAACATAATGAAATGGTATCCTTTGTTACTTAGTTACATATTTGAAAGTTTGAAATTGCACGTGTCTCCAGAGTAAGCTGACAGGGACAGAAGACGAATGAAAGATGCTAAAGAATACGAATAATAACATGTTGAGAAAAATACGTATAATACATGGAATATAAAATACTAACTCATATAGTCTTGAGTGAAAAAATTACTAAAGTGTAAATATGCCCACATGGTAAAAGTGTTTACCAACCAAAGATGATTATTATTTTTGCAATACTGTGTATGTCACGATAAATATTGCTTTATTTATTTTCAAAATCACAGGTCACATGTGAGAATCATTATTAGTTATTACTATATTAAAATATATCATTTATTTAGCCAATAATCTTCGATTTACTTTTTTATAACTAGACTCATCATAAACAAAATATATAAAACTATGAATCGATCCAACATTTTTGGATGCCCTAAATAAAAAAATTAATACTAAATATTTGACCTTTTGTTTCAATATAGAAAAATCTGTCAAAAAATACAAGTAAATAACATAAACATAAAACAACTAAAATCACAATCCAGCTATTTTAAAATCGTAAATTGATTTATTTATAAGAAAAATTTATTAAGATAGTCTTTTTAGTTTACTTTCACAAAAATAACTTTCAATGAAAAATATGAAAATATTACATTAAAGAGAGAAATATATAATTATACACTTATGGTTAACTAATCTAGATTTATAGTTTAAAGTTAAGAAATAAGGTTTCGGGGCTAATGTTTTAAATTTTTTAAAAATAAATATTAAATTTTGTAAATAAAAATAAAATATTTTAGTTATTTTATTTTTAGAGCTATTTTGTGACAAAAACTAAAAAAATGATATTCAAAATAGTTGTGTTTTATCTAATATAACAATATGTCTTTTTATTTTATTTTTGTAACACTTTTTTTTTTGTAACACACAATATGCCTTTTTATATTTTATCGAAATCACACTAAAACTTTCAAAACCAATTCAGTCAAAATTACTGATGGGTAATCATAACTTTAATATTAGTTAATGTTATCATACACATTTCACTATTAATATAAAATTTCATATTTTTAAAATAAAAATTATTTAATTATACACTTATTCAATATATTTATTAGTAAGAGTTCTGTAAACAAGAATAAATTTCTTACAAATAATATTGTTATCAAATAATTATGAATAATATTTACATATAAATATTAATAAAACATCTTAATATGAAAAATAAATAATAATATGATCTCTAAAAATTATATGTCTTAAGTGATTGTTTGGGTGGATTTCATTCTAGACCGGTCATGTGTCTAGATTAACTTATTAACACAAACACATTACTCTGATATAAACAAAACATATAAAATAGTATATGGAATTCAATCTTCTTAGCTTCGACTATAAAAAGAGATCAATCATTAGACCATTATTATAGTTGGTTAACCATCATTAAATTTGAATATGCATGTACAAATTTCTACATTATCATGTAAAAAATACACATGAATCATTGTCTAAAAATAATACTACTGGATTCAAAATATATAGTTTTCAAATTTAGAAACCTATATCTACTTATGTTTATGTTTTCAAAACAGGGAAACATACTTTTAGGGGAACATCTTAATCTTGTTTCATGTGATGCTCTACCTTTTTGCGAGCCTATTTTCTTACTTTTTATATAAGGGATTAATTTACTAATAATATATGGTTTATTCTCTGAGAGTTTACATGGGGCAGGTGAGATTAGTCACATGACTCACGTAACAAGCTCACATAGTCGTTGGACTAACATTCATCACACATATTTGTTTGTTTTTATTCCACAAATTATATCATCATTTTGTAGAATAAAATCTGATAATGATTTTGGAAATTGGCATGGTGCCGGAAAAGAAGACTAAGCTATATAAAACTAGTTGACAAAAAAATAATTATAGTTGATCTCTCTCTAAAGCCCTCTCTCTCTCTCTCAAAATATAAAATTCTACGTACGTGTTTCTAAGCATCAATTTGTGAATATGATCCATCAAAGTAGCTATTTAAAAGACCTCCTCTCTTTTCTTACGAAGTTGACACTAAGAATGATTAACCCCCGAGATTTTTAGGGTGAGGTTCTTAGCGTAATTTAATAATCGATTCTTAATTTAACAAAATAATAATTAAGAATTAGTTCTTAAATGTCTTATTTAAGAACCGGTTTTTAACTTTTTCTTTGTTAATAATTTTTGTTAGCCTGTAACGGATGAGCTACAAGAAAGAACACAACTCATAACCTTCACATCTATCATCTCATCACAAATACACTAAAACTACTCATCCGTTCAACCAACTGTCGTTGGACCTGTCATAATTAACACGATTATAAAAACATTTTATACAATTAATCAAATAAATTATTATATATATTAAAACTTATAATGAAAATAGTTGAAATAACTAAAATTAAATTACTTAAATAATATCTTCTACAATTTCATATTTAATAAATACAAAATAATATAATTATGTATATATATAAATATTAAAATTCACTAAAATAAAAATGT
Source organism: Sinapis alba (assembly GCA_012274485.2). NCBI lineage: Eukaryota > Viridiplantae > Streptophyta > Magnoliopsida > Brassicales > Brassicaceae > Sinapis > Sinapis alba. Next base: position 250,629 of record MU105664.1, on the reverse strand, counting down.
TATAACACTTTGATTTTGTCAATTATATTTTGTTAAATAAATATCCATAGGCTATAAAAGTCTATTAAAATAGTTTATATGACTGAAACAATAAATAATCTGCATGGTCATGCGGATCCGACATAAAAAATATACAAACCTTTAGTTGTTGTCCCCGGTGAAAAAAACTGCTAAATGATTGACTTCAGTTTGGAAATGTATTACTAACAAAATCGGATGAGCTAAATCTCTACTTATATCCATTTTTTTTTTGGGTCAACTCTCTTCAACCAAATCAGCATAATTTCATTAAAATATATACGAAATAAAGTTATATAATATTACATAGCTAATTGAATAAAAATTACATACATTTTAATCTATTGAAAATCTTAATTTTATGTTTTTTAAAAATATATAGAGTATCAGAATATTTGTATAAAGTGTAATTAATATGATATACATGAATACACAATGTATTCATATTTCTATAAGTTAGCAATTCAGTTAGTTTTGTATGCACTAATTTACAATCTATTAAATTACTAGGTGTTTCGCCTGCACATGCGGACATAATTATTTTAAAAATATTTATAAATAGATGCATTATCAAATTAGAGATCATTAGAATAAGTTTTCATTCATGCTTTTAAAATATGATATGATAATTAAAAATAATACCTTTGCATATAACAAAGTTTTTCATCACAAGATGAATATTTTTATTACATAAAATTTGAAAACACTAATGCATTTAAACTAATTAATAAATTAAATATCAAATTTTGACAAAAGATTTCATTCTAATAAAATTACTTTTAGTGCATAAATTTAACTTAAAAACATTCATGTAACACATAACTATATACAGTATATATAAGGACTTATCTTTCTTTTTAACCTTTTTAAGAAATTATGATGTAAAATAATTCTTTAGATAAGACAATATAAAATACTTTAGATTATTTAATTATCAAATCACTGAAATTCACTTTAAATTCATATTTATTTATTTATATATTAACAAATCTAATTATTTATTAGGGGTTTTTCTTTCTTTTTATTTTTTTATAAAAATATGATGTAAAATAAATTTTTAGATAAACACAATATAAACTATTTTAGATAATGAAAATTAAGAAATTAATAAAATTTGTTTTTATTTTGTGGTTAATTATATATTATCAGATATATTATTCATTAAGGGTAGTAATGTATTTAACCGTTTTAACTTTTAACAAGAGAGCTCGAATACAAAAATTCATTTCGTAAATAATAGTATAGATTATTATATTTATTTAAGTATTACAATGATTCAATAATAGTCATTACATAAAAATATTAATATATATAAATTACTACATTGCACAATAAATATAATAGCAAAATAATTATGAAAACATTCAAAATATATTATTTAAATTCTTAACACTAATTATAAACAACAATTTTAAACTGATTACAATATGAACCAGATTATTGGGAAGAAAAATTACATGAAAAAATTATGACAATAATAATTAAGCCACATAAAATAAATATTCTATAATTAAATTATTACTTAACACTAAACAACATTCAATTAATTTATAAATTTTGTTTAATCAATTTAAAATAAAATATGCACGCACGGGTCATAATTTAATAATTAGTTAAAATTCACAATCAAATCATCAACAACAATAACAAATCAAAGAGAAATAAGAATCTACCTTTTTCTACAGCTTAATTTAAATAAATAATAAGTTGAGTACAACTAGTAATTCTGAAGAGTATGTGTTCTCCTATTGATTTGATTTTGAACCTTTTAAATATAGAATTCAAACCCTATTTACTTTGATTAATTAATAATTATTGATTTTACAAAATTCATACTCTATTATATATATTGTTTCATTACTTATATAAAGATTATATAAAATAAACTTAATATTTTTTGTCAACCTAACATTAACTATTTATTAAAGGTAACAACGACTTTAACTGCTCTAACTTTCAACATAAAAGCTCAAAAGCAAAAATATCACTTTGCAAATAATAGTATAGATGTTTAAACAATATTTTCATATACGATAATTTATTTTTTAATATGGAAAGTTTTTGAAAGTTGAAAACTCTTACATGCGATCTTGCTGAAATATTACATTTTATTTATTAATACTACTAATTTAGATAAAATATTAGTATAAATAATAAATGTACACATATTGTAAATTATATAATTCAAAATGCTCAAACTATTGTGGTGCTGGACAGTGAAGTAAACTTTTCTTTTCTACCACCAAAAATTGGAAAATTTTACTTTGAAAACTTATTTGATCAAATATTGTATGTGTTTTTAGCTTATTTTCTTTAGTTTTTCGTGCATGTTTAATTCATTTAATCTAATTTTATTTGATTTACCGTATTTCTCGACCTCAAATGCTTTTTCAACCATAGATTTGATTGGTTCTTATACATGTATAATTTTAGCAATTATTTTAATATTTAATCAAAAATTAAGGCAGGCTTACAAAAATCTATAAATTATTCCACTTTAAAGCTGTAAAATGATCTTTATCAACAAATATTTTAGATGAAAAGATGAACTATCTTATATTTATGTTAGTTATTGCTAGGTGTTTTGGTTTGAATGAAGGTTATGCGTGTGATCTGAATACTTTAGAGTTTCAAAATAAACTCAATCCAGGTAGCATTCTCAAAGTTAATTGCTCATCCAACACAAACATAATTGAGAATCTCCATGAGTTAAAAGTCAATGATATATATCAAATTCCAGTTAAGGAGTTTGGCCTAGGAAACAGAATTGTATGGCGTTGCCTCTTACGATATGGGGATAAAGTGGAAAATTCTCAAATTCTATGGCACGCATACAGAGGAGCCAGTATGTATCGATGCGGTGAAAAACGTTCATGGATTGCTAGAGTTGATGGAATTTACTTAGAGAAAAATAATAAAGCAAATGGACTCCAACACCATTGGATGATTATTAAACAATGAGTTTTATCTTCTTAAAGCTATTTACATATGATGTAACAAAATTTATATGAATATAATATTAAAATGAAGTTGTTTACAAATTCTTTAAATTTGAGAAAATAATATTCAAAAGAAATGTATTTGTATGATACATATTAGTTTATAATTTATTCAGTCTAGAATGAGAATGACTGGTAATTTTAACGTGTTAAAAAATTTATATTATAAAAGATCCATACTAAACATTTGTTGGTGTGATGTTTTTATCGTATGAGAAAGTGAAAACAATTTCATGGTAATTGGCATGCTTATCACTACATTTCTATGTGATGCACGTAAATAAATATCTCTCTCGTATATGTATAAAGGGATGTAGTGAGCAAAATTATTGTTGGATCAAAATTCATCATTTCGACATCAATGGCTAATATCGCTTAACATGACGAAATACGTCGTCAAGATGACCAAGTAGGAAAGATAGAGTTAATCAATCCACTTACGCCGCATTGTTTTAACGATAATACATCAACATGGGTCTTGTATAACCTTTTCAAAAAACTTAGTGTATCAATTTTTGTACAAACGAAAGCTATCTGAGAGAACATTTCCTCAAAACATAATGACTTAACATCAGCTTTTTGAACCAACTTAGTTTTCAAAAAAAAAATAAAAAATAAAACTATACATTTTTTAGGAAACAATTCCTTAGAAGTAATTTCAACAATGTTTTAAAGAAAAGTTAGTGAAACAAAACTAAACAGTATTATACGAAACAACTTCTATAAAAGTAAATTCGACAATATTTTATGAAACAATTTTGTAAAATAAAATTATATAGTGTTTTACAAAAACACTTCTGTAAAACAAACTTTGACAATGTTTTATAGAATAGCATTCATAAAATTAAATTAAACAGTTTTATGTTAAATAATATTCAATCAAACTTTTTATTTGTTGACAATTAATTATAACTTGTATTTTATACATATTTATCTTACATCATTTTTACCTTTTTAACTTTCCGTGGTGCCTAGTTTGATTAATTTGAATGATAAATATTTTGAATTAGCTTTAAAATCGTAAGTATTGAGAATTTTAACCGACTGCACGAGTTCGACTGCACGAGTTCGACTACAATGAAAGCATGATGAGAAATGTAGTTTAAGGTTACAGTATATATGTTCGGATGAGTTCGGTAGTACTTAGGATTTCCCATATACCTGATCGGTTCGAGTATTCAAACTTGTTTAAAACAAAACCGATCAAATATTTTGCTACTTTGATTCAGGTTTCTGTTCAATTTTTTTTGGGCCGGGTTTGAGTTTGAGTATCAGGTCCAAATAGTTGGTTACTGTTATTAAATTTGAATATATCCATACAAATTTGTACATTTATCATGTAAAAAGACACATGAATCATTATCTACAAATTACAGTACTGGATTAAAATGTATTGTTTTCAAATTTCGAAACCTATCTCTACTTATATTTATGTTGGAAACATACTCTTAGGAGAACATCTTAATATTGTTTCATATCATTCTTACCTTTTTGTAATCCTCTTTTCTTATTTCATTATAGTGTTTACTCATAATTTATGGTTTCCTTTTTGTGAGTTTTCATGTGGCAGGTGAGATTAGTCACACACACTACAATCTCACATAGTCATTGGACTAACATTCATCACATATATTATGTTTGTTTTTATTTAGTAAGTTACATCATTATTTAGAATAAAATCTGATAATATTTTTGGCACTTGGCATGGTGTGAGACTAGAAGACGAAGCATACAATTTTCTTTAATATGGTGTATATACGAAAAATTATTCGTTGCTACACAAACTATGTAGCATCAAATGGCCAACCATCCACCAAAAATAATGTTTAAAAACTTAAACAGAATTTATGTCGCATAAGAGCATGTGATGATTAGCTAAAATTATGTGCTTGACATCACCAACACCATTAATCTTTCCAGAACAGTGATCCAAATACAAAAGTCAGCCTGGTTACAAAAATAAATCACATCTCTTTTAATCCATAAATCCGACCGTCCCTTATTTAACCGAGACATTTATGTAACCAAAAGAAGATCCATCCAATAACAAAAATGATAAAAAGAAGAATTAGAATCGCGACAGTCACTTTCCTCTTTCTTTGAGTTAGGGTGAGAGAGAGAGAGAGAGAGAGAGAGAGAGAGAGAGAGAGAGAGAGAGAGAGAGAGAGAGAGAGAGAGAGAGAGAGAGAGAGAGAGAGAGAGAGAGAGAGAGAGAGAGAGAGAGAGAGAGAGAGAGAGAGAGAGAGAGAGAGAGAGAGAGAGAGAGAGAGAGAGAGAGAGAACCAAATCGACTGAATCAGTGAAGAAACAAGTGAAATTTGTGGCTAAATTTGTGAGAGAAGAAAGAATCAGTAACTAGTTAACTTGAATTGAAGCATGTATTTTAAAGCATGAAAGATTCAGAAAATGCATTTTCTGAATCTTTAGCATGCAATGATGAGGCTGAAGTTGCTGAGGAGGATGTAATAGTCTATAACAATGTGAACTATGATGAACATATACCAGACAAAGATGAGGTGTACCTTGCTATATATGATTCATCTAGTGATGAAGAAGAACAAGCTGATAGGTTAGCTAAGAGGGGTTTACCTGATGGAGTTTTCAGCTCGAGGCAGGTCTTTCGCAGTGGGAGAGAATAAAGAAAAATGTAATAAGATACATCTTGAAGACTAGGTGATGTAACCGGTATTAGCAGCATAAACAAATCAAGAAGGCTGAACTTATGAGTTTGGGATTAAACGAGATGTGCTTGAAGTTGTACTGAAAATGTATTTATGAACATGTTTCAGCCCAAAGAAAGAAATGTTCAACAAGAAAATACAAGTCATGGTCGAATAATATATCAATCTGAAGACAATTTAGAGACCGTCGAAGAGTTCTGCAATCACAAATTCCCAAATTTGGTCAAAAGTCTTGGTTAAAAATTTGATTTGAAAATTTGATATATATATATATATATATGTATTTGATTTAAAAATTTGATATATATATATATATATATATATATATATATATATATAATTTGATTTAATAATAATTGTGTTTTTTGTAAAATAGTATGATTATTTTGATCTTTAGTATTAAGTATTAACTAACACCAATTTTAAAATATCTAAGAGTTTTCCAAACAAAAAACAATATATATATATATAGTTCATATAATATAAAATATATAAATCAAGTATTATATTTAAATGGAATAATATTGAAAACTCATTCAACACAAAATATAAAAATGAGCTAATTATAAATGAGTTATATTTGCATGGTTATAGTTATTACTAGAATATATTTTAGAATCCACAAAAATAAAACAATAATAAATTATCTTTTTTCATTTTGACCACTCCATATTTGTGGTAGAACCACTTGTGTATCAAATTTCATTTGTTATTTTAGACTGTTAGTGATACATCCACTTTTACTAATCTATACATTTGATTTATTGATTTATGTGTGAATGAAATTTTATGTGGATGGATCATTTTAGTGGAAGATCCACTTTTAAAACTGATTCCCATTACAATCTTGATTTTATATAAAGTTCTATATTTTAGTTATTCAGTTCATTTATCATTTTCTGTCGAATTTCATCTTTGGGTTCAAACAATACTCTTTATGCCATCTTTTCGCCTTGTCTTCATTGAACCATCCAAAGAACTTGTAATGTTCTTTGTTTGTTTCACATACTTAAATAGATACAAGGTGTACTCACTCATGATATATAACTAACAAGTTGTGAAGAGATAAATTATGCACCTTATGCAATTCACAACTGAACAATTAGTGACCCATATTCTCTATCTACAAAGTGAAATTCTTGGCGGGTAACCCACATCACACATTCTTCTATCTCCCATAGTTCTAGTCCGCCTAATACTCAAAGATAATGGGTTGTAAGTCATCGATTCTAGTCTTCGACTTCTTTTGCCTTTGTTTCTTTTTTTTATCCAAATAATAAGAGAAATGATTGAAAGATATTGGATTTTAAGGTAAATTTGAGGTCGTTTATGGATTAAAAGAGTCAGATCGGATTGTGTTTAATTTTCGTATCTGGATCGGATTTGTATTTAGGTCACCGAATTTGGTTGTTGATTTACTGTTCAACAAGATTAGTGATTTTACATAGTTTTAGTTAATCATCACATGTTGTTATATACAACATAAACTTTGTATAGATTTCTAAACTTTAAATTTTTGTGGATGGTTGTGTAACATTTCGATTTGTGGTATATGAAAAAGATTTAAAAGGATTTATTTATTTTTTATGTCACCAAAATGCATTTATATTTTCTGTAATACATCCATTTAGAACTCGAAGGTTAAGTATGTTTGCACTAGAGTAGTGGAAGGATGAATGACATATCGGGGGAACTAATTTGCGATACCGTGCGAGTGAGGCCAAAGCACAAAAAAGGTCATGTGGTGATTGTAGGGTCAGTAAACAAGACTTTCGAGTCTTTGGAAAAATTAATGCATCTCCCGTCAGACAAGATGGGCCCACATGCCGAGAGAGCATGTGTGGGAGGTCCATTAGCCGTGGGTGGTCCAGGCGTTACAAGTGAGAACTCACACTAACATAGGTAACGAACTGGCGCAATATGGACGTTATGTTCTTTGAGAGGTGGTGAATTGTAACATTTTGGTTTGTGGTATAGAAAATACTTAAAACGATTGATTTGACTAACTATATCACCAAAGTACACTTACCTTTTCGATCACACATCTATTTAGAACTCCATGGTTATGTGTGCTTGTGTTAGAGTATTGAAAGAATAAGTAACCTATCAGAAGTTATTTACGATACCGTATGAGTAAGGTCAAAACACGAGAAAATGTCATGTAGTGATTACATGATAAATAAACAATGATTTCAAATTTCCAAAAAAATTAGCACACCTTTCATCAGACGAGATGAAATCTATGGGTCAAATAAACAAGCATGGGTGATCTATTAGTAGTGGACTATCATAGTGTTATAGCCGTATGATTTTACATTGTTCGTAACAGCTAGTATGATTTTACATTGTTCGTAACTTCGTGTAGCTACGAATTATTTTTCTTTATATAATTTTACTGTTGTCATATGATGAAAACCAGCGAACAGTCTCTCGAAATATGACATTATTGAAAGGTAATCAGTTGAGATGCTGGGCTTTACTAGCAGCAAAACAATCCAATCTTGGGCTCAAAATGGACCTTACGCCAATTCATAGGCACATTTTAAATAGAACTTTAATCGTAAAAAATCACGTGAAGGCACGTGTGCCTCACAACATGACACGCGAACCACAGACGTTCGCGTCATTCCTGATACTTCGCCTGTGAAACTATCAAATGTTGGCGCCAACTTTACTATTTCCCTCGCTTAATTACATTCCCTCACAACAAATTTACGATAATACCCTTCATCTTCCCCAACAAGCCTCTATATCGAAAGAGTGAAAATTTTCAAAACGTTTCAACGGTTCCCTCCACGCCTCTTCCCTCTTCTCTTCAAAACATTTGAAACCCCTAAAACCCTTTCATCGCCATTATAAATATTCGGCTCTAGACTCAAGAAGATAACCATCCAAAATCACATCTTTCAATCTCTACATCTTTCAATCTCTACATCTTTCAATCTCAATCTCTTCATCCTAAAGATGCCTTCCATGGCAGAAGAGCCGCTTCTAACTCCAACCCCAGACAGATTCTGCATGTTCCCAATCCAATACCCACAGATCTGGGAGATGTACAAGAAGGCCGAAGCCTCTTTCTGGACCGCCGAAGAAGTCGATCTCTCTCAAGACACTCGCGACTGGGACAATCTCAACGACGGAGAGCGTCACTTCATCAAACACGTCCTCGCCTTCTTCGCCGCCTCAGACGGAATCGTTTTAGAGAATCTCGCTTCCCGATTCATGTCCGATGTACAAGTCTCCGAGGCGCGTGCCTTCTACGGATTCCAGATCGCGATTGAGAATATCCACTCCGAGATGTACAGTCTCCTGTTAGACACGTACATCAAGGATAACAAAGAGAGAGACCATCTCTTCCGCGCGATCGAAACCATCCCCTGCGTCGCGAAGAAAGCTCAGTGGGCTATGACGTGGATCGACGGATCTCAGACCTTCGCGGAGAGGATCGTCGCCTTCGCGTGCGTCGAAGGGATCTTCTTCTCCGGTAGCTTCTGCTCGATCTTCTGGCTTAAGAAACGAGGGCTCATGCCCGGTTTAACCTTCTCCAACGAGCTTATCTCTCGAGACGAAGGCTTACACTGCGATTTTGCCTGCCTGATCTATACCCTCTTGAGGACGAAGCTCACGGAGGAGCGCGTGAAGTCGATCGTATGCGACGCGGTGGAGATCGAGAGGGAGTTTGTGTGCGACGCGCTTCCGTGCGCGTTGGTGGGGATGAACCGGGATTTGATGAGTCAGTATATCGAGTTTGTGGCGGATAGGCTGTTGGGTGCGCTTGGGTACGGGAAGGTGTACGGTGTGGCGAATCCGTTTGATTGGATGGAGTTAATCTCGCTTCAGGGGAAAACCAACTTCTTCGAGAAGAGAGTTGGTGATTACCAGAAAGCTTCCGTTATGTCTAGCGTTAGTGGAGGCGGCGCGTTTGATAATCATGTCTTCTCTCTGGACGAAGACTTTTAGATTTGATATAATTATTATTGTTGTGACGATTATTATATCACTGTAATATTCCGTGTATTATCGAGTTTTTTAATTAATGGAAAACTATAAGCTTTTAACTACTTTTTTCCAGTTTAAACTCCATGATTTATGGCATAGTTGCTTGACTAATGTCGTTTTCAAATTGGAGAAGATAGCATGTAAAGCAGCTGAACTCGGACCAGATAGATTTGAACATAATATGAAAGGACAAACATTAATTACAGGAACAGGGAATGTCAGCTTGGTTATACTAAATAATATGAATCCGTTAAAGTTAATTGTCTAGATATTCAATTGTGCTTAGTGCAACATTTGAAAATGCTGAAGCCTATGAGTTAATCTTCTTTGAATGACCAATCTACTATCCTCTAAAAAAAGGTAAACAAAAAAACATCATAGCACTGTCTTATTGATACCACATACAGATAATTCATATGAGAAGGAACAGAACGAGTTCTTTAACGTTAAACTTATTCAAATTATCTTGTGAGGAGTGATTCAGCTTCAACTTGACCTCTGAAGATCTCAAATTTTTCTAGCATTCATTGTATCTTTTTTTTTTTTCCTTTTTCGACCGCAACAGCTTCAGACTTAACTAGAAAGTGTGGAATTGGAAGAAGCTGGAAGAAGAAGAGTTTCACCAGTTTTGGAAGCAGATAGCTTCGAATTACTCACATGACCACTTCAATTTGTAAACTGAGATTCTTTCTCTTTTCACTGCCATATACTTAAAACTCTTTTGACGCAATTGGTTGAACCATTGTAAACTGAGTCTCTTTCTCTTTCTCTAGAGAAGATCCAATCATTTGTGACCAGTCCCTTTTTCGTGGGAGACCAAGTGGTTTGTGATGTGGTGGCTTATGCAAAGCTGCCTACCTCTTATTAGGAAAAGGCAATGAAAGTTTCAACCACTATTCTGTCACACTCCACAAGTGTAAGTAATCTCTTGATCCTTTAAGTCCTTCCAATTAGTACATGAGTAGTCCTTTTAGTAACAGAATAAATATATTTTCTTCCCATAAATCGCAACAAGTTGATATGGCCGAGTTGGTCTAAGGCGCAGGATTAAGGTTCCTGTCCGAAAGGGCGTGGGTTCAAATCCCACTGTCAACAGTTTACTTTTTTTTGTTTTACTGTGCTTATAGTATGCCGACGTGTCACAGTGACATCAAAGTCCAGTAAAAGTTTAAATAATAGTAAACCATCAAATAAAGTGGACCGACGACCACTTTGTATTTTGTTTCCTTTGATCCAAAGCAAATCCCATGTGACATCACAGTCTAGTGAAACATGAATCCTCACACAACTTGATGGATCGTAGTGTCTCTCTTTTTCTCTCTAAAACATACTTTTCTTAACATCACTTTATATCCTTCCATGTCACAGAAGTTTGTCCGTTCCTCCCAATTCACTCTTTCTTCCCTGTCACAAAAGAACTCTAATCTTTTATTATCACCCACTATACATCCCCCCCCCCCCCCCCCCCCCCCNGATAGAAGTAGATAGATAAAGATGCCTGATTGGGGACCAGTTTTCGTGGCGGTGGCGCTTTTCGTGTTGCTAACACCGGGGGTGCTGATACAGATTCCGGGGAAAAACAGAGTGGTTGAGTTTGGAACATTTCAGACAAGTGGTGTTTCGGTTATAGTTCACACGCTCATCTACTTCACTCTTGTTTGTATTCTCTTGCTCGCTATTCAAATTCACATGTACATCGCATAATCTAATCTAATCTAATAAAATAAACAAATCTCTCCATTTTTTATGTACGTAAGTGTATCCTAGAAGTTATATAGTCAAAATTCGCAAAACATAAGAAACAAAGTTGTTCCATAAACAACGTGGTCTCATATTTTATATCTACCACCATTTTAAAGACATATACATGTATGTGAGAGATGTAAAAATATGTTCTGGATTTTGATTACAGTTAACAATTTTTCCATGAGATAAACATAATTTAAAATAAAAGTTTACTTAACAATTCGGTTTTTGATCTAGTTAAATCATCATTTATGGGTTCATGAGTTCTTTGTTAACGATATGATGGGCATGCTATTGCCGTACGAAAAAAGTGGGCATGAGTTGTGTGATTATAGATTAATTTTGGGCTTGTTTGTGAAATAACCAAAAAATGGGAAAATTAGATTTGTAGTAAGATGGTAGAGAGAGTGGGGGTGGGATTTTGATTATTTAGTGAAATCTAGTTTTTTGAGTTATATGGTCTAATTTCCCCTAAATAAGCCCCCCCCAAAAAGATTTTATGTGGAATATACAAAAAATTTGATATATCCAAAGTATCCAGATTGTGCTCCTGACCTAGAAAACTTACTGGATTTGAATTAATTCTCATTAATTGCTGTAAGATTTCATATAAAATATTATTTGTATTATTAATCTTTTATTGCTTTGATTGTAGTAGGAGTATATAATTAAATAACTTAACTAAGAAAGGAACTTATAAATTAATGTTGAAGAGTGCGAGGTCTGTCGGTCCACTCTTAAATAAAAGAAAAACTAGCATTAACAATCGATATTAGCATTTTTTCGCGCCCTATCGTAAGTACTTTAGGTTAGTGATAACCACAAAATTATTTAAAATAAAAATTAAAAACATCTCATTAACCCTAACTTTCATCTTCTCTAGATTCTTCCATCTCTCCTCCTCCTGTCCTTCTCTAGCTTTCAAAAGGTGTAATCTTTTCACACTTTTTACACGGCAACAATGGCGGATTGGGCTCCGGTTATCGTCGGCGTCATCCTCTTCGTGATTCTCTCGCCGGGTCTTCTCTTCTCACTACCCGGAAACAACCGAGGAGTAGACTTCGGTAACCTCAAAACAAACGGAAAAGCCATAGCTGTTCACACTCTCATCTTCTTCGCCATTTACTCCATTTTGATCATCGCCGTTAATCTCCACATCTACACCGGTTGATTCTCTTCTTCTCTGTTTTCGTTGTTTGAATGAAGTAAAGGTGTACCCTTTGTGAAAACAAGTCTAGAAACTCTGTAAATTAGGGCTTTATTTACCTTAAATCTATAGTGTTTTTCTCCTTTTTCTTGTTCATTTTGTAACAAACAGACATGATGAAAGTTGTGTGTTCGTACTTGTATTGTAATAATGTTACTTCAGTTTGCTTCTTACTTTAAAGTCTCTTTAACTCTGTTTATTTTCTCAAATTCAGACAAAAGTTGCTACTTTCTGTCATCTTGCTTGAAACATGTTGAACGAGTTATTTGTACATTACATTAGAGTTTGTAATAAAACTTTTTTTCTTTTTCTTACTTACATTTACATGATATAAGAGCAGAGAGAGATCAGAAATGGATGTGAACTTGTATAGCAATGACTAAGATGGTGAGTATACAAAAGTATATAACTGCGTGAACCAAAATAGCGATACCGCTCGTGCTCATGTTCCCGAACTCAACAACTCTCGTCCTCGCTGGAATCTGAAACAGTAGTCCTGGTGATAGTAGGATGAACAGAGACACCGCTACAATCACCGGTCCCCAATCCGCGCTCATATTGAAAACGTTTATTGTGAAGTGTGTGTTGTGTAAAGAATGTTTGTTTCTTCTGCTGATGAAGATGGAGTCAAGTGGAGAGTTATGTAGGAGGTGATTGACGAGTCTTTTTGGCTTTTCTTGGTGGCTAAGTAGAGAAGGAAGAAGAGGTTAACATTTTAAAAGCTTAGTGATAGGTTACAAGGAAAGGTATTGTATTTCTATATTGGCTTTAGCTTCTTCTTTTTTCTGTGAACTTTGGTGATGATTGTTCAATCAATTGTTTCAGTGCTCTTTTGGTAGTGTTTGCTTTTTTTTTATGTTAAAGATTTTGCTATAAAGTAGATTACTACCTCTAAAGATGATATCAAAGCTTTGATAGTTTTCTTAGTAGTTTAGGTTTCCTTTTTGTTTGTTTCTCTCTTGATCAGTGACACTATTGAATCTAGTCTAAGAAGCATCAAGTTCAGCACCTCTGTTTCTTGTGATTTCGAGACCCCCATGGAGTGTTATAGAGGTAGTAATCTTTTTGCTAGTGAGGCTTCAACTTCAAGAGTCAAAGAGGGTCGTATCATCGGTTAGACATTTTAGTTTCATCAGTGGTTCGTTGGGAGCAAACATATGACAGTTATGAGCAGTTACACCTCAACTTTGAGCTGTTTAATTTGAGTAAATATATTAGAAGGAAGATTTTTACTAATTGCCTTAAACTAAGACTACATAACATTTTGACAACACCATAACAGATAGTGATTTTATAGATACATCCAATATAGATTTGCTGCAATGTGTGTTGATCATCAAAATTCCAGAACAAGATCTGCAAAAGAAAAAGAAAGTAGTAACACGACATGAAAACTCTTGAAAGACAGATATAAAAATCGAATAGAGTGTTCAATGTTCTGTCTATAAGATCTTGACTTACACTCTGCATCAGTCTTGATCCATTTTTCTCGTTTCATGTTTACTTCCAAGATGGAGCTTGAAACAAGAAACCCTCCGTCAAGAGGAGGATCCTTGAGTTTGCTTCTTCTGTCATCTATCTCCTTATCGTCTCTTGCACGTGTACAGAGAACAGGATGGACTTTACTCCGGAAGATCTGAACATTCTATAACCATAACAAAAAAACACATTAACTTTCATATTTGAAAATAATTAATGCTAAAAAAGACAGAAACCTTTCTGAGATCTTTCTTCTTGGACACATCATCATCACCATCGTTTCTTGTCTTTGAAGAAGACCTGTGGAGCTTCTCGAGTACCCTTTTAATCATATACGGTGTGCCATGTTTCTCCATGGAGTTGCACTCTCTTTCTACCGTCTTTCTTTTCTTCAAGAGGCTTGTAAGTAAAGCCTTTTTCTTCTTTACTTCTTTGCTTCTCTTAGTAAACTCAATCGGTGATTGGTAGAGATCATTGCCTTGTGAAGGACGTACGTCATCTGATTCTAAATCTTCTTCTGCATTCGACTTCTCGGTAATGAGCTTAGCCAAATCTTTTTCTGCTCCGGTTACATGTTCTTCTGCAACTGAAGTGAATCTTGGTGTTTCAGGATCTCCACCAAGCGTCCCGATCGTTAGAAACCCACTGAACACGTCTTCATCATCAAACAGGAGTTCTTCATCAGCTTCTGGTAGTTTCGGGTGATCATGAGATGGTCCATAGAAGGAAAACGAGTTTGTACGGATGTCTTGGACTTCAGAAGAAGCCTGAGCTCTTAGACAAGAGAAATTACCTGAAAGTTTGGCTGTCTTTTTTTATAAAAAAGGATATAATTTAACCCAAAAAAACACATAATGTATGAAGATGAAGATTGAAAAGGTTATATATCATATAATCAAGGACCTTTGAACTCCTTTAATTGGTCTAATAAGCCGTTTTGCTTTATAGTTCGAATCCAACTTAGCAGCTGCAATAGATGGATTAATAAACACAATCAGAGGAGAAAATATTTCGATTAGGCTTGGAAAACGGAATATGTATACACACCTTCATGATGTCTTCGTTTCCTGCTTCTTCTGTTTTTCTTTTAGTTTTCTTTAGGGTTTTGTAACTATACATATAATATATCTTATAGGTTGTTGAGATATGCTTGCATATCGAGCTTAGTATATATTGTGAATATTTGGTGTATATATGTTTAGGAATGTTTTACATTGATAATCTATATATATGGTTATTGGTAAAGCAAGTGTATATATATTTATCTTATTATATCAAAAGTATCATATGGTTATAAATATCATTTATATGTGTGATCACGATTTATGTCACCATTTTTATTTAATTATTTACATATTAGATCATTTAAAAATTGTAGATATTTTCTATTTTTACTATAATTTTTTAAAAATATTTAAATAATTTATTAAAAATATACATAAATATTAACTCAGTTTTAGCCTTAATTAAAATAAAAAATACAAATTAAGTGTATTATACATTCTGTAACTCCAACATTTTAACTTAAACAAAAATAAATATTTTATCACAAAACAAAAATTAAAACCAGTTTTACGTATATAAACAAAAACTAAAATTAAATATATTTTTATTTAATTTAATTTTTAGGATATATTTTTATTAAATTTAATTTCATAGAAAATATAATTTCACGTTTTTAAATGTGCGGGTAAGAATCTAATCAATTTGTTGTTATTGTCTTTCTTCTCATGTCGTATGTGTTGATGAGAATCTAATAAACGACACAAGTGTAAAAGAGTATCGATAAGGACCATAACAATGATAGTGTGATCTGCATTCATCGTGAATTTCTTACGTGGGCAACATCTGAAAATGTAATAAGCAGGTAAGATGGGACGTTACAAGAGTAATGAAATGTTGTTTTCGAGCTAAAAGGTGTGATTAAAACGGAAGGATCTGGTTGAGGTCGAGACTAAAGAGAGTCATTAGCCACTACTTCGCCTCTCTTTTGTTCGGACATGTTTGCTAACTTCTCTCGCAAACAACCACGTGTATAATCGTATGACATGACATGACATGACATGACACGATACATTCGTAACTAATTGAGTTATCATAGAGTGCGTACTGTTCGTTCTTGCATGCTTCTTTCCTCCAAAAGGAAAGTGATATATCTTCAAAAGCAATGCTTTCCATCTTTAAGTAAAAGGCGTGCAAGCAATGGAACTCTCTAGTTCTCAGAGAGAGTCCCACTTGACACTAGGTTTTTGTCCTCGCTCTGCCACGTCTCGGACATTGGCTAGATTCTTTTTCTCCGTTGGGTGGCTAGATTTTTTTTTTCCTTTGGGTGTAGAATTTATGTGTAGAATTTTAAGGGAAAATGATAGATGTGACCGCAAGACAGGCGGCTTAACCCAATTAGGGGCTTTAGGGCAATTTTTTTTTTTTAAATTTTTATATTTATTTAATATTTTAAAAATAAATTAGTAATATTTTATATATTTTGTGATGTAAATAGAACTACTATACATATAAAATATTTTTGGACACTTTTCAATTCTATTAATTATTTTTTTAAAAAAAAATTCTATGTAAAAATATGTATTTATAAAAAAAATTGGATTCATTAACTTCTAATATACGGAGGACACGAGCTTGGGCCCGGGGCAGTCGCACCGCTTGTCCCCTATATGAGTCAGCCCTGCCGCAAGAAAATAAATATAATCCAGTGATAAATGGATAGACATATGGTAGAGGATCTACGGGGAAATGATTAATGTTAGAATACAGTAACAAGATGTGATAAATTTGGGGGATTCAAACTTAAAATCAATTGGTACTAAGTGGATTGATTCAAATTTTGTATATATTACTCAATTTATTTATATATTTTCAATGTGATATTTTCTATCCAACACCTTTCTTTTTCTTTGAAATAATAGTGCTTATTATAATTATTAATTTCGTAAAATTCATTATATTCCCTCCGAAATAATGTTTTATTTTTTAGTAATTTTAATGGAACTGAACCTTCTATGGACCATCAGCTAATAGAATGATCGGACCACTTTCCAGACCGGATTAATGAGTTAAGGTGTATACCCGCTCTAATACCATAATAAAAAAATTAAACTTCCAATTTAAATTCAATTGATAGTATGTGGAGTGATTCAAATTCTTTATATATTACTCAACTTTTTACTTATTTTCAATGTGAAATTTCTCTCCAACAAGACACGTAACAACTAAGAAAACAGAACAACTAGAATAACTAACATTCTGATAAAACTCCCCAGCTTATATAAGACTAATTTTCAGAATCTAGATTACTAATCATGTGAAACACCAGAGTGGAATAACTAACATTCTGATAAAAGCTAATCCCATGATAATCTTTCAAAACCCAATAGACCACAATGAATTGGTTACAATGTAAATGCATGCGCATTAAAAGATTCCTCGAAGTTTCGCTAAAGAAAAACAAAAGAGATGAAAGGGGTCCTTTCCATTTTCATTATCAGTACCTGAATGGAATAGATAAAATATTGTGATGAAAATATATATAAGGTATATTTAACACTCTGGTACGTTGTGCGTAGTAAACAAAAGAAGAAAGAGCTATTTCAAGGTAAGCTAATTTATTTAAGATCTTTTTTCTTCTTCTTATATGTCTTTCTGATCGATACACATGGGGATTGATTTGATTTGTTCCTTACGCTCAGTTATCATCGCACTATTGCACTTGCGAAAACCGACAAAGGAAATATTTAATCAAAACGTGCTTAACAGATCCCTTCTTGGTCCCATTTAATTTTTCTTCTACATTTCTTAAGTTTGCGAAGTTTAGGTGCCACCAAAACTTCTGATTGCTGAATTTGCTACGACGTTAAACTTCATGAACATTTTTGCTGGTTAAGCTTTATAAGCCAATAACTCCAACACAGATTCAATCTAAAATAATGATGTAAGAAAATATTCATCCTAATCTAAATATCCATATTATAATTTTAAAAGGATAATTTTTTAACGAAGTATTTTTAACACATTTTAACGAATTATATATACTATTTTATTCCATTTGTTACCAATTTCAATCCATGCTAGTAATATCTCAATCTCCAGTTCTTTTCTTTTCCTTTTAAATCCAAGTTCCAAAAAAAAAAAAAACTTGGATTTAAAAGGGAAAAGAAAAGAACTGGAGATTGAGATATTACTAGCATGGCCTAGTCCAACAATAAACTTGAGTCCAACAAACAAAATAGTTATAAAGTTTAGTGTGGCAAAAGAAAATAATAAAATACATCTTTATAACTTGAGCCCAAGAAACAAAATCTTGGTGGCATCTCCCACAATGAGTAGATAAACATGGGGATAGAGATACCTAGATCAGCGGATATATCAGATGCATTGATGCCGGAATCTGAGAAGAGGACGACGGTTTTAAGTCACGAAGAGCATGAACCTTAGTGGAAAGAGCATATTTGATACCTTTTTCCTTTGGTCAGTTTTCATGAGAGGTGTATTGATCCAAATATCAGATATATTGAAGTGGGAAGGGTCATCAAACTTAGAATCAAACTGAAAAAGGCTCCAAACAAACATTACATAGCATGTTGTTGACACATGCAAGTACTGTGGTTAAATTATCTTGGGGACACATAACTGACAATAGTCACACACAATACACACACAAACACACTAGTGACCTTTATAATCAGATTTCTACCAACATTTATGTACAATATTGTTTTCCTCTCATTGGAATTAAGAAAACTGATCAAACAATTTTTTTTCAAAAAAAAATATATAAGTGTGTTTCGTACTCTTGGAACAATTTTTTAATATGAACATTTAATACTTCATCTATTTCAATATAAGTATCAATTTAACATTTTCACATATTAAAAAAATGATTGAAATATATTTAAATTGTTATTAATTACGTCTACTTGACTAATAGTATTTTAGATAAATAAAATTATTTATAAAATCAATGCAATTTGCAATTAGCTCAAACTGAAAGTAAGTATAATTTGCATTAAAATTATAAAGTGATATTTTAATATAAAAAAATGCTAGAATGATATTTATTATGAAATAAAGAGAGTGTGATTTTCTAGCTGACAACAACATTATTCTAGAATAAACCAAAACAACAAAAAGTAACAACTTACAATGAAAAAACAACAACTTACAATGATACAAATTTGCGAACTACTTATCATGAACGATTTGTTAATAAGATACGCCCAGCTATGTATAATAATTAGATGTATGATAGTTGATGTGAAATTCTGGTTAATTAGTTGGCTTAATTATTTTTACAAAAATTAATTTTGTTTTCTCAACAAGTTATTACGTTGAAAAAGTCGGCAATTAATCTGAAAATTTGTTAAGGAACTGTAAACTTGTGATGATGAAACTGCAGACCCATCTGAATCGACCATAATTGGGGCACGATTGGTGGAGATAATTGGGGCACAAACTCTTGAGTTTGAGTAATGTCAAATACTTAAATCATTGAGGAAGAAAATAGTTATATGAAAATAAAGGTGAAAGGTAAACATAAACAAAGGATAAGGACTTGGGTTGAATAAATTGGATGAAAATAACCTTGATTGAGACTAATCAATCAGATGCCACCAGTTTCAAATTAAAAATTAAATACTCTTTCCGTTTCTAAAAGATCCACGTTCTGGAAAAAAAAATCGTTTCAAAAAAATATATTTTTTATGTTTTCAATATATTAATTAATGACAAATTGTATATTTCAAAAAATATAATTGTTTTTATTAAAATTTTATTGGTTAAAGTTATAGGGAATAGTTCATTAAAAAAAACAATGTATTGATAACTCCAATTTTATGTTTTTCTTAATAAGTGTAAAAAACTTAAAACATACATCTTTTATAAATGGAGGGAGTAAGTATTAATTATTAGATTTACCCACTTTCTCATCGGAAACTATTTTATTCAATAAAAATCTATCAAAAACAATAATAAAAATTTAATAGGATATATTGAATCAATAAAATAAAACTATTTAAAAACACATTTAAACCATTAAAAATAATATGAGATAGAGTTTCAAAAGAAATCAATGATGAAATCTGTATTGAAATTAGATTAGATTTTCCAATACATTTGATATATAATAATATTTTCCATGCTTTTTAATATTCAAAGTGTTTTTCCGCATCACATTAGATTGTAATTATATTTATTATCTACACGATAAAAATTTTCCATATAAAAATAAATTATCTTTTTAGCTAAATGTGTACTCAAAAAAATTATTTCAATGAAGTTCGCTCTTGAACGCGTCAAACAATCTGTGGCATCTTTACAACAAATATTTAATCAAAATGAATATGTCTCCTTTTACAAAAATTAGCAAAAAAAAAAAAAATAAACCGGGAAACTTTTGAAAATAAAAAAAAAACCAATTTTTTATAGATATTA
Organism: Sinapis alba; assembly: GCA_012274485.2. Classification (NCBI taxonomy): domain Eukaryota; kingdom Viridiplantae; phylum Streptophyta; class Magnoliopsida; order Brassicales; family Brassicaceae; genus Sinapis; species Sinapis alba. The sequence continues at coordinate 230,056 of MU105664.1, read as the reverse complement.
AAAATAAAGATGAAGACACTATTACAAGATAAATCCCAACACTAATGCTATAATATATCAACTATTTGATTTTATGCAGTTATGAACGATTGAGATAAACACCCATTTTCTCCACAGTGTTTTTTCTTCAACCTGTTCACATATATAGAAACAAGGGAAGAAAGTGAATGTGTAGCAAGTCGATGGTTGTACGACAAAAAGAGATATACGTATGGTTTATAGTGGACTTGTGTATAGAGAAGTGATTCGACTCAATTGCTAGATGCAAGACGCCATAGACAAAACCTCTCCCTATTATATTTGGAGATGGAACTTGTTAGTAGGCTATGAAAACAATACTTACTAGTTACGAGCAAGACCCCCTTGTCATCATTATAAAACGAGAAACGTCTAGATTTTCGCTACTCCACACCCTAAATGGGTCGAGTGAAGGATACACAACTAGCACATCATCACATTTGGATGAATATAATTTTTGATGGTCGCCATAGAGCTGCTAAATTCCATTGATTTCTATATAGATTAAAAGCTAAATTACACTTACTATGAAGTATAAAGATTAGTCGTGGAAGTTGGACTGATTCATGTTTTTTTTTTTTTGCTTATATATATCATCTTCTAATTAATTGTAGAATATTATATAGTATGGTGAAATTAGGGGAAAAAACTAAAAAGCATCTAGGAAAAAAGATAAAGCAACTGAGAATTGAAGGAAAAAGGGTAATGCAATGGCATATATGGGCCCTTGTGTGTCTCTTGCTTTCGGAGCATAATTCAATCGAAAATTTCACATGCACCAACTCAAATTATATATTTATTTACTCCACCTGTCCACCAAGAATGAACCATGCCGACTCTTAGTTATCAATTATTTATAAATACTTACAAGTATAAACGACTATAAAGTGGTAAATTTACCACCCTCTAAGAATAGGATTTACGGTATTTAAAATACAATATAGACTATAGTGATAGATTTACCATCTCTCAAAGTCTTCATTTTAAGTGTGTAAATCTTTGTCTGACTATCAATCTATTAAGTTAATGTGTATAAGTCAGTCATACTGGAAATTATGGATGTATAATGTGGGAAATCTTTACAAATATAAATTTGTAAGGACATTGTAAAATAATTTTTTCATTGCAAAAGTGTCATTTTAATATTTTCCACAAAATGATTGAAATGCATTAATATTTTTTTACTAATTACACATATTTAATCATTAGTATTTGAAATAAATAAAATTATTTATAAAATCAATGTATGTGTAATTAATATTAAGTTTAAAATTGTATTGAAACTCTAAAATGACATTTTTATGTAATAAGAAAAAATATTGAAATAACACATTTTCAGACATAGAAATTATCAATTTAGAATATATTACTTATATAATTCTTGGGGATGGACTTCAGCCACATGAAACATGAAAGTCTCCAAACATAACACATTTTCAAAATTAATTATTACTCCTTAAGGATTAGGCAAAATATCATTTAATATGTATTAGAGTATTAGATGATTTGACATGTACAATAGAGTATGGAAACATCTCCAATCTACTTTTATTTTATCCTCTATATTTTTCTCTAAAATAAAAGAATTATATTATAAAAAAGAAAATAGAAAAAAAATATTATAGAAGTATATATTAGTGTAAATCTGCTTTTTATAATAGAATTTTTCTATTTAAACTGAAAATATAAAGAAAAAATAGAGACGGATTGGTGATGGTTTTAAATGTGATTATGAGCATCATTAATATTAGATTCATGTCTTTAATCATCAAGAGTAGTTAACTCAATTAAGATTAATTGAACTCCAAGACTTATGTGAATGATGATACGAGAGGTGCGCAGGTAAATGATGTTGTCGGTCCATAAATGATGGAACCTCAAAGTCATTCAATCTCTTTAGGGCTTTCCCTACAAGCTAACCAAACCCTCTGTGGACCTGCCAATTGTTACTTCCTTCTTTGAGAAGACGTTGACTTTGACTACTGCTTTAGGTAAGGTACGTATCAGTGTATCACTATGGTCTATGTAAATTCTTTCTTCTTTTTTTCATTCTTTGTTTGATTATGGTAAAAAGGAGACTATTTACCATGCAACCTTGTATTCTAGTATATAAAAGTAGCGAAGACTAGATAATTCTGCAACATTTTCGCAGTTCTATTTTCTTCAACATTCTCATTTATATTTGTGTTTCTTTTAACATAATCAACAGTTTATTTCTCTCTTTTTTTACTGACTGTGTTTAATCATATGGTTAAGCAACAATGTGTAGTGTTAGATATGTTAGAATTACCCCATAGATGATATATCTTCATATCTAACTGACCTCAGAGAAAGAATCAACATGATCTTTGAAAAAAATAATCATTAATATATAGATTCATTGATTGAATGGGATTCTTAATTACTATGGCTTTTATGAATGTTAAATAAGGGGACATGTACCATATTATCACTAAAAATCACTAGATTATCAGTTACAAGAACGTTTCCATTAAAATTTACTTTGTCTTCCACTAAGAAGTCCCAACCAAAGAGTTACTGGAGTAGACAAAAGTGATTGAAGAAGTGGAGCAGGAATTGGCATTTCTTAGACCATCTCCAATGGGGGTTCTCCCCGTTGGAGTTCTTAACATATGTATTATATAAGTATATATATTTGTGGGGTCCACAATATTTGTGGAACCCCTTTGACAAAAATTCTTAAAATAGAACTTTAAAAACCTTTATTTATGGGGTTTCACAAATATTGTGGACCCCACAAATATATATGCTTATATAATATATATATACATATATACATACATAGTACACATGTTAAGAGCTCTAATGAGAAGAACTCCCATTCCATTGGAGATGCTCTTAGATTCTCACTATTTTTGTATGCAAAGGGATTAAATGTGAAACAGTCACTACTTTTTCTTTTATGGGTTTACTTGTTTGGTTACTTTGTTGGTTTGGTGAGAAACCTAAGTAACTCAGTCTCTCTCTGTTATCATGTATATGTAACAAACCACACCCAACAAAAAAAAAAGTTAAAGAAGAAGAAAAAGACAAAACTAAAGTCTTCAACTTTTTAATGTTTTCTCATTTCTTTTTTGACCCATTTTAAGATCGAAAGATGATAACTTTTCCTTTTATTCTCCTCCATTCTGCATCGGGATCTTACGGGGTCTCATTGGAATTATAAAAAGAAAAAAAAAACACTTTCAATTAAGAAAAAAAAACACTGTAAATTTTATCAAAGTCGATACCTTTTTCTCATCGAAGTCACCACAATTCTCACAAACCCTTAATTGAATCAGAGAGAAGAAGAGTCTCTGGACCCTCAAAGTCCCCACACAGTAGTTTTTGATGGATCCCAAGAACCCAAATCGTCACCAAGTACCAAACTTCTTGAACCCACCACCAAGAAACCAGTCCCTGGGAGATGCTTCCAACGACAACAATCATTCCAAACCGGCTGAGATTAAGGATTTTCAGATCGTGGTCGCTTCCGACAGCAACAGTAAGAAGCAGCAGCAGCAGAACCAGCTTGGTCCTAAGAGAAGCTCTAACAAAGACAGACACATCAAAGTGGAAGGTAGGGGTCGGAGAATCAGGATGCCTGCGCTCTGTGCTGCTAGGATCTTCCAATTGACTAGAGAATTGGGTCACAAATCCGACGGTGAAACAATCCAGTGGCTGCTTCAACAAGCTGAGCCGTCGATTATCGCCGCCACCGGTTCAGGAACTATACCGGCTTCTGCTTTAGCATCAGCAGCTGCTGCATCCAGTCTCCATCATCAAGGTGGGTCTCTCACTGCTGGTTTGATGATCAGTCATGAGTTGGATGGTGGTGGTGGTGGTGGTGGTGGTGGGTCTAGTAGTGGTAGACCAAACTGGGGTGTTGGAGGCGGAGATGGAGGAGCTTCTAGGTCAAGTTTGCCAACTGGGTTGTGGCCAAATGTAGCTGGGTTTGGAGCTGGTGTGCAGACCACTGGGATGATGAGTGATGGAGCTGGTTACAGGATTGGGTTTCCAGCGTTTGATTATCCTGGAGCTATGAGTTTTGCATCCATTCTTGGTGGTGGTAATAACAATCAGATGCCTGGACTTGAACTAGGGTTGGCTCAGGAAGGGAATGTTGGTGTCTTGAATCCACAGTCTTTTGCACAGATTTATCAGCAGATGGGCCAAGCTCAAGCTCAAGCTCAGGCTCAGGCTCAGGCTCAAGGTCAGGGTAGGGTTCTTCACCATACTCTTCAACATAACCCATCACATGAAGAGCATCAGCAAGAGAGTGGTGAGAAAGATGATTCTCAAGGCTCAGGGCGTTAAATTAAGCTTTTTTAAAACATTGATTTTCTCTTGTGGATTTGAAAAGCTTTTGGCCTTTTTGGTTTTGTTTTTGTTTTTGTTTTTGTGATAATATTGTTGTAAAACTAGCATGGAGAAGAAAAGAAAAAGGTTAAATACTGAGTGAGAGTGAATATCTATCTATGCTTATTGAAACCTTCTGATTTCAGTTTGATACTTCCAGAGGATGATGATAATGCAAGAGAGACTCGAAGAGCTTTTTTTTTGAGTGTTTGTGGCATTTCTTTTTGGCAGTTGTTGGTTTGAAACTTGGGGTTGCAGGTGGGGGTTGTTAATAGACTCAGCCAGAGATTGTTTGTTCCTTTTTTTGAAGATTTGGAGTCTTAAGTTTGATCTAGAGAGGGCTTGCTTTTTCACTTGTTCTGTGTATTGTTGCTTCTTTGGCATATCAAAGAAACCGGCTTTTCAATAGTAATGTATACTAGCCTTCCATCACATAATGAAGATTACAGTTTATACAAAAGATGGAGGAAACTGTTATAAGCTTCTTGTGCATATTGTGCTCTTCCATAGCATATCCAGTAATCTTCCTTTCGCACTCTCTCTCTGCGAATCAGCCAAGACGTTGTTGCATATTTTGATTCAGAGTCTTTGAGCTCCAATGGAGTTTACTATGGTCTTACAGTTCTGTTCTTTGAACTCTTACCTGCATTCATGTGGTCCATGCAAAGCAATAGAGAGAAGATAACATAACCCTCGCTAAGAAAAGGGTTAAGTAAGCTGTAAAGCCCATGAAGAGTTTCATCTACAGCCCAAATAAGAGACGCCGTTTTTGTATTGATCATTTGCACTGCTAGACGTTTTTAAGTAGAGTAAACGACGCGCATGCTTGCAGAGAAACATGGAAACAGTGTGAATAAATCGTTTTCCTTGTCGATCGCGAGCAGTGAACAGAACCGGTCAGAGCAAAGCGGAACAGGTAGAAGAAGAGAGAGTGACTCTTCTATTCGCAGATAATTTCAATTGCGAGCATATTGAATCGGAGAAGATGGAAAACAAAAACGTCGTCGTTTGCGACAATGGCACAGGCGTATGCTTCATCTCTTATGCTGTTTCGTGATCCTCTTATGTCTCTTGCTGTTGTTTCAGACAATGACCCTTTGATCGCACGAGAGCTCATTAGTTGAATCTGATCAAACATTACATTCTCTTGCTTATAAAAATCTCACCTTTTTTTTTTGTTGTTAACTGGATTTGTTTAGGATCTAAGTTGTCTGAAAGTTTCCAAAAACTGAAACTTGGGCGTGTGTATGGTAGCTAATATATCTCTAAAGCCATTTCGTAACTTTGAGTTTCTTCCGATGCGTTTTGTTTTTGGGTTTTACTTGGGAACAACTTCATGTTCTTGAATCTCTGATATCTCTGGCGATTTCAGTATGTAAAATGCGGATTTGCTGGAGAGAATTTCCCAACGTCTGTTTTCCCTTGTGTTGTGGGAAGGCCGTTGCTTCGGTATGAAGAATCACTCATGGAGCAGCAAGTGAAGGTTGGTGAACTTCTGCTCTTACAAGACTTTTGACGATAAAAATGAGATCTTTACTTGCATAGCATTTGTTTCGTTTTAGGATATAGTTGTGGGGGACACTTGCGCTGAGCTCAGGCATCAATTGGATATAAACTATCCTGTCCACAATGGTATTGTCCAGAACTGGGAAGATATGGAACATGTCTGGGATCATGCTTTCTACAACGAGTTGAAAGTACTATTCCTTCCTTCTTCAGGCTATTTGGTTTGAATGACTCTTAAAACCCTTTTTGTGTATTGACAGATCAATCCATCAGATTGTAAGATCTTGCTCACGGATCCACCACTTAACCCCTCCAAGAACCGCGAGAAAATGGTAGGTTACTTGTCAAGTCTTGGTGGTGCCAGTTGCATTGATAGTTGTTGGAGTAGTAAGTAACTGATTCAAGCTGTGAAACAGATTGAGACAATGTTTGAGAAGTACAATTTCGCCGGCGTTTTCATTCAAATCCAAGCCGTTTTGACTCTGTATGCTCAAGGTGCTTATGGAGATTAATTGAAGGTTTAGATTTTCTTTAGTGTGTTTGTATAGTCACCCGTAAAAAAAAAAGGAATTTATCCGCAGTTCGTTTATATTATTAATCTTTGTGTGTTTGATTATTGGTTTTTCAGGTTTGCTAACTGGTTTGGTTATTGATTCTGGTGATGGTGTTACTCATGTGGTAAGCTACAAAAGGAAACTTCAACTTTCAGATCGAATTTTTCTTATAAAGCACTGAACCGTGGTCTCTTCCATCTTAGGTTCCGGTGGTTGATGGTTACTCGTTTCCTCATCTTACCAAGAGAATGAATGTAGCTGGCAGACACATTACAGCTTATCTTGTTGATCTCCTTTCTCGACGAGGGTGAGAAACCGATACGCAAATTCAAATGCTGAAACTTTATTAACATTTTGATGATATATGATGTGAGCTAAATAAACCTTGTTTGTTCAACAGATATGCGATGAATAAAACGGCTGACTTTGAGACTGTTAGGGAAATTAAAGAGAAGCTCTGCTATATAGGGCATGTGACCTCCTCACAGTTTTCCTCTAATTTTTTTTTAGTAGTAATGCATTACAAGAATAGGAAATAAAAAATTACTTGTTTTTGTCTTTGTTTGCAGTTATGATTACAAGAGAGAGTATCAGCTTGGACTTGAGACAACCATCCTTGTTAAGAACTATACTGTGAGTTCTCTATTCTAGTATTAACCTGTCAGGAACAGAAACTTGCTTAGGAATCTAGATTCAAAGACATAGCTTTCCGGACAACTAATCTGTTTAGTTTTTATTCTGTGATTAGCTTCCAGATGGGAGGGTCATCAAAGTAGGCACTGAAAGATTCCAAGCACCTGAAGCGCTTTTTACACCGGTATACCTTTATCTCCAGCTTTGCCAACTTTTCTTTCTCGAGAGAGGCTGATCACAAATATAATCTTTCCTCTTTTAATGGTTTTTAGGAACTCATTGATGTTGAAGGTGATGGAATGGCAGACATGGTTTTCCGCTGTATTCAAGAAATGGATATTGATAACCGCATGACGGTACTTGCGCCTCTCACGCTTGCTTCTTATTTCAAAAGAAAGATTCAACAACTATATTTTCTCAAACCCTTTACTCCTTTTCTTCTTTTACAGCTCTACCAACACATAGTTTTAAGCGGAGGAAGCACCATGTATCCAGGATTGCCTAGCCGGTTAGTCTCTTCTTCTTTTTGTGTCCGTGTGTGTATTTCATAACCAACAAGAAGCTCGATGGCTTACTTTCAATGTGTTCTGTCTTCTATTTGTTTCAGTCTTGAGAAAGAAATCCAGGATCGGTATCTCGATACGGTTCTAAAAGGAAACAAAGATGGCTTGAAGGTAAAACATCCCGTTAAGTTCATGATCACTGTCACTGTCATTGTCATGTTTATTTAACATATCCTTTTGTTTTTTTTTGGTCAAATCAGAAACTCAGATTGCGGATAGAGGATCCACCTAGAAGGAAACACATGGTATACCTCGGAGGCGCTGTTCTTGCAGGAATCATGAAGGTAAAAAATTATTTTCTCTTTGGCAGAACGGAATAATTATGTGAAATGATTGTTTAAAAGAAATGTTGTTGAATGGTTTTATGATGCAGGACGCACCAGAGTTCTGGATCAATAGAGAGGACTATCTTGAAGAAGGAATTGGTTGCTTAAATAAGATGAGCCAAGCTTAATGATGACACTCTAAACATCAACTCTTAAGCTTAACTTGAGAGGACTGTTATTGTCTCTTTAAGTTCTTTTTGGTATTTGTTTTTTGGCTTAAAACAGAAACCCATTTTCAGTTATTGATTAATAAAAACGATATCTTTTTCGTGCTGTTAGACAATATCTCTGAGTAGACCAGAGATAACAACAGTGAAAGATAATTTGTTGTTATAAAACCCTTATTTCTTGTCACACAAGGCAAGATCACTCTTGAAGGGTCTGAAATTCAAAGCATTGAATCCATAGATACAGAGATTAGACCGTTTAGACTTAAACACGACTTGATCCGTCGTGGTTCTGTAACCAGGTACGTTGCAAGAAAGTTCCGAGGAGCTTCTTCTCCCGACCAAACTCGCTTGACAAAAACTCGCGAGACTGTCCACGTCAGTGCAATCTAGAGAAGTTATGGCTACCTTGTAGAGTCCGAACTCGTTAGTGGTTCTGTTTGCAGAGAATGTTACCATCTCGTTTGTTCTCGACGAAGCTGATTTGAATCTGCAGACTATTCTCACCTCCACGCCTACATCAAGAAAACGTTAGAAGCAGAGCTTTTGCAAGAGAAGTAAAAGAGATTTTCTTAGTGATGTTTTTCTTTTTTTTTCAATTACCGGACATGAAGTAACTGTGTGTTGAGAAAGTGTTGTTGGAGCAGACGTCGCAGTAAACAAACCCCATGACAGTTACTTCTGAATTTGGCTTGGCTGATGAACGTTTTGGAGAAAGAGAGTTTACTAACAGAAGTTGCACAAGAGCAAACATAAACACTATCAATCTCTTCTCCATCTTGTAAACAAGTTTTTTTTTTTAATGTGGTTGATGTAAGAAAGAGTATGGAACAGTGTGTTTCTAAAGAATCAGACAAGAAGAGATGGTAGTAGCTCCACTAAACTAGCTTCAAGCTTCAGTTCTATTCGCTTGTTCCTTTATAATACAAACATTTATGCAGACGTGTATCTTAGCATTAATTTTGAGGGCAGTATAGAATAAAGTGGTGGGGGTCCAAAGAGAGGCGCATTTGGAGTGAAGATTATAAATGAGAGGAGAGGAATAGAATTTAATGCAAAAGCAGAGAAGATAGTGGAAAGACACTGACTGAAAGTGAAGGTTATAAATGAGAGAATTAAGTGGAAGATGGTGAAAAGGCAGTGAGAAGTTAGGTGAGAGGACAGTTAATGAGACCTCATGCTCTTTGTTTCTTCTGGAGTTTTGTATATAATTCCCAAATATTGGCTATCTGTAAAGGAGAAAGTGAAGAGAAAGGTAATGCCACTTATGTGTTATGCATGGACCATATACTTTATATATCAAAGTGTTGATACCGGTTTATTACTGTTTTTTGGTTGGTGTTGGACCGGATAAAGATTTGTTTTTGACACAAGGTTTGGGCAGATACTGATGGAGAAAATGAACAGGTCTTAAGGTGTAGTAGAGATGAACAGAACCATACAACAAAATATGGTTGCAGAGATGATAAACTAGAATTCTTGGAAACAAAAAAAAAAATCTACTCTTTATATTAATGTTGCTCCAAACAAGAGTTTTCATCACAATGCAAGAGAAAAAGACTTCAATAGACACCAATAATGAAGCTTTCTTTGAACTTCTGATGAATACAGAACATGAAGCGTGAGAATGGTAACTTCAGGGTCTTCTAGCAAAAACCACAGTGAAACAAGACTTCAAAGAATCTTCTAAAGGCTTCTCTTTCAGATTTGAGGTTTGGGACTTAATTCTCTCTCACATTATGGTACATGAGCAAAAGCTTCGTTGTGGAGCTTCTTCCTCTTCAATTTTCTTCTCTGCAATGGACGAAAAGATAACAAAAGATATTAGGAGTTTTGTACTGTTTATATTTCAAGAAGTAGTCCTAAGCATTCATTCCAGAAACAAGATGTACAGAGAATAGATAAGATGAAATCAAGAGAACACAAGACCTGGTCTTGCTTTTGTTGGAGACGGTTGAACGACAACGTGCATTGTAATGACGGATTTAGGGAGATCATCAAATGGAGCTTTACACTGAGCAACAGTTTTACCATTCTCCAAAATCTTACCAGCATTTATCAACTTGATGTCACTAGCTGCTCTTGGAACAATCTTCTTGTCTAGAAAACAACATATTCAAATCCCCCAAAATCGTGTAAGAATATGAAATTGTGTTCGTCCTAGAGTCTATGAAGATATGCTTGATTGATAGGTAAAGACAAGAGATTAGTAATACAGTCAGATCTATTACTACAAGCCTACACTTATGTATGATCTTTATCTGTCAAGCCACGACTGAAGAAACCATTCACAAGAAACTTAAGCAATGGATAAAGCAAACCTTGAGAACTAACTCAGACACAAAGTCTAAGCAATCAAAAGAGAACTTGGTACTAAAGACCACTAAGCTAAGCTCACCTTTAGGCCATTCAGAGACGATTCTCTCCTTGAGCATTGCCACAGTGGCAGTTGGAGAGTACTGAAACGGACCAACATCTGAACCGTCATATAACCGGAACTTAAGTTCTACCAAATCTTCCTCCGGCATTTGATTTCTCTTTTCTCCCAACAAAACACACAGATGAGTTCAGAAGAAACAATCCAAACCCAAATGAGACCTCAACTTTTCCTGTAATAAATAATATGAGGAAAGAGATATTGTCAATTTTAAAGGATCAATTTTGAAACTTATGTTAATGTTGAAATCAAGAACTTGGACCATAGAAGAAGGGCGTTCATCAACTACTATTAATTCAAAAATAAAATGCATAAATACAGAAATCCATTAAAAAGAAGAAATATTTTCCCAAAAAATCAAAACTTTAAACTCACAACTTACAACCCAGAAATATTACTCGAACTAAACATTCAAATCAATCTCCCAAGTCTCTCAATCAGTGGAAATTGGGAAGATTTGTAGAGTTAATTACACACCAACGATCCTATAAAGAGAATGTCTGGAGAAAGATAAAAGGAGAATGGAACACTAAACCTTAGGGAGATTCAGTAAGCAGCAAAATCTTCTGGGTTTGCGTCTTGAGACTGGAAGATCGACAAGCAGGAGACAGGCCCTTTAATGGGTTCTGACCTAATCTTCAAAGTCTCTGAATTTTTTTTGTTATGATGTTTTTTCTTCAGGATTGCCGCGTTACAGGGAATCCCTGACGAGTAGAAGAAGATAAAGACAAGAACTTTGTGGAAAAGTATGCTTTTTTTATTAGTCAAAAAAAGAAAATCTTGTCAGCATTTTGACCAGACATGAAAAGATGAGTAAACTTTGGTCCAATCTGGCTTTTAACTTTTGGTAATGACCGCCATGTTAAGAATCTTCCAAGTTTCAGAGAGAAGAAGAAAGTTTCAAAGTCTAATTGAATCTCACAGTAAAGGCTTAACGTTTACAGATAAAATGACAAATATGTGCAGAAGCATATAGTTAGAGGGGTACGCAGTGTCTGAAGAAAGCATACACAAAGCACATTCCAATAACGCAAATCCTATTAAAACTATACTTTAACAACAACAAAAAGTGAGCTTTTTTTTGGTTCTATAAACCCTACAGAACAGATTCTTCTACTGCCGAGTGACAGGTGTCATAGAGACGGATGGGTTGATGCCATAGAAACCATCTTGTCCCTGAAACTTCTGGTATGAATTATCGGATGGTTCGGAGGTTGTTGGAAGTGGGGTGAGCCCAGGAACCCAATGACCTTGTTGTTGAGTGGTTGCAGAAGTTGTTGCTATGGTGTAGTTGAACGGTGTCTGGTTTACAGGACCAGGAGGCTGTAATGGCTGCAGGAACTGAGGTTGAAGCTGGTATGGTGGTGGTGGCGGCGGAAGCAGTAGAGGACTGGTGGTGGCTGTGGATGTTGTTGCAGCGTTCTGTTGTTGCAGCTGCTGGAGATAGGACTGATCATGGCTTTGAAGCTTGGGCCTTTTCTCTGGCGGGTACTCGTCGGATGATGGAGTTCCTGTTACTGTTACAGCAGGCGGGTTGTTTCCGATGATGCCTTCAGAGGCTAAGGAGGAGAGAACGTGTGAGAGCATCTCGGCTGAGGAGGTTGATGCGGTTAGCCTAGCTACCACTGCGGCGGCTGCCGTTTTTCTTGGGTCTACCACAGATTGAGTTAGTGGGTTCGAAGCAAACATAACTGGAGCAGATTGTTCCACATCGATATGTGTGAAGCTTTGTGGTGCTGACGCAGCCCGTGAGACTTTGATGACTTCTTTCGTTTCTTCTTCTGTAACAGAAGGCTGTGAATGGTCTAGAAGCTGTTTGCAGAGATCACCAGTTCGGTCTGATTGAAACCGAGCAATCTGAAATTGTACCACAATGAATAGCAATTTAACTAACTATCATAAAGACAAGGCAACATTTGGCTTGTTAAAATCAAGTAAGAAGACCCCTATTCAGATTTGCATCTATCCGCCCTGAGCAAGCAGACAAACCTAGCTCGAAAGCTAGACACGTGTGTCTCGGAAAGTACTGCTGATATAGTTGTGATGTGCTATGTGAACTGAAATGTATAGAACGCGTGAAAAGCAATATCACGTTTGTTAGTACGAATTCAAACCTGAAGTTGGTTACGGACTTGCTCCAGCTTGAGTTCCTGTATAAAAAAATAATAACAATAAGGTGAGGTCTTTGGCAGGAGCAACCAAAGATGATAGTTTGGTTAGCAGTTGTATAAATGAGAAACCTGTTCTTGTAAAGCTTCTCTCAAATGAGAGATAAGATTTGTTCTGGATGTCTCCATTGCCCCTAGCTGTTCGATGTAGTTTCTCAGTATGGCATGTTGTCCCTGCACCTCCTTTACCACCGCAGGGCCAGGGGTGTCTCCTGTTGAAAGAAACACTCAACAAGTAAGATAACGTAAAGAACTCATATGTTTGAGCAAGAATTGGCTTTATCTATCCAAAAAGTCGCCCCAATCACAATAGTAAATTTATTTAGGATCCAAAGTTAACCAAAATGTGTGAGACTTATAAATATATATTATGGATTCTTATAAAGTTGATCCTAGTGGTAGAGTATGTTCTTTCAAAATTAAATGATCTGGCTTATAGAAACGTAAGATTCAACATAAGAAAATAATGATTTGAGAATGCTATTTGGAAAACATTTAAGATTCCGGTTCTAATAATACAAAGGGTGTAAGGTAAAAAAGCAGAGTAAACTAGTAGAGTTCTTAGAACAGGCGACGTATGTAGCTTGTCACTTGATAAATAAAACATATTGAAACATCTGCAGCAATGTAGCAGCCAATGGACGGTGATACCTGAACTAAGATCTTTCTCAACCTCCTGCGTTGCTCTCTCAAGGTAACCAGCAGCATTAGTACATTTCCCAACAATGATATCCTCATCAATCTGAACGCCATGAAAAGCTTCAACAGCAGATACTACTCTCTCCAACGGAGTTCCATTTGTCTGTTTCTATTGAACAGACTGAAAATCAATCACAGAGCTTACCATGTTGCTAACTTGTAAGAGCTCCGAAGCACAAGAACGTGGACCTTATTGACAAATTAACTAAAGAGATTCGCGAACGCTGTATAAGAAACTCTTGACTTACAAGTTTAAGTGGCACGAGCGCTCCATTCCTGGCTCCATTTTCAGGCTGCTTTCCCAGAATCTCTTCTTTGAGAATTTGTCCATGAGATCCAAAAACCTTCCTTTCTTCCCATATATTAACCTTGAATAGAAAATTATGATAATTAGCATTGCAGCTCTTATATCAAATATAATTCAGTAACTACTTCACCAAAACGCAAAACACAGATAAAATTCAGAGAAAGTGGTTAGAAAAGAGTTACACTAGACGTACCAGTCGACGTGCAGCTTTTCTTGCAAAGTCATCACCATTTTCAATCACATCACGAAGAGCCTCCGGGAGTACTTTCCAGAACTCACCTACAAACTCTGACCCTTTCCGCCTACTATTCTGCAAGATATCATTCGCAAGATACAAATACGCCAACCGTTGCTCACGCGGGGAACAGTGAAACTGCCTGCCCCAAGTTTCCACAACATGTTTCGCCTTGTTCATATGAAAGATACACCAATGTGACAAAGCTGGTTACTACTGTCAAGGAAGAGACAGACCATGATAGTATATACAATGCAAGGGCGGAAAATAAACCACAACGCATGTGAGCTAGCAAGTAGCAACGTCAAAGAGTTCCACACTCCACAATATCAAATCAGACGCCAAAAAAAAAAAAAAACGAAGACACACAAAATGGTAATAGAGGAAAATCCTCGAGTAATTATCTTCCAAGCACCCATTTAACTACAAGAAACCAATCAAAGTACATAGCTTTACCACAACCAAGACTTATAGATAAACCAGAACCCCATTTAACCAATAAAAGTACAAAGCTTTACCACAACCAAGATCAGTAGATAAACCAGAAACCAATACATAAAAAAAAAAAAAAACAGTTGACAAATTTTGAAAGGATACTCTCAATGCTTGCTTGAGAATTGTTGAGTTTAGAGAGCTTCTCAACTAAAATCTGAGCATTAAATGAACTACCCATTGTTCCACCAGCTCAAAAAACAGTGCGCCTTTCACGAGTCCAAAGAGAAAACACACAAAAGAAACAAGCTTTAAGTAAGAGCAGACAGAACTAGAAAAAGTGGTTTAAACATCAAAGCTGGTCTAAACCCTAATGTGCGAGATATAAACCGGAGGCCAATCTCAGCAGAAAGCAACGAGCGCGAGAGTAAGAATATAAGAGGAATTACAGAGGAGCAGGAGCCTATTGTTGCGATGAAGCTCGAGCTAGGCGATAAAACGATGCCGTTCTATCTGATGACTTGCTCACAGGAACCGCCGGCGAAGTTGAGCAGTTGAAGAGAAAACTTGGAAACAAAAACAAACAATCTTCGTCGTTGTGGTTGATGTGGATGACCACCACCGTGGTGGGGCTTTCAAACTCTTTTATGGGCTTAAGTCGCAGTATTGGGCCGAGGCCCATTATATAATACGATGTCGTTGAGAGTAGAGTAACTGCCACCGACAAGTTATGACGTGTCGATCGCATCGAAAGCTCTCTCTCTCTCTGTATTAATGAGACCAGAAGAGTGTGGGTTGAGTTAAACGATGTGGAAGAAGAAGAAGAGATGAAGCGCGGTGGAATAATCAGACGGAAGCGATTGTTCGGGAGGACGATTCTCTTGACATCTGTTTTCTTCTTCATCGGTTTCGGTTTGTTGCTGTTAACGCTACGCTCCGTGGATCCTAACTCGTCCTTCATCGACGACGACGACGACGATGCCGTTTCCGATGAGGATAACGCGAGATGGATCAATTCTTCTTCCGTGGTAGAAGCTAAGGTCGACGGAGGTAGGCTCTGCGCGACGGTGGAGGAGATGGGAAGCGAGTTCGATGGTGGCTTCGTTGATCAGAGCCTCAGAGTTCGTGATGTTATCCGTCGCCATTTTCACCTCAACGGTGAGAATATTCGATTCTTGATTTCTTGATTTCTTGATGTGTTCGTTGAACGTGAGATGGATTAGTGTTTGGCTAGTTTCATCCGTAGAGGGCATAGGAAGATCTTGAATTCGATTATTGTGATGAAAAAAATGATTATTGGATTGTTCAGGGGCTGCAGCAGTTCGTGAGCTAGCTCCGGAGCAGTTTTGTCGGCATGGTTATGTTCTCGGGAAGACAGCAGAGGCTGGTTTCGGGAATGAGATGTATAAGATTTTGACGTCGGCAGCGTTGAGCATAATGTTGAACAGATCCTTGATCATTGGCCAGACCAGGCATATACTGGTTCTTTCTCAATCCTTTTTCTCTGCTTTTTTGAGAACTCTGTATTGCAAAGTCTCTGAACAGTAGTAGTTTTGTTTTTTGCTTGTGTTATCTCTCTGTTTATACCTTTCTCTGTTTTATCTTATTATTCAGGGGGAAATATCCGTTTGGTGATTACATTGCTTACTCCAATGATACACTTACATTAACTGAAGTGAAGCATCTGTGGCGTCAAAAAGGCTGCGTGAAGAAGTACGGAAGGCGGCTTGTAATGAGATTGGATGATTTTGAGAAGCCGGCTAAGAGTAATGTCTTATGTAGTAATTGGAATAAGTGGGAGGAAGCTATTATATGGTCAGTGAGGAAAAAAAAAAGTTACAAGATTGAATCCTCTTTTTGAAGAAGCTATAATCATTACTGAGCTGTGTGTTTGGTTTTCTTTCAGGTTTCAAGGCACAACAGACGCTGTGGCGTCTCAGTTTTTCCTCAAGAACGTGCATCCAGAGATGAGAGCTGCTGCATTTGAGCTCTTTGGGGAGCAGGAGCAAGGAAGCTCAGCACCAGGGGGGAATGTGTTTGGAGAGCTGATGATGAGTCTCATATCTCCCACTAAAGATGTGAAAGACGCAGTGGACTGGGTTCTACGAGAGACTGGAGATCCTGATATTTCATTACACATGCGAATGCTGATGAGCAAGTATGTTAAAACACACACATCTCTGTCTCTCTGTCTTTTCTTTTTGGAGGTGGCTGATAAATTCTCCTTCTCGTGCTTCCTTCCAGATCTGTTAGACCTCTGCGTGCAGCTGTAAACTGCCTAGGGAAAGCAGTTAACAGGCTTGGCGTATCGAAACCCAGAGTGGTTATAGTCTCTGACACGCCATCTGTAGTTAAAAATCTCGAACTAAATATCAGCTCAATCGCTGAGGTATCAATGATACATTTTAAACTAAAACTTTTGTCTAATCTTTCCAACAAAAAATTAAGTCAGTTGCAATGGTTTTGTAGGTTCTGCGTTTTGACTATAAGCTTTTCAGAGGGGATATAGCTCAACGTGGACGTGGGTTACCAATGTTAGACTTCAGAATAAAAGATTGGGGTCCTGCACCGAGATGGGTTGCGTTTGTAGACTTCTTCCTCGCGTGCCGTGCAAAACACGCTGTGATCTCAGGTGCTCACAGACGAGTGGGGACAACCTATGCTCAGTTAGTTGCTGCACTAGCCGCTGCAAACAGTCTCAGTTAAGACCTTACTTAGTTTCTGCCTTAGTTCTTTTCATACTGCTCTTTTTATGACCGGTGCTGACTTGGTTAATACTGGCAGAGGACGGTTCTAGCAACTCGAGCTTTGCGTTCTTGAGTAGTTTCCAGAGTAATCTGTTGGCAGATGGTTTGAAAAACCAGGTGGGCTGGGGACATGTCTGGAACAGATATGCTGGTCCATTGAGCTGTCCAAAACAGCCAAATCAATGCGCCTTCACACCGCTAGCACCTCCAGGTTGGTGGGACGGTTTGTGGCAGTCGCCAATACCACGGGACGCTCGTAAGCTTGCGGCTTATGGCGTTGAGCTCTCTGGGTTTGGTACGGTTAATGAAGACCGGCTTCATGCCTTTTGTAACGCCAAGAAAACCTACTTAAGCACTGTAACGATCGTTTAGTAACTTTTTGACCTCTTTGGTTTAATGTAGCAGTCACTGGTTTTATTATTTCTCCTTCTACATTTTCCCCCTTCTTAAACCGAACCGACCTTTTTACAGTAACCGAACACAAACCAAGATTTAATTAAGCTTAGACAAGCGTCTTGGTTTAATACAAACAGTGATGTCATTCTTCAATCTGATTTCCCTTCTAGAACTGAACCGACCGTCTAAATAACTAAACCAAACTAATTAAACCGATATCTCGTTAACACAGCTCATAAGATTGACTTTTTTGATGTTATTATTAGTAGAAATAAAGTGGATTAGAGATGAGTTCTTAAGTGCTAAGAGAGGAATAAAGCAGTTGTCAGGAGTTAGAGATGGAACATTATCTCGTGAAAACAAACTTTCCCTAATATTCATTTTGATTTCCCAATTTGTTTTAACTTTAATTTATTTCAACGATGCAGATTCACGACATTTTTTGTTAACTATCATTCTCGTCGTTCGTAATTTGTTATTTAGAATTGCAAGGTAGGTGCTTAGCTTAGAGTTTATGGACCAAAGAAACAAAGTATGGATGCTTTTTAAAAAAAACAGGAGTTGATATCTTTGGAAGTTAGAACTAATACTATTGGAGTAACTAGAGTTATAGTTGTTAATTGCTTAAAATATCTTCCAGATGATTATGAATAGGGTCATGGTCATATTCAAGATATTAGAAAGTAGTTTAATTGAACAAAAGACCAACTTCGTATGGGATCAAAAATAAAAATAAAAATATTTTGGTTAAACATAGATATCGACTCTCGATTAAAATCATATCAACAAACGTGTATCAGAACAGTTCAAACAACATTAAATGCATAACGTTGAGAATTAATCTTTTGTCCTCGTTGAACGTTGACGTAGAATCAAATTTTAGAAAAAATATTATTATATTTTGGTAGAAAAAACATAAATCGAATTTTTGGAACAACATATTTTTTTTTGGGAAATACGTAAATAATAGTTTTTTAAGAAAATATAAAATCACTTTTTAAGAAAATGTGAAATCATACTTCTTATAGAAAAAAAAACACAAATGATATAATCTTTGTGATCTGGCAATGTATTTTTTTCTCCACAGATTATTCCCAGTTTGGATCATATAAATCACATTTTAGATTTATAACCATCTGTACGTATGAACACAGTTGATAATAACGTGGAAGAGTTTATAAAAAAAAACAATGAATCATTCAAAAATGCTAATGATAAACTTCCAAATTAATTAATACAGTAGGATACCCACAAAAAGTAATTAATAGTACAAAATATTTCCATAAAAGAAACCATATAATTTTTTTTTATTGTTGTGTAAGAAAGAAAGGAACTTAGGAAAGAAGCAATAGGGTGTAACGTACCATAAATATATTGATGCACCCATCCATGCTCTCTCCCTCTGTGTAGATCATTACGTGTCTTTCATTCCCCCAAACACAAAAACCCCTTCAAAGCCTATTCGAATTCCCATTTTCATCTCTAAAATTTTCACAGAAGAAACCCCTCTCTCCCTTCTTATCCTAAATCCTCCTTATCATCATCAACACAACACATTCTCTCAAAGTTATCGCCTTTTCGTCTTTTTTTTTGCATCGTTTGAAAACTTGAATCTTCTTCCGTTTGATCTCTGATTGTGTGTTGTTTGATCTGCGTTTCGTGAGTGTCGTCACCTTAGGGGAAGATCACCTGAAAGATTGAATTTTGAAGACAATGGTGTGTTGCTCGTGTTTCGGGCCGAGGAGAAAACGCGACGTGGTGAAGAATCCAAAGCTCAAAGGCGTTTCTGATCACAATTCCAGACCTGACCAACCTTCTTCCGGTTTGCATCTCACTTTCCTTTTTTTTTTTTTTTTTTTCATTTCATGCATTGTTCTTGCTTACCATCATCTGAATCTTTAGTTAATTCAATCAAAAAGTCTCTTCCTTTTTTTCTTCTCAATGAATCATAAGAACCGATATTGTTTTGTTATTACTCTGTCTCACATGTAAAGGTTTATACTTTATCACAGTTTAACATGTGACACAGACTTATGTTGTTTTGTTTTATTTGGTTCCTTCTATAGCTAATCCAACAGCAAGAGCTTCACTAGATTCTGAAACACAGCAAGATCCTAGCAAGCAAACTCAGTGTTTCACATACCGAGAACTCGCCACGGCAACTAACAACTTCAGGCTCGAATCTATGATCGGACGTGGTGGTTTCGGTTCTGTCTACAAAGGAAAGTTAGAGTTTCCTCCTGGACAGGTACGTTTACTCTCAAATCATCTTACAGTTTGTGATTTAAACTGTTTCATGTCTGATCAACCGAATCCTGTTTTTTTTTTTTTTGGTCTTAAAAGTTGAAGAATGTGGCTGTTAAGATGCTTGATACCACTGGTCGTCAAGGAGACAAAGAGTTTCTTGTGGAAGTCCTAATGCTCTCTCTCTTGCGCCACGAACACCTCGTGACATTGTTTGGCTATTGCGCTGAAGGAGACCAAAGACTCCTCGTTTATGACTACATGCCTTTTGGATCTGTAGAAGATCACATCCACGGTTAAACCTCATCCTCTATAAGAAATTTCATTGAACGTATAAAACTTGAATGCTGTTTTCTTTCTTTCTCATGATCAGGTTTCGGATCTGTTGAAGAGGTTTTAGATTTGAGCACAAGGATGCAGATAGCGTTAGGATCAGCTAAAGGGTTAGCGTATCTTCACAATGTAGCACAACCTCCTGTGATCTACAGAGACTTGAAAACAGCAAACATATTGCTAGACCATGGCTACAAAGCGAAGCTCTCTGATTTTGGGCTTGCTAAGTTTGGTCCGAGTGGTGACATGTCTCATGTCTCTACTAGAGTTATGGGGACTCACGGGTATTGCGCACCAGAGTACGCCAGAACTGGGAAACTGACGATGAAATCTGATATTTATAGCTTTGGAGTTGTGATGTTGGAGCTTATCACTGGACGTAAACCTATTGGGGACTCATGCATGGGCTCAAAACGTATGCTTGTGAATTGGGTAATGAATGCTTCTGAATCTGATTGTACTTTTAGCAAAAAACATAAAAGAGATGGTTTTTATGATGACCCTTTTCTTGACAGGTACTGCCGTTGTTCAGGGACCAAGAAATAAGAAAGATTGCAGATCCGATGTTATCAATACAAGGTCATGACTACATGGAAGAAGCTGTGGGGAGAGCACTTGAGTTGGCGTATATGTGTTTGAGAGAAGATGCAAACGCTAGGCCAACGGTGAAGGAAGTAGTTGAGGCTTTAGATAACATAGTGAAGTTCATAGCGCGGAAGAAGAAGAAAGAGAGTATTGGATATGGAAGAGGAGTGGAGTTGGAGAGGAAAGGTGCAGTGGCAGTGAGCTCACCTAAGGAGACGACGAGGATGTTGAGTGTAAATGAAATAGAAGTAGAAGTAGAAGTAGAAGAAGAAGATTTGGAGAGAGAAAGAGCTGTTGCTGATGCTAAGAATTGGGCTGAGACTATGAGAGCGTTGAGGAGACAGAGCAATGAGCCACCAAAGCCGAGTCCTCCTTAATAAGCGTTGAAACTGAACAAATGTTTTAGGCCTTTAGTAAAAAAAAGCTGAACAAATGTTTTTTTATCAGCAGTAGACTCTTAGTCCTCTGTTTATGTTAGGAATTGATCGAACATAGTGATTTATACCGAAATGAAATCTGGAGAATGATTATGAAAGATAAAGAGATTAAAATACCCGAGAAAACTCACATTTTGCATTGGTATAAATGTGGAGAGATTATATAAAACTATTTAATGTGTTTTGGTGGAGTTTTTATTTAAAATATAATAATTTAAATCACAGAGTTTTATATGAAATTATAAGTTTTTAAATTAAAATCATATGAACTTTCATAATCTATCCAAAATCATTTTAAAACTTTTGAAAAATCAAATTATTCCAAATATTCTTGTTGTATATGTCCCACTAGTCTTTTTGTTTGTGTGTTTACAATACTGATTAAATTATAAACAAACTTATATGGACAAATTGTTAGGCCCACTTGTGTATAATTCAAGAATTCAAGAGCTCAAAATAAAATAATATTGTAATATGTTTGTAGAGAAGGTGAGTCCATCATAACCCATTTGCATAATATGGCATGGCATGGTTGCATAACTGGCATATATTGGCTGTCATCATTTTTTACTTTCCACCTTTTTCTCTCGAGATTTAAAAGATAAAACATTTTTATTCTTTAACTTTTCACAAATGACACTATTTTTAACATATAAACCAAACAAAAGCTTCTTTGTAGACACCAATGGTGTAATGACACGTCAGCTAATATTAGTTAATGTCCAGTAAGGCTGTCAAAATAAAGAAAGAAAGACAGACTAAAGCGACGGTGACAGTAGCTAACAGTCACACAGTTTCACCCCACCATTCGAATTGGTGGGAGAAGATTACAGAAGAAGAAGAAGAAGAAAAAACCCTTCTTTTTCGCTGGCTTATTACTATTGCCCTCGTCGTCTTACTTCGCCGGAACCTGAAGATTCCATTCGCCGGAGACTATCATTCTATTCTTCTTGTTTGTGGAGAAAAAAAAACCGGTGTTGAAGCTCAGAGCTTTTGGTGAGAGATAGAAAATTGAGGTAGAGGAGGAGATGTATGTAGTGCCTCCGCCTGAACGATCCGGCTCGGGATCCGACGGTGATTTAAGGGTTTACCAAACCTGGAAAGGCAGCAATGTTAGTTTCCTTTTTTTCTTAAAGTTCTCATCTTTATGGTTTCTCTTGTTCTTCTTGAGCTACTCTGCTTCAGCACTCTTCCCCTCTGGATTAGGTTCTACTCGGACTCCTTAGATTAGCTCTGTCCTAATTTCAACCAAATTCAAAATTGGAACGTTGTTTGTTGTAAGAATCCTAGGTTCTTATGTCGTTTTCATTGGTTTTTCAGCTTTAGAAGCTTTTGAGGTGATTGATTGCCCTTTGGATGATTTTAAGCTTAAACAAGGCATTTTTTTTTACTTTTATCTAACATGATTACCAATAGCTCAATGATTAAGCTTAACAGGTTTGGAATTTCAGATTATATAGCTTATGCCTATTTATAGTGATTTTTTTCTTTTACTAAATACCCTTCCCCTTTGCTTCACAACATTGGCTAAAGACTCTTAAGTAATTGTTGAATGTCATTTTCAGTATTGGTATGATACCATAAACTTGTTACTCCTGCCTTCTTCTCTTGTAGATATTAAACACTACTTCTAGTGGTTCATCACTCAAGAGTCAGGGCTGACATGTTTTTTTTTCGAGTTGATTCTTGTTATTGAACGTTAATTGTCTTTACTGTTTTCTTTTTGCAGATATTCTTTCTTCAGGGAAGATTTGTATTCGGGCCAGATGTAAGATCACTGGCGCTCACAATATGTCTCATTGCTGTTCCCGTTGCAATTTTCTGCATCTTTGTTGCGAGGAAGCTAATGGATGACTTCTCTGATAGCTGGGGAGTATCTATATTAGCTGTTGCCGTCGTCTTCACCATTTATGTAAGTATTAAAACTTTTTTTCACTTTGTGTTGCATATGTTCTAATGACCGAAGAAGCATGGTGTCGTTTAGTTTTATATCCAATCAGCTTTTGTTTATTCCTGCAACTTGTTTCCTCAGGATTTAGTTCTTCTACTGGTTACATCCGCAAAAGATCCAGGAATCATCCCTAGAAATGCTCATCCTCCAGAGCCTGAAGCTCTTGATGGCAACATGGATGCAGGAGCTGGCCAGACTCCTCAGTTGCGGCTGCCTCGCATTAAGGAAGTAGAGGTTAATGGAATTACATTTAAGGTCAAGTACTGTGACACTTGCATGCTTTATAGACCTCCTCGCTGTTCCCATTGCTCCATTTGTAACAACTGCGTTGAAAAGTTTGACCATCACTGCCCTTGGGTTGGCCAATGTATTGGTCTGGTAAGTCACAGTCCAACTTAAAGTGTCTTTAAACTATTCTCATAAACTATCATCTCATATTCTCATGGTTTTTGTAGAGGAACTACAGATTCTTCTTCATGTTTGTCTTCTCCACGACCCTTCTCTGTATATATGTTCATGCCTTCTGCTGGGTCTATATAAGGAAGATCACGGAATCTGAGCATACAACTATTTGGAAGGCAATGCTCAAAACTCCTGCCTCCATTGTATTGATAATCTACACATTCATATCAATGTGGTTTGTTGGTGGCTTAACAGCTTTCCATATATATCTCATCAGCACAAACCAGGTAACATTGCTACCAATCCAATCCTCATCCTCCTTTTAAGAAATCATGTGTAACCGTTGATTGTTTTCCTTTTGTCCTTTGCAGACTACATATGAGAATTTCAGATACAGATATGATCGACGAAGCAACCCGCACAACAAGGGAGTGGTTAACAACTTCAAAGAAACGTTTTGCTCCGCAATCCCTCCTTCAAAGAACGACTTTAGAGCCTTGGTCTTTCGTGAACCTCCTTTGCCTCCTAGGTCTGTAGCAGGCGGTTTCATGAGTCCAAACATGGGTAAAACCAACGATGACATTGAAATGGGAAGGAAAGCTGTTTGGGCAGACATGGGTCCAGCAATGTCAGAGCATGGTGATGGAAAACATGGTAACAATGAACGGTTACATGTAAAGGATGGTGAGTTAGGCGAGCTATCTCCTGACGTTAGGACAACAGTTGATGAACAGAGGGATAGGCCTGGTGTGCACCCAAGGCGCTCGAGTTGGGGAAGGAAAAGCGGAAGCTGGGATATGTCGCCAGAAGTTATGGCCTTAGCAAGCAGAGTAGGAGAACAAAACCAGAACCGTGGAGGAAGCAGCAGTGGAAGTGGTTTAGTGACTGAGAAACGGCATACATAGTCAGAAACACGGTTTAGTTCGGAAGGAAAACAGAACATAGCCGAAGTTGTGTATGGTGAATACAAGTTTAGATGAATCTCCTGAGGTGTTTTTCTTTATTTAAATGCTTTTTTTTCTCTTTTGGTTTATTCATCTTAAAATCAGTCTATGCAAGCTTGTGGAGGAAAAGAAGTTCCTGATATGGAAAGTGTTTGTGTTGGCTTTGTTGTGGTAAACGAAAAGGTTGGATTGGTGTGTTGTTTTACTTGTTTGTATGAGTGAGTTTCTTCTGGATTTTCCAGACTGTTCTTTTTTTAGCTGTGTTCACTTCAAACATTTAACCAGAGATATGTGTATTGAGCTAAAACAAACAAAAACAAATAGATAAAAAGGTTTCTCTGTTATCATCAAGAAGCCGACATTGAAGTATCAAAGACATGTGGACCAGAAGACAGATAATTTTTGTAGTTGTTCATTGGAGGGTTATCAGAGGTTAGAGAGAAAAAGTTAACCCAACTGCTTAGGTTAAGATCATAGAATTGTCCAAATACATTAGCTTAGGTTAAGATCATAAAAGTTAACAATTCTTTTCTTCTTTGGTGGTGAAACCTATGAATGAATGAATGGTTTTGATGCGAAACGATTTGGAAGATACCAACTTAGCCAAAAACGAAGGTTTTTTCTTCTTAAATTCTCTATTTTTAGTTAAGAGAATTCAAAGGATAAGAATCTCACATGAATGTTGTGTTAGGTAATAGAAAAAAGTGATTTTGACTTTATATACGAGAGTTCTCAAAGGTGAAATACGCAAAGCCAAAAACACCAAAACTTATTAGACTTATTGAGATCATTGAACTTAATATTAACCTCTATAGAGAACACGCAGTAACGACGAGACGAAATAACATGGAAGCCACACATGATACAAGAAAAGAGTAGTACAATACATGGTTTCTTTGAACAAGGAATCATGTTGTACATTCTCAATATCATTTTCAATATTGGAACTTCCTTCTTCTCACCAGAACTTTCCTCTTTTCATCAGAATCTAAACTCACCGGAAATTTTCTCTATTATCTTCAAATTGTCTGGAGAGTTGATTTTAGGGGTTTGGGTTTTGAAAAACTAACTTCATCCAATTTTTAATTGCAGTTAACGTCTCTCCTAATAATTAACGTTTGACCCTTTTAAGAGCATCTACAATGAGAAATCTTTAAATGGAGTCTTTAACGAAAAAATAGTTAAATAAACGGTGAATCCACCAAAACTTAAAGATTCGATCTTTAAAATCTCTAAATAAAAATTAGTTCTTATACTATTTACGACATGTGACGGTACGCGATTGATTGACATATATATATTTTTTTTAATCTGAAAAAACCAATTTATTTTTCTTTTTAAGGATCACAATTAGAGCATCCACAATTTTTTTTTTCTTTTTTTTTTTAAATCTGAAAAAAACACAATTGTGGATGCTCTAAGTCCGATTTTGTGCAGTCAATGACTTCAGGATTAAATATGAGCAAGTGATAGTTGTGTACTAAACAACTGATTTCAAATAGTTAGAGATTTAAACGCCCATTTCCCCATAAAACAAGTACTTGTAGGACTCCCATGTGACATCAGTTTGTTTAAACACAAGCTGGCATGAGTTCGAAGCCCTGACTACACTCTCCAGTTCCTTTAACTTCTCTTCCGGATGAATGTCTGTATTGGAGAAGGTTGCCGTTTCCAAACGACTTGCATTCCTTAGGATGTATTGAGCCACCTCTCTATCATCTTCTACTTCCCCTTTGTAATTTTTCCAAACTAATGTCTCCAGGCGATTCAACAAACATTCAGGAACATATTTCGGTTGCGTCCATCTCTTATAGACGAGACAATCTTCCTTCCTAAACCAGTCCTAAACACAACAAGGGGGAGACACAATGTGTACATATCATTACCCTGAAACTCAGGAAAATATTACGAAAGATGAAACCTTGTAATAATGCTTACAGTAATGAGCTTGAGGACTTGCAAATTAGGAGAAGTATCGAGCATGAGCATCAATAGGTTCCACCAATCTGGTTCATATGCATGTAGTTCCAAATACACCAGCTGGTTGAAGATTCTACCAGTAGG
Source organism: Sinapis alba (assembly GCA_012274485.2). Taxonomy (NCBI): domain Eukaryota; kingdom Viridiplantae; phylum Streptophyta; class Magnoliopsida; order Brassicales; family Brassicaceae; genus Sinapis; species Sinapis alba. The sequence goes on along the minus strand of MU105664.1, from coordinate 203,549 downwards.
AAACTTACTCTATAAATGCACGAGGCGGTATTTAATACACAAAACTATGTAATAACATCAAGAAACTCAAATGAAATGCAAAAGAAAAAACATTACCAGCTTCAAGGGTGATGCAATCTCCAAAGAAAGGCGTTTGACTGAAGTGAGAGATCCATGAATTATCTCATAGATTACACCAGGCACATTAATAATCTTCGCCACCACCAGCTCTGGTGTATTCTCAATCAAACAAGAGTCATCATCTATTAACCCTTGAAGGTTCAGATATTTCAAAGAAGGAGCATTTATCACAAACGACGAAAAAAACTCTTCTTCATTGTCAGAGATAAGTGTTAGACTCTGCAAGGATGGGACAGTAATAGTGAAAGTCTTCACATCAGGATGTGGAAACATCTTAACCTCAAGATTTTCAAGACTAGAACAGCCAGAGAAAAGGTTAACAACAGATCCATCGTCCTTGAAGCTCACTTCGTAAAGGCGTATAGTTCTAAGGGACCTTAAACAAACTGGAAACGGGACGTCTAAAAGGACATAAGGACCGAGCTTCAAGGTCTCAAGTGTCCCACAGTTATACAAGCTTGTAGGAAACCTATAGAGCTTATCACCATCGCAAACTTCGAGTTCCAACTCACGCACATGGCGTCCAAACGCAATCCCCAGCAGTACTCCGATATCCATAGTGGAATCACTTTCAAAATCCATCTGGAGTTTTAATCTCTGAAGAAACGGAGCCTGATGTGAGAGCAAACACCTACAGACATTATCTGAAAACCTCTCTAGATCATCGGTGGCTCCGTAACAGAAACTGAGATTCGGCGTCATCTTACACAGGTAGCGCCATCGTTTGGACAAAACACTAGTGGTTACGGCATCTTGTGTCGGAACTAAAGACAGTATCTGCAGAAGCACAGCGTCCGGCAGCTCACTGATCCTGTCCTTGTTTCTAAAACATGGACTATGAAAAACAAAACAACAAAAGGAATCACGAGTTGGTTTGGAGCTAACATTTTTAAGAAACCATTGAAAGCAAACAGAGAAGATAACATACCATCGTTTCAAATCCATTAGCAGAGAACCTTATACCACCAACATTAGGGCTTCAAAAGCGGAGACGGAGATGGTGAGGATTATGATGATCCACTGGCCTTTTGAATAAGTAAACCAATACAAACCGGATAAAATTGAAACATCATTGGGTTCGGTTCGGTTTTGTATTACGAGAAACCGTGACTATTCATGTAGGCCGGTTTGAACGGTGTTTTGGAGCTTTAATTAGCTTGGGATATTAAATTAAATATCTAATCGTACTAAATAACTTTGTCTGATTCAAAAGAAACAATTAATCAAACTTGTCAAAATAAGACAAGAGGTGTTTGACCATCCCACTGGCGGTCAAACCCAAATAATGAGAATCGCTTTCTTTCCCTGTCATCCATCTTTGACTTTTGACTCTTCTTCCCCCATTCCCCCTCTTTTATCCGTTATGATCTCGCCACGTGTCATCCTATTTCCCTCGTATAAGTCCACCACGAGAGATACGCGCCGTTGGATCATTCTTGCTTCCGTCTCCGTCTCTCTGTTTCGATCTGTTGTTTTTTGACCAAAACCTTTTTTTGTTGTTGTTATTTGTTAATCTTTCTCCCTACTGCCTTCCTTGAATGTGGTTAAACACATCCGTACGATACTTGAATCTCCACTCTTTCTTTTGAATCTCCGATTTAGTCTCTGAAATCGTTTCACTTGTTTAGAGATTCCGATCCCGAGTTTGAGAAGGAGGAGGAAGAACAGTCTGTATTTTGATAATTAGGGTTGGTTTTCAAGTGTGGTTGAAATGATGAAAGCTTCGATTGGGAGGTTAAGGAAACTCACATCGCATAAGGTCGATGCAAAGGAGAAAGGAGAGCTCGTTGCTACGGCACTGCTTGACGAACTCGCTCGAGCCGGGAAGGTAATTTTCAAAAAATTCCTCGCAATTTTTTTTAATGTGTGTTTTTTTTTGAGGAATCGTGGAGATTTTACTAGGGTTTATGCTGTTTGATAGTTAGGAAGAAAAGATTATGCCTTGTTTGATCGAGTGAAGTCCAAATTTAGAAACTTTTTTCGTTTCTTGTTTAGGAGTGAAGAACAGATTAAAAAACTTTCGAATTGGTAGCAAACACATTTTTTAAAGGAAGTATTAGCTGATTGGTTGGTTATTTAATGGAAGAAACACTATTTAAGCTTAGATACACTCACTTGTGATGATGTCTCAGGATATGCAAGACATGAGAGACTGCTACGATAGACTACTCGCTGCAGCTGCTGTAACGGCAAATAGTGCTTATGGTAAACAAACATCCATTTTCTTATGTTTTTTTGATGAACATAAAAATAATGGTCTTACACTTCTTATATTTTTTGCAATTTTTTAAAGAGTTCTCTGAGTCATTGGGAGAGATGGGTTCTTGTTTGGAGCAAATTGCGCCTCATAACGACGAAGAAAGCAGTAAGCGCTTAAAATTGTCCCCTATTGTATAACTTTTACTTGCCTATTCTGTATTGTAACATTGGTTTTTCTGTAGGTAGAATCTTGTTTATGTTGGGTAAAGTTCAGTTTGATCTTCAGAAACTTCTTGACACATATGTAAGTTGTGCTTTGCTGCAAACACCTACTCTGCAAAATCTGTATTTTTGACTCTGAAAATCTTACATTTGTTTTGTTTTTTTGTTTTTACTCTTCAGCGTAGTCATATATTCAAGACGATTACGTCCCCATCAGAATCACTTCTCAATGACCTCAGAACTGTTGAGGTATAACATGATTTGTAACTCTTGTACTCAAGAAACGTTTACTTGTTTCACTCACATTTTTCTCTTTTAAAAAAAAAAAAAAATGAGCAGGATATGAAGCAACAATGCGACGAGAAGAGGTTTGTTCTTTTTTTTTTTTCACTAGTGAAGTTTTTTTTTTTGCAGTTTGATGAACTCTGTTTTGAACATTTTCTATACCTGTAAACTACTCAGAAATGTGTTTGAGATGGCGCTTGTGAAAGATAAAGGAAGGTCTAATTCGAAAAGCAGTAAAGGAGAAAGACATATTTCTACAGAGTCTCGGCCTGCTTACAATGAGTTTCATGAAGAAGCAACAATGTGCATTTTTCGATTGAAATCTCTCAAGGAAGGACAAGCTCGTAGTCTCCTCACACAAGCAGTCCGTCACCACACTGCTCAGGTAAATTTCAAACTAAGTTTCTTAAGGAAACTTGGTGTTCTCTTTATGTGTTCTTGACTTTTTTTCTTATGATTCTTTTAGATGCGTCTGTTTTACACTGGAATGAAATCGCTGGATACTGTAGAGCGTCACGTGAGAGTTTCTGCGGAGAAGCAACACATTGACTGTGATCTCTCTGTTCATGAGAACGAAGTGGAACATAGTGAGGATGATGATGATGGCCAATACATTAACAGTGAAGGAGAACTTAGTTTTGCGGAGCAGAGGGTAGAAGCTGCTTCTATCTCTCCAACATGGGGTTCAATGAAGGTAAGTTGAATTTGAAAATGACAAGGAACATGACTCTGCGGAATGATCTTATGCTCTCCTGTTTTCCTCCAGATGGACGATACAGACCTCTCGTTTCCTCGTCCTTCTGTAACAAGAGCAGCACTGGTATGTCTTTTCCTATGATCTCCATAACCGTTTGACATTTTTTGTAACCAAATGTGCTTCAACTGCAATAGTTTCATTGGTCATTCTAGGCAAATGCTGATCATAGAGAAGAATACCCTCACAGGATGACCAGTCATTCAGCTCCGTTGTTCCCGGAAAAGAAAACACAGACGAATCCATCTTCCAATGCTTACGTATTACCAACACCAAGCGATTCAAGGTACTCAAAACCGGCCTCCCAAGCTTTAAACTCGAGACCAGCAAACCACAGCTCCGGAAACATATGGCATTCATCTCCGTTGGAACCGATAAAAAGCGGTAAAGACGTTGAAAACAACAGCATCTACGTCCGCCTCCCTCGCCCTTCTACAACAGACAAGCCTCAACAACAGCAAGCAGCTGTAAGATATGCATTTTCCGGACCGATCAAACCCTCATCATCAAAACCTGTCACCACCACAGACGTTTCCTCAGGCGCGTTTCGTACTCTGCCGACTCCTCCTGTACCCCAATCTCATTCTCCGAGAGCCTCCCCTACAGCTTCACCTCCTCCTGCATCTTCTTCTTCCCCGAGGTATAACGAGCTTCACGAGCTTCCAAGACCACCAGGCCACTTTGCACCACCGCCAAGACGAGCCAAATCCCCTGTTTTAGTCGGTCACTCGGCGCCTCTAACCGGATGGAACCAAGAAAGAAAAAACAATGTTACTCTTGCTCCACCGTCCACTACCAACATTGTGGCATCGCCACTTCCAGTACCTCCATTGGTCGTTCCTCGAAGCTACTCTATACCTTCAAATAACCATAGAGCCGTTGCTCAACGAGCGGTCGGAAGAAACGAAGACGGAGTAACATCCCCGCCATTAACACCAATGAGCCTGTCTCGGCCGCTTGAGTCCACTGGAGTTGCTCAGACAAGTCAAATAAGAGGTAAACCTCAACATAAAAATATTTACGTTTTTCATTGTTTCAAACGTCATTTCTGCGTTTACATATATATATATTTTTTTAAAAATTTGCATTTTTGAACTGCGTAATTTATCGTAAGTGTATTTTACTTGTTGTGGATTTATTGAAACCTCCATAGGTTATTAATTATGTTGCAGGAATAGGAGAGCTGATCGAACGTTGAAGCTACTGCGTCGCGTTTGACCAAAACGAGAATCAGAGATTAGCATAAGTGAATATACTAGTCAGTTACATGTATAATTCTTTAGTTGCTTAATTTCGTATTCTCTAATTTTTTTTTTTTTTGACCTTTTCCATTGTAAATCTGAAGCCTCTGTTCTTTCTTTTATCACCTTTTCATTTTTTAATCCCTTTAATATTTTTTTCTATATTATTGAGTTACTTTAATATAATAAAAAGCAACACAAGCGTAACGCATACATTTATTTAAATTTCCGGAAAAGATGGTAAAAGAAAATTATCACGTTGAGCTGATTCGAGAGCCATACGTGGCGGATATCTAGTGAGGAGAAGAACGAGTTCGTCGTTCATCAATGGAGATCTCTGCGTCTGCTTCTCTAACCTTTTCTGGACTCGTTCCTCGTCTTCTTCCTTTCTTCTATCCTCAAGCTCGAACTACTTCCTCTGCACCGTTGCTGTCTTCTTCTTCTTCTGTGAAACTCATTTCTCCTCACAGACGTATAGCTCCCTCTCCGTGTCTCGCCGATCAGTCTGCCTCCACCGGTTAGTTTCCCGTTGTGACCGAGTCTTTGTTGATTGCTAACGTACTTTTTTTTTTTTTTTTTTTCTGTAAGATAACGATTTATCTCCTTAGTCTTCTCCCTTGCGAACACTTGTTTCAATTGCTTAACCAGTGTTCGAAGATATGTCCGATGCTGAGCTAGTCCTGTTTCTGCTGCTTTGTCTCCTGAATTTTATCTCACGATTAGTACTGTCTGCTAGAGAACTTAGAAACTTTACTAAAATCTCTACCTGATTGATCCAATTCTTACACGGGTTATCTTTTGTTGGGTAGGGATCAAGGTTGTTGATTCGGACCCTATTGATGCGGTTAAGGTAAGAGTTTGATTACAGAACCAACTTTACAGATGTAACAAGCAAGCTTTGCTTCCTCTTACTTTTTTAACCATTTCCGTGTAAATACTCAGAGGAAAGCTATGGACATAGCCCCTGAACTCAAAGGAGCTTCAATATTTCTGGTTGGTAAGGTCGGCTTGTCTTAGATTCAAGCTCCAAGCTTCCCTGTTTTTTTTAAAACTAGTTGCTTACTTCGTACTGACCAAACACTGATGTGTGAGGTTTAACGATTTGGTGTAGGGATTAGTAACCACATTAAAACCAACATGGGAAAGCTTTTGGCTGAGTCATTGCGATATTACTACTTTGATAGGTATGCCACTCGTATATAACCTCGTCGCTCTTGAGAGTGCATAGAATATCTGGAATTCTTAATTACTTATCTTTGTTTTAAATCCAATTTAGCTTAGCAGATGACTAGTGTTAAAGTTTAACCTCTCTTTGTTTGTACTTTTATCTCCATAACTGAGGGTTGCCACCTTAATTCTTGCTTGTTCTCTTGATAAGTTCACGTTGAATATTCTTGAGTCCGTTCACACTGTACCTGACTTCATTTTTACTCTTATTGTGTAGTGATAAATTGATCGCGGAGGCTGCTGGTGGAAATGTGTCCGTTCAAGCGTTGAAGGAGGCTGATGAGAAGTCTTTTAAGGAATCAGAGGTAAATTCAATCATTTTTGATCAAATGCATCCTTGGTCCAAGTTTCTGAAAGAGAATTGATCTCACTTAGTCACTTACAGAATACATGCTCAAAATCAATGTAAATGCCACATAATGGTGGTTTTTGAGGATGACTCTCTTGATATGTTTCTACAGACTGAAGTGCTGAAGCAGCTATCATCTATGGGTCGGCTTGTAGTTTGCGCTGGAGATGGTGCAGTCCAGAGCTTGACAAATCTGTATGTGGCAGTAGTGTCTCTCCCATTTCGAGCTTTTAGAAAACATACACACCTCTGCCTAGACTTTTTAAATTCTCTCCCGTCTGTTCTTTTTTTTTTTTCTTTTGATCGTGTAAGTATTTGAACAGTGCACTTCTAAGACACGGGATCTCCATATGGATCGATGTTCCTCTGGAAATCGCAGCTAAAGGAGATGATCCCCTCAGCTCAGAACCTTACCCTGAGGTCTTTCTTCTTTCTTTCTTTCTCTCTGACCTGCTCAAAGCTCCTGTCGGTGTTATTCCAAAGAGACTTGACTTTCATGATGGATGATGATGAACGCAGTTGTATGACGCGTTAAAGGCGAGTTACGAAAAATCAAGAAAGGGTTACGATACAGCAGATGCAGTTATTTCCCTTGAAAGTAAGGATTTGTTCAATAAATATTATCCTTGACCGTTTCATTTTATGAGTGATATGCTATTTTTGTTCTTGGAAACAGGAATAGCTACAAAGCTGGGGTGTGAAGACTTGGAAACAGTAACTTCTGAAGAGCTTGCTTTGGAGGCAAGTCTTAAGCTTTGTGATTATTATTTTTATTCATTTTTTTTTACAATATGGCTACAATTGTGAAAAGTTTCTGAAAGGAAGTGTTGTTCTTCAGGTCTTGAAAGAAATAGAGAAGTTGACCAGAGTGAAGAAAATGATGGAAGAAGCTTCTCGACCTTTCTAGGTTGATACATTACTCACTCTATAATGCATCTCAAAATCTGTGAAATTTTTTGGGTTTCTATCATGTTGTATATCATGGACATTGTTATTTTTCATCATTATCATTGGACATTTTATTAGGCACTTTTTGCATAAAAAGTTGGTGTTTCGGCGTTTATAACCTTTAAGATGCTGCAAGCAAGCATTGGGTGGAGGAGAAACATCTGAGGTCTCTATCACGTGAGATCACGTGTTGGACTTATATGAGTTGATCCACTAGTAAGTGGGCCTAATATCTGTGGCCCACTAAGGGATAAGAGCGTGAAACAGAGAAAGTGCAAAAACAAAAAGCTCGTCCCAGTTCTCAACAGCTTTCTTGTCTCTCGTCCTTTTGATTAAAAAAAAACATATTTTTGTGTCTGTTCGTTGGAGGAGGCGCAATATTTGGTGTCGGTAAAACAATAAGAACGGTAATAATGGTAAATACAAAAGTAGTAGAAGAAATGCGTATTTTTCATGACGAACTTGTGGTTTTCTACTTTTATAAAATCAAAAAGAATCGAAAATGTATTAATCGTATCTCGAGAAATACAAAACGTAATGAGAATTGTAAAGAAATGGCGACTGAGTTAATTGTGATTTGTTTATAAACAGACGCAAGAGATAAGGGAACAAACCTCTCTGCTTCTTTCTCTCTCTCTCACCCCTTCCTCAGATTCTTTCTCCTCTTTTAAAACCTTTTTTTCTCTTTCTTCTGGATTCATCTTCTTCGTTTCGATTTCCAGTTTGATTCTGATTAATCGATCCATGTGAATGATTCCATCTGAAACGTTCTCTTGAACAGATTGTATTGGTGCGTCTTTTCATAGGCTTGTTCCTTGTTTGAGTTATATGGTTGCATCGGTGTTTGTTTTCGATGATGATGATGATGAGCTGCTTTATTTTCTGGAGATTTGTGTTATACGAGTAGCTTTTTAAAGTATTTATTGATCAGATTGATTTTATTACATTTTTTTTTGTTGTATCATGCTGTGGTTCATTGTGTTGTGTTCATTGATCATCATATGTTTTAATCACTTTTGTTTTCTTGGAAGATGTTTTTGTTGTTGTTATGTTCCATCATTTGTATATTTTTCCTCAATAGTTATACAAGTTTCTTGTAGTGATATCTAGTTGAATGAAAATTTATATTGAGAAATTGTAAGGATGATTTTGGTTTTTTCTGAATCATTATTTTTATTTATATGTTTTGTCTGAGTGGCTGCTATTGTTTGATGATCTGTTCTGAAACTTCTGCAGTTGTGTTATAAACTATGCTTTAAGCTCAAGGGTCTGTCTGAACAACTTTGGCTATGTCTTTATTGTTTTTGTCATTTAACTGATTCGGTTTATCTTTTTTATTCGTTTCAGCAAAGTGTACCTGCAACTGCAATGAACTCTGTATCCGTCACTCTCAAATTCCATATAACTCCAGAACGCTCCGATATAAACCACTGTCTAATAAATTTCAAGTGTTTAGTTTCTAGTATGCGGGTTGCAATGCACGACTTGTGGATACCTGTGACTGATACATAGTTCTAGGTTCAATTTGTCCCATTAGATATAAAGGTAGTCAGTTATTGCAAGGATTTGGTAGGAGGTTTCCCCAACTCTTTACTTGATAGAAGTCCTTTGAGCATTTAGTTATGGGTCTGCCACAGACTGCTTCAAGTGAACAATCCCATGAAGCATCGTCTGCTCCAAGTTGCAGCCTTTCGCAAAGTCTGCCTTTGTATGCCACTTCCCATGATTCAGATAGCCTTAACAGAGAAAGCGAAGACGGTGTTTGCTCTTCCATTGGAGAGTTTGATAGGAAAACATCATTGGATCCCACTGATGATCATCAGCGTAGATTCCAAGTTAGCGCATCTAGTAGTGCTCATGGAACGACTAGCTTTACTGCAGATAAGGTTAGCTCGAGTCTAACTGGAGCTAGAAGGATAGTTGGTTTTGCATCAACCGAAACCAGTTCACTGGACAAGGAACAAGCGAGTGTCTCTGTTGATCACTCTCTATCATCCACTGCTGGAGTTACAGGAGCAGATATTAGTGGAGCGTTGGTCAGGAAACGTGTACTCTCCCCTCTGAATACTCTCTTCCCTGTGAAATTCAGAGGGGACTTGCTTGATATCAGCTGTAGTAGCCACCAACAAGATCAGACAAAGGTTAACCTCGCTGGAAGGTTGCATCTCTCCACCACTCCTACGGCCACATCTACTCGCTGGGAATGGAAGAACGCCTCAAACAGTAGCAGACTCTCCTCCATGGTCTTCACTGACGGTCCATTGCTCGACTCTGCAGACCTCCACCGGCCCACAAAAGGTGAGGTTTGCTTATATTCACCAGTGTATGGTACCTTACCTTGTGATAAGGATATATCTGCCTCTCCACCGCTCTCTCTCTCTCCGCTTGGTCCTAAGTTTTCTGAGAGAATGAAAGCTGTAAGAAGTAGCCAAAACGGGAAGATAGTGGAAGAGTTGAGGAATATCAGTGAAGAAGCAGAACTAAGAATTGACCGTAGATTGTTTGATGATGCATATGCTCTAAGGAGAGCATTTTCAATGGAGAGAGGTGTTGAACCAGCTCCTTTATCTCCATGCAGAAGGTTTAGTAGAAGCTTGAGTGGACGCCCCATTCAGAGGTCATTGGTTGGTTCTTTCGAGGAGTCACTATTGACAGGAAGATTGTCATGCGGGACTACAAATCAGGTTTTCCATTTTCTACTCTGATGACTTATCCGTGCTTACACAAATCTTAAGCTCTTTGAGTGAAAAAAGTAACTCATGACTTCTCTGCTGTTTATCTGCGTGCAGAAGATTGACGGTTTTCTTGCCGTTCTTAGTATTGCTGGGGGAGACATATCTCCAAAATCACAGAAGCTTCCATTCTCAGTAACAAGTGTTGGTGATGATTGCGTATTGCTATATTATGCCTCCATAGATCTTGGTGGAGGATCTAAATCAAACAAGTTCTGGAGCCAGAAGTTGAAAACAACTCAAATAAACTATGATGCTCAGAGCTCCTCCAAGAGCCAACTGCGGATCCCCATGAAGGGTCGGATTCAACTGGTATCTCCTTTCTCTTCCTTGTATCATTCTGCATCTGGTATTTCATTATAAATGTTGTGGTTAAAAACTCATGTGAGTGGTGGTTGAAAGGTTTCCAGATACTCATGGTATGAATTGCTCTTTGTGCAGGTTCTTAGTAATCCTGAGAAAACACCTCTTCACACGTTCCTCTGTAACTATGACTTAACTGATATGCCAGCCGGAACAAAGGTAAATATTGAACATAAAAAAGAACAGAGAGTTTGCTTTGAAGCAAACACTCTGTTCTTTTTTAAGTTGTAAAACAGATAAAAAAAAAATTGTGTGTATGTTAAAGAAAGAAAAATCATTAGGAATTTTGATATAATCTACCTGCTATAGCCTTTAGAGTAATAGTAGGAAAGCATAAGGTCTAGAGAAAAAACTCACTGGTGTTTTCATTTCCACTAGTTGATCCGCCTTTTAACTTCATTGTTTCGTTATATATACAAAAAACAAAATTAAAGAAGTTTGAACATTAGTTTTCTTTTGTTTAACTTGGTTTCTGTATACAGACATTCTTGCGCCAAAAGGTTACTCTGGGATCATCTAATCCAACCAGTGAAGCAACGCAAGAGAACACTAGAAAAGTCAAAAGCTACGTAAAAGAGAACAAAACAGAATGTGAAGGAGATGAGAAACATGATGAGTCACACGAAAGTGAGAAAAGATGTTTAAAATCTTCCAAAGAATGCAACGGTGGTTCTGGTGCTCTACGGTACGCTCTACATCTAAGGTTTATATGCCCATTACCCAAGAAAGCTTCAAAGAAACCTGATGATGACGACACCACGGGGCTAAAGAAAAACTTGGATTCAGATGGGAAGAGGAGATTCTATCTGTACAACGACTTGAGAGTAGTGTTTCCTCAACGCCACACAGATTCAGATGAAGGAAAGGTACCGTTTGAGATTTTGCGTGCTGATTCTTGACCAACTTTTTTGTATCACAGCGTTTTAAGTTTTAATCATTTTTTTTTGTTCGTCTTTGTGTTGTTGCAGTTGAATGTGGAGTACCATTATCCAGAAAACCCAAGATACTTCAACATCACAGACTAAGTTTTTCAATGGTTGTATTTCTTTTTCTTGTTTAAGAAGAAATCAGTGGACTTATTTGTACATAACCATGGCTTTGACACAACGTTGTACAGATTCAGGCCTTACATTAAACTCTCGTCTTTTTTTTTCTCTAACAGATAGGATCGGATGAATGTTCATTGCCCCATGAGTTCCTTTAGCAGTATAATTTAGTATAGATATTGTGATATAAAATCTAAAATGATATTACATCAGCTGACATAATAATCATAAAGCGACAATGATTGCTACCTTATTAACATACTGCATTCCAAAAATTAAATAAATTTTTATCAAAGCACAAATTTATTTTGGGAATTAAATAAATTCTTTTTATCCTTATAAGAGGGGTTCTCTCTCTATCTTTAGAGAGAGATTTCTCTCTCGATAGCCCCTGTTCACGGATCTTTATCTTTCACAGGGGATCGAGTTTATCTTTTTGATGTAATATATTTCGATCTTTTCGGTCGCCGAATTTCACTTTTCGCTTGGGCGATTTTTGAAGTGTTTCTCGATCATTCACGAAGCTGTTCTTAAAGTTATCGTTTTGCCTTTGTTGAGGATCGAAATAATCTGCTTTCCGCTTGGCCTTTATTCTAATTCCGTCGGCGATTTGAAACAGAAACCTCTTCTCACTGTGTTCACTTTTATCTCTCTCTAGGAGAATCAGTCTTTTCAAATCTTAGCCGGTTATGGTGTGTGAAGAGCATCTCTGATTGAGAGTTGATAGGGTTTGATGGATCTCTTTGGTCAGTTATGGAGTAGATCAAGAAGAGTTGGCGTTTCTAACGGTCCAACAAATGGTCTTTCTTCAATCTGGTTAAGCTTCCTCTGTGTTAAACTCCGGTGAAACGAGGCTGGTCTGATCATGTAGTCGCGGTAGAGGTGGAAAGTAATTTCAAGTTGGTATTAGCGTTTAGAGCAACGGCGGAGAAGAGAAAAGATATGGAGGTTAGATCGAAAAGTCGCGGTGGTAAAGCTCCTTCGACGGCCGTGTTACTGTTTTCTTTAGTTTAGGACGCGTGCAGAATACATGTTCCATAGTGGCTTCCCCAGTTAACACGTGTTTCATGACTACTTCCATTAGGTTTAATGTATTATGTAATCTGACGTCGTTTAAGCTCTAATGCTTTACCAATGTAAAAAGCCTTTAGGCTTTTATCAATGAAATTAAGTTGACAAAAAAAAAAAAAAAAAATAAATTCTTTTTATATGAGATATTGTATAGGTCCGTGTACATTTATTCGGAACCGCGGAACTGAACTTACTTTGAGAAAAAAACTAAACTATACTAAACTGAAAAAATGAAACTATAATTAAAACTGAACAGAGTTTCATAAATAACCGAAGGAATTCTATATTTCAAAAATTAAAAAATCGGAATCCGATTAAGAACGGAATGAATATTCAAATTTTTAAAATATAAATTATATACTTATAGATATCAATTATATATAATATGTAAATAACCAAATATTTTAAAAACATTATTTATAAATTAAATTACCAAAAAATATTATTTGAAATATTAAAAAGTATCCTAATTATAAGAGAGACTTTTTCAAATTAGATCCAGGAAGGAACTCAATCTCGTAATCAAATCTGCTAATCAGAATTAAATTATTTTTTGTCAACCTTTTTCCATTAAATGGGTTTTGTTTAAAGGTACAATGCATTAAAGAGCAAACCCAAACATAAAATTACATGATAAGATCAAAGACTAGTGGGAAACACTTATAGTTAATATGTTGAGAGACTAATCAGAATTAATTACAATGGAATAAACAGAAAGAAATGAAAATATACAAAGTTAAAGGAAGAAAATATGTCGTCAAGTTTCCGGGATATTATGTTCCATGATCCCTTCCTAATAAGATGTGTACATATATAATCTAAACCACAGAAAGATATAAAAACCTCTCAATATTTTTATGTGTCTTCTGCATGATTAGCCATGTATACAGCGACATCAAGATTGCGAACGAACTCAAATTCAAAAAACAAACTCTGGATAAGCTGTTTCTCCGGAGACGACTGAATGGAGCCAGTGATTAAAAAACCAAAAGAACACCATCATATTTACTTCCACACCAACTTTTGGGGGACAACGCGTTTCATGTGTACGTTGAGACAAGGGCCTAACTATAGACACACTAAGAGCTTCACAGCTTTCGAACACGTAAGTCCCAGTGATAGGGGAGCCTTGTGGGATTGGAGAGCCAGAGAAAATGGTATCTATTTGAAAGTGTGGGCGGACGAACATTCTCAAGGCGGGGGCCTATATGCATAAGGTGTTTGATTGGATTTACTAGTTTGTAATATTCTTATTACACATATGAAAATCAAAGTTTGTAATATTCTTCATTAATAAGAGAGAATAATCATTTTAAGGACTACCATTTTGACACAAAAAGTTGCTCCTATATTATTTATCTATGCTACTTGTGAAAACAATTTTATGATGAAAGAGATGATAGTTTTAGAGATCAAAGGTTTGAATATCAGAAGATAAACCATGTAAGGTCTGAGTCTAGTTTCTACTCCATCTCTGTTAGATGGTCTGAGTCTAGTTGACTCTGGGGAGAACACCTTACCATCATCTGATACGCCGTGCTTCATAACCGGCGACTGCCCCTTCAACTCCGGCAAGTACCCTAAGCTTTCAAGACTTCCAATTAAGCATCCGTTCAGTTCAAAGACGAGAATGTTAAGCTCCCGGGCCTGGCCTTGTAAGATCTTTGAATCGTTTATTCATTTTGCTAGCCCACCAAATCTTAAACTGGTGTTTGATGATTTGTTCGGTGTGGCAAAGATGCAAAGGACTCCCGGTGGGTTCACCGGAGCCTTTATCTTGTGCTTAATGCCATATTTCTCTTTTATGAAGAATAGTTTACCGGTGGATTCACCGGGTTGGTCTCTGTCATCACCATACCTCCTTTCTATGAAAGGGGACGTTTTGCCGAACTCGTTGATGAGTTCCGGTTTCAGCTTCCTCGCCTATGAGAGCTGGTCTTCAACGTTACTTTATGTGACTATTTCTATGCTGTTCGACTTTGTCGTGAAGGCTATCTTGACGCATTCAAGCTTCGTCTCGAATCCGCTGTCATCTTCATTCGAAGATTTATCTTGTTTAACTTATGTTTTAAATCAAAGAGGATGGTTAATTCCCTCTAATCGATGTAACCAAGTTTGAAAAGTAATGAAACTAAGTTGTGTTCCAAAAAAAAAAAAAAACCATGTAAGGTCTGATACAACATCCTTGTCAACAAGTTTCTGGCGGGATCATTCTCTTTTCATTTTCAAACATGCATTGCCTGAGACTTGACTCGCAAGTAGTGCTCTTGGGCCTTTTCTTTGTATCTTAGCTCTTGTTCCTTACCTAACTGCCAAGAAACAAATAAAACAAAACCATTGCCAGCATTCATATATGATCTACAGTAGATCAAAGCACATTTAACACATATACCAGCTGTTTCTATTGGTTTCCAAAGTAATAATAGCAGTTTTTAACAGAAGTTCAAGCTGTGGAATTGCGAGGATTATCTAGTTTATTAATTAGAGCATCTACAACTCATCTTATTTGTCTCTCTACAATAGTATTTATAAACTAAAATACTATATATAGCAATATAGATGTGTATATATAATCTAAACCACAAAAAGAAGTAAACATCATCTGCATCCTAAAAATAAATATGAAAAATCTCTCAGTCTTTCTGTGTGTGGTTAGCTTCTGCATGATTAGCCATGTATACGGCAACATCAGGATTTCAAATGAACTAAAATTCAAGAAAAAACTCTCTGTAAGCTGTTACTCCAAAGACAACCGAATGAAGACAGAGATAATAAAACCAGGAGAACAATATGAAAAATACTTCAACACCAACGTTTTCGGGACAACACGTTTCATGTGTACGTTGAGACAAGGGCCTAATTATAGACACACCCAGAGCTTTACAGCATTCAAACAGGTAAGTCCTAGTGATAGAGGAGCCTTGTGGGACTGGAGAGCCAGAGAAAATGGTATCTATTTAAAAGTGTGGGCGGGGAAACATGAGCAAGGCGGGGCCTATATGCATAAGGTGTTTGATTGGATTTACTAGTTTAAGAGACAATCTTATACACTTATGAAAATCTGAGTTTGTAAAAATATTCATTTATTTTAAATTAACACAAAAAGTTTTATATTTCTCATATTATTTATCTATGCTACTTGTAAAAACAATAGCCGTTAATCACACTCAATAGCCGTTAAGAGACGAGATTATATAATCATTTAACAAAACTTTTATGTTGCTTCTATTATTTATTTATACTAATTGTTTGTTCAATTCATGATTTGTAAATAAAATATAAAGTTGTGTAAATGATCAAAGAGATGATCATTTCAGAGATCAAACGTTGGAATTTCAGAAGAGAAACCATGTGAAGCTTGATACAACATCCTTGGCAGCAAGTTTCTGTAGGGATCACTCTCTCTTTTCATTTTCAAATAGGCAATGCATTGTTCTACCTGAGACTTGACTTGCAAGTAAAGCTCTTGGGCTTTTTCTTTGTCTCTTAGCTCTTGTTCCTTACCTGCCAAAAAGAAAAAGAAAAATAAAAATAAAAAGGCATTGCAAGTACTCAGATCAGTGATCTAAAGTAGATCAAAGCAACATTAACTTACATTGAACACATATATATATACCTGATGTTTCTATTGGTTTTCCAAAGTAATAGTAGAATCTCCCTGGAATCTTAGGTACAAGCCCTGGTAAATAGAAATCTTGGTTTCCCAATTCGCTCTCGTGGCCTTTCCTAAAAAGTTGGACAGCTCAAAGTCAGTGATCATATGACTATTTACATAAAGAGAGTATATATGAAAAAACAATGTGTGTATATATATAGTGGGTGTTGAAACACCTTAAGTTCCCAGCTTCCTTTGTTGCCCTTTCCATTAAATCCTTCAAGATAGGGATGTTCCTTTGATCATTGGAATCCAGAAAAATCTGAGAGTTTCCAACCAAACTTACTTCAAAACCAAGATTCGGGTGAATATAAAGTAGGACATTATAGAGTTTATCAGCACTTCAGAGCTAATAACCAACAAATATAAATGTGGAAGGCAGTAATCTGTAGAATACAGGTAGAAGCTGATGTAGAAATATGAAATAGATCGACCCACTGGTGAGTCTTATCATATAGTTAGAGTTCTTGTTTACTGATTTGCTAAACAGTAGAATTGAGTATAGCTTATGAATATGAAACTCAAGATCACATGATTGGACTAGAAAGAAAGCTTACCTTGCAGATGTCGTCTTCTCCAACAACACCAAAAGGGACAATTGTGGCTCCAAATTTAGATGCAACTCTCACAAACTCAGGTTGCTCTGGCCAGAACAACTTGTACTCTTCACCCTGTACATGTAAGACTCAAATAAAATATAATCTTCCAAGAATTCAAAAACCTTTAAACAAGGTCACAAAACCATTATATTACCATATTTTCACCTTTCTATGGAGAGCTTCACGGACACCACCAGGATACAAAAGAACATGAGACTTTAAACGCAGTAGCTTGTAGATATTGGCATTGGAGACAGGAACTCCACCCGTTATCTTATATTTGTCAAATATCTGAGGGTCGAGTATGTCGTGTACTATCGACTTGTTCATAAAGATAATCGGATGTGTCAACCCACGCAAGTGAATGTTCCTCTCTTTCATGAGTTGAGCTATCATTGGAGGTAACTCAAATCCCATAATCATGTGATAGCCAACGTATAGAACAGGTCCCTCTGAAGGTAGCCCTTCAAGGCTCTTTACAATCTTACCGTTCTCTAGAGTAGACAGCATTACAGGGGAAGTAGCATATATTAGTAATCTGCATAGCAAAAATATCATTCAGTACTATTTGCTATAACCTTTTACTTAAGGTACATAGAGAGAAACTAGTGAGTCATGTTACCTGTGTTCCTCTAGTTGTTTTCTTAACTCATATGGGGTAGGCATAATGTAATCCGAAATGTAGTCATGAGATCTCCCACGGCGATAGAAACATGTACACTTGATGATAGTGACAAGATCTACATCATCCTCCTAACGTGAGATGTACAATAAAGATAGTTTTAAACGTAGCTTATGAAGGAATGTGTACTCTCAAATGCAACTATATGAAGAGAGGTCACTTACCAAAAGGAGAAATGGTCCACTGTCGTTGAACTTACGGACAATACAGTTTGGCAATGTGCGCGACAACCTGTTGATGTCTTCCATATTCAGCAGCCATTGATTGTGTCCACTGCAATGATAATAACAAGATACTCACATATTACACCTAAGCTCTTAGTTGGGACATCTCTTTGCAAGTAGAAGAGATTCAGTATTCGACCTCAAGAGTATCAGTGATTCAGCTCTGACCGCGTGTATATTAGTCTTCGCAGATGCTATAGCAGACTTGAGCATTTCCAGCTTCCAAAGAAGTGTGTCCTTAGGGAAGATCCTACTTAATGTCTGCAATAATGTTTTGATATGTTGAGCACGTTACTAGATGAACGCTAAAACTACATTGCAAATGCATAGATCATGAGTTTCTCTAATAATTGAGTTCTTACAGGAAGATTAGCTGAAACTGCAAACAAATCTCTTAACATCATTCCACTGATTTGATGGACAGCAAATTCATTCGAAAATGCGTCTAACGTTTCAGTCAATGGACCGCCTGTGTAATGAAAGTTATTGTTTCAATAAAGTAAAAGTAAGCTAGAATTTGAACATAACAAACTTGGAGAGACTTTAAGAACCTCAGCCCAAGTGTACTACCTTGTTTTAAACCAAATACGTCTTCCAGTAGTGTGGGTATTCCATCTGGTAAAACATTGAGCATTCCTGATAGAGGCTGCGAGATGAAATTGTTGACATGTGTGGCTGCAACAAAACATTGTCTAGGATGATCAAAGATGTACTTAACTGATGTAGCGGAAGCTAGATAGATACAACCGACAAATAATTGAGATATGTGTACCTGGATTAGCCAAGATGAGGGCAATATCGATGTTGGGATTCCTGGCTGCCACATCTAACGCAAGACACGCTCCAATAGACTCACCAACTAAATATATAGGTCTATTGGGGAAAAGGTAGTTCTCTGACTTAACTGTCTTCTCAATAAGCTTCACTAAGTCTGTAAACACACATAAAACCAAAGTCACTAATCCCCATTAAGCTATCCTTCTTGGTTAGAAAGCAATCTTTGATAAACAAAAACAAAAGGTACCTTTAGCAGAAGTACGATCCCTGGCTGGAATATGAAGGCACCATATATCAAATAGCCTACTCAATGTCACAAACACACCAGAAATCAAGATTCAATTCCATGTCAGTACTTCAAAAACTAGAAAAAAGAGGAATATACAGAAACAGAGAAACCATATATATTCTTGTTTTTGAAGTTTACGTACTCCCCAAGTTTCTTGTGTTGGCGAATGAGCCCTAGTCCAGTACCATCTATACCTGCATGTTTTTTAGTTCCTAAGCTTTGTAATGAGTTCCATGGAGACTATAGAAAAGACCAAAGAAGAATCAAGAAGACAAAACCAGGTATAAAAAGGAGGAGAGGAGAGCCTGAAGCCTGAGCAGCGCTCTCCAACGGAGAGAACCAACGAGGTGGACCTTCTTCTTCTCCGGCGAAACCTCTCACTTCTTCCAAAAAGTCTAACAAGCTCTTCCGCGAGTCAGGCCGCTCCACTTCCACATTCGTGAACGGACTCTCAACCTGATTCTTCCGTCTTCGTTTAATACCTCCATGAGTCGTCGTGGTCGATGATTCTAGTCTGATCGCCGTGAGTCTACACTTTGAGGCAGAGCTTTGTTTCGAACAGAACAAACCAGCGTTGCGGAATGTTTCTCTTGAGAGAGACGATACTGAAGAGAGACCGGAGATAGAGCCAAGTACTACTGTACCAGCTTTCATGGTAACAATCTCAACACTCTTTGTTTTCGCAAAATGTTGTTGTTCACATCTTTGAGAGATGTTTTTTTTTTTGGTATAATATGGACGCATGAACATTGTGTGAAGCTTAAATTATGGCGGAAACGCATCTCACGAGTTACATATGAAGAACACTTGTTCACAAAAATAATGAACCTTAAGACGTCTAAATATCATTATCATAATTCATAAACTGTAGATACCATAATTGAATGTCTACTTACAGTATAGCCACATTATTGTATAATGTAAAAAAAAATTGAAAAAAGGAGAGTTTAGAGATCAAACGTTGGAATTTCAGAAGAGGAACCATGTGAGGCTTGATACAACACCCTTGGCAACAAGTTTCTGTAGGGATCACTCTCTCTTTTCATTTTCAAATAAGCAATACACTCTTCCACCTCTGACTTGACTTGCAAGTAAAACTCTTGAGCTTTCTCTTTGTCTTTTAGCTCTTGTTCCTTGCCTGCTGTTTCTATTGGTTTCCCAAAGTAATAGTAGAACCGTCCCGGAACCTTAGGTAAAAGTCCAGGGAAATAGCAATCTTGGTTTCCTAACTCACTTTCATCACCTTCCCTAATGATTACAACAGTTCAAAGCCAATGTTTCATGTTAGTTTTACTTGTTGAGAGTATAAAATGAGAAAACAATATGTAGAGACCACCTTAAGTTGCCAGCTTGCTTTGTTGCCTCTGCCATCAAATCCTTTAGGATAGGGATGTTCTTTTGATCATTACCATCTAGGACAATCTGAGAGAGTCATCATCCATTGTCCTAACCAAAGTTAATAACTTGACAACCCAATGTTCGGTTGATATATAAAGTAGATTATCAATCATAGAGTTTTTCAAAGCATTTCAATACAAAGAGAGAAAAGGCTTTCTTGCTAATACCCTAAACATAAAAGTTAGCAGAATTGAGTAGAGAAAAGCTTACATCAAAGATGTCATCTTCTCCAACAACACCAAAAGGGACTATTTTAGCTCCAAATCTAGATGCAACTCTCACAAACTCAGGTTGCTCTGGCCAGAACAACTTGTATTCTTCACCCTGCAAAGTCTCAATGTACATGTTTATTATGATGCCTCTATAAAAAAAAGGTTACAAACAAAACATTTTTAAGAAAAATAAAAGCACCTTTCTATGCAAAGCTTCACGGACACCTCCAGGGTACAAAAGCACATGAGACTTCAAACTCAGTAACTTGTAGATATTGAAGTTGGAGACAGGAACTCCACCCATTATTTTATATTTATCAAACATCTGTGTGTCGACCAACGCATCTTGGTTGTTCACAAAAAGCATGGGATGTGCCAAACCACGCAAGTGAATGTTTCTCTCTTTCAAGAGCTGTGAGACCATTGGAGGTAGCTCAAATCCCAATAACATGTGGTAGCCAACGTACAGAACAGGTCCTTCAGAAGGTAAACCTTCAAGACTCCTTACAATTTTACCGTTTGCTAGAGTTGATAGCATTACAGGAGAAGTAGCATCTATTAGCAATCTGCAATGTAGAAAATTAATGATCATTCAGTATTCTCTTTATATAATCTTTTGATTGATAGACTGATTTGGTTTGTTAAGCATTTTTTTTTTACTTGTGGTCGTCTATTTGTTGTTTTAACTCAAATGAGGTAGGCATGATGAAATCTGAAAGGTGATCATGAGATTTCCCACGGCGATAAAAACAGGTACACTTGATGATAGTAACAAGATCCACACCGTCCTCCTAACATGAGATTTAGTCAAAAAGAGATAGTTAAAGTGTTGTTAGTATCAATGTTTGACCCTAAGTATAAAGAGAGATCACTTACGAAAAACAGAAACTGTCCATTATCTTTCAGTTTACGGACAATGCATTTTGGCAATGTGAGTGCGAGTCTGTTAATGTCTTCCACGTTCAGCAGCCACTGATCGCGTCCACTGCAATGGCCATAACCAGATATATTCATTCACTTACACATAAGGTCTAAAGCTAGACCAACTCTTTGCAAGTAAAAAAGAGATTCAGTAGTATTAAGACCTCAGGAGTATGAGTGTTTCAGCTCTGACCGCGTGTATGTGAGAATTGGCAGATGCAACAGCAGATTTAAGCAGTTCCAGCTTCCAAAGAAGTGTGTCCTTAGGGAAGATCCTACTCAAAGTCTGCAAATGTTTTTTTTTAGATGATGAAATGGCAAATGCACTGACTATAAACTGAAATATGTATAGATCATGAGTTTTTCTAAGTAAGAATGCTTACAGGAAGATTAGTTGAAACTGCAAAGATATCTCTTAGTATCCCTCCACCAACTCCACCCATTTGATGAACAGAAAGTTCATTCGTCAAAGCGTCTAACATTGAAGTTAATGGATCGCCTGCGTAATAAAGCACCCCAGAACAAAGAAACCATATGTTTTTCATGTTATGATTCGCTTGAAGAGCGAACATCAAGTATAAGAAGTCAAGATAGAAAATGAGAAGAGAACAGCCAAGTGTACTACCTTGCTTAAAACCAAATATTTCTTCCAGTAATGTGGGAACTCCATCTGGTAAAACATTAAGCATTCCTGATAGAGGCTGCGACATGAAGTTGTTGACATGTGTAGCTGCAACAAACGTTGTCTACTATGATCAAAGATGTTTTTACCGACAGATGAAGAACCTTACAGACCGATGGAGGTTTGTACCTGGATTAGCCAAGATGAGGGCAATATCGATGTTGGGATTCCTGGCTGCAACATCTAACGCAAGACATGCTCCTATAGATTCACCGACTAAATATATAGGTCTATTTGGGACACGATGATTCTCTGATTTAACTGTCCTCTCAATAAGCTTCACCAAGTCTGTAACACACACATACACAAAAGTCATTTATCCTCACTAAGCTATCTCTTCTGTTTGAAATTTTCTTTTTCTTTTGCTTTGGTACACAAAATAAGGGCACCTTTAGCTGGAGTGCGATCTCTGACTGGAATGTGAAGGCACCATACATCAAAAATCCTACTCAAAAGGCAACAAAAATAAGAAATGAGGAACTTTCAGAAACAGAGAAACCATATTCTTGATTGCAGTCTAGGCTTCTCTCTTTCTCATTTCATTCTTCCAACAGAAGCATGAATGTCAAAAGAAAAAAGGGAAGTAAAAAAAGAAGCTAATGCAGAGTTGCAAACTTCAAAAGAAAATGGAGAAGCATATAATGGAACTTTTTTTGACAATTTACTCACTCCCCGAGTTTCTTGTGGTGTCTAATGAGCCCAAGTCCAGTACCATCGATACCTGCAAGGTTGTTTTTTTTCCTCAATTTAAGTTCCAAGTTTAAAAGTACCCTGGAAACTATGTGAGCAAAATATGTGATCCCATTATTCATTTTGATTTTTGGATGCGCCTTTCAAGTAAGCAACTAGTAAAATTTATTGGAATGAATGCCAATATGTTGTAGATGATATTACCACACGCATGGATAGTGCATGCTTTCTTCGTATCTAGGTACTCAAGATACTCCACACACCACCCTCGTGTGGTTCATTCATTTTGATTCTTGGATGCGCCTTTTGTAGAGTATAGATAAGGAAAGAGTAGTGTGTAAATATCTTGAGTCCAAAACCCTCGTGTAATCAAGTATATATATTGTATACCATCATATCAATAAGATATATCATTCTCATAATATGGTATCAAGAGCCTAAGATCCCTAATCTCTTTTTCTTCCTCAGCCGCCATCTTCCCACCCTTTTCTTCTTCTTCTTCTTCCTCTATTCAAAGCTTGCGTACTGTAAAATCATGTCAACATCTCCGGCAAATAACAGTGAGACCATTAACGTCTCCGACACTCATACCATTCTCAACGTCAACATGACGAATGTCACTAAGCTAACCTCCACGAACTTTGTGATGTGGAGTCGCCAAGTACACGCTCTTTTTGACGGATATGATCTAGCGGGTTATATTGATGGATCCGTTATCATTCCGCCTCTTACCCTTACGAACGAAGGCAACGTTACCACCAACCCGGCGTACACTACGTGGAAACGCCAAGACCGCCTTCTCTACTCTGCTCTCCTTGGAGCTATCTCGACATCCTTACAGCCGATTCTGTCCACTGCGACCACTGCCGCACAGATCTGGACCATACTCTCCGACACCTATGCCAAGCCTAGTCGCGCCCACTTCAAACAACTGAAGAATCAACTGAAATATTGGAAGAAAGAGAACAAGACCATTGACGAGTATCTTCAAGGGCTGACTACACGTTTTGATCAGATCGCCTTACTCGGTAAACCTCTTGACCATGAAGATCAAATTGAATATGTTATTGATGGGCTTCCCGATGAGTACAAATCTGTCATAGATCAGATTGAGAGCCGAGATACTCCTCCGTCACTTACTGAGGTACATGAGCGCCTACTTAACCATGAAGTTAAGCTCCAGATCGTTGCTACTCCGCCAGTCTCGACTCCAGTTACAGCAAATGCGGCGACCTACAATGGCAACAAACAGATGAACAACACAAGGAACCAAAACCAGAATCGCTATGGAGGCTCTAACCGTCAAGGAAACCGTCAAGCTCAAACCTGGCAGCAGCAGAGCTTCAATTCTCGACAGGAAAATCGAAACTCTCGTGGCTATCAGGGGCGTTGCCAAATTTGTGGTGTGTATGGTCACAGCGCGCGGACATGCTCACAGCTACAACATCAAAACCCTTCTCCCGGGACAGGTTACAATGCGTCTCCTTGGCAGCCTCGTGCCAATCTAGCTGCGGCCCCTCAGTACAACGCAAGCAACTGGATTCTTGACAGCGGAGCCACACATCATCTCACAAGTGATCTCAGCAATCTCTCACTTCATCACCCTTACAACGGTGGCGAAGAAGTGACCATAGCTGATGGTAGCGGTCTAGCAATCTCGCATACTGGTTCTTCTATACTCCCTACTCCCTCACAATCCCTAACCTTAAGAGATGTTTTATATGTCCCTAATGTTCATAAAAACCTTATCTCTGTTTACCGTCTATGTAACACTAACCAAGTATCTGTCGAATTCTTTCCGGCATACTTTCAGGTGAAGGATCTCAGCACGGGGGCGCGGTTGCTCCAAGGCAAAACTAAGAACGAACTATACGAGTGGCCAATCCCTTCACCCCCCATCGCCTCTTATCATGCTTCACCATCACCCAAAACCTCTATTTCCTCTTGGCATTCGAGACTCGGTCATCCATCCATTCCCATTTTAAAGTCTGTTGTTGCTCAGTTTTCTTTACCCGTTGTGGATTCAGTTCAAAAACAGTTTGCTTGTTCTGATTGCCTCATGAATAAAACCCATAAGTTACCTTTTCACATAAATACTATCCATACAAAACAACCCCTTGAGTGCCTATATAGCGACGTCTGGACCTCCCCTCTTCTTTCCCCTGACCATTTCAAATACTACCTAATCTTTGTGGACCACTATACTCGGTACACATGGTTTTATCCCCTCAAAAAGAAATCCCAAGTTCGTGACACTTTCATCGCTTTCAAGGCTTTGGTTGAAAACAAGTTCAACACAAAGATTGTGACACTATACTCCGACAATGGCGGGGAATATCTCGGACTCAGACCATTTCTTGTCGCCAAC
The DNA here is from genome assembly GCA_012274485.2 of Sinapis alba. NCBI lineage: Eukaryota > Viridiplantae > Streptophyta > Magnoliopsida > Brassicales > Brassicaceae > Sinapis > Sinapis alba. Next base: position 178,495 of record MU105664.1, on the reverse strand, counting down.
GGCATCTCTCACCTGACCTCACCGCCTCACACTCCAGAGCACAATGGTATTGCTGAACGAAAGCACCGCCATATTGTTGAGACTGGTCTTACATTGCTCAGTCAAGCGGGAGTTCCTAAGAGTTACTGGCCGTATGCTTTTGCCACTGCCGTCTTTCTCATCAATCGCCTACCGTCTCCGGTGATCAACAATATCTCCCCCTACGCCAAGCTCTTTAATCAGCAGCCTAACTACCTGAAACTTCGGGTCTTCGGTTGCTTATGCTTCCCTTGGCTGAGACCCTATGCAAAGACGAAACTTGACGATAGATCTTCACCTTGTGTCTTCATTGGCTACTCACTGACTCAAAGCGCATACTTGTGCTTAGAACCTACAACAGGCCGGATATACACTTCGAGACATGTCCAGTTTGTGGAGGATTCTTACCCTTATCGTCTCATTCAACCCAAGACATCAGCATCCCCGCAGCCACAACCTACTGAAAACATATCCAACAGCTTCCCCATAGCCATCCCCGTTCCCACAAGGCCACTCGTATCTACTAGTTCATCAGCGCCACCGGGCTTGGATCATCACCAGACAATTGCTCCCTCGCCGGTACACTCTGCAACTCTAATACCAGAACAGGGGTCGTCTATCCCAAGTAATGCTTGTGGAGACCAGATGACTTCTATAGGGAATTCGACAGGTACGCCATCCCATAACCCTGAGACTAGCTCTCCTAACCCGATGTTAAATGCTGAAACATACCCACAACCTTCTCCTGTCCAATCCCCGAACCCAAGTTCATCTTCATCCTCTCAACCTACAAACCCACAGCCACCCACTCAACCCCCAAACCAACACCAGATGCGCACTCGCGCCAAGAACAACATAGTCAAACCAAACTCCAAGTACAACCTCACCATAAACACCCGACCCATAATTCCCACCACCGTGAACCAGGCTATGCGAGATCCAAGATGGCGTAATGCCTGCACAGATGAGTTCAATGCTGTCACTCGTAATCACACCTATGACTTGGTTCCACCGGAACCCGGACAGAATGTCATTGATACCAAATGGATTTTTACACTAAAATATCTTCCTAATGGTGATATTGACAGGCATAAAGCGAGACTTGTGGCACGTGGTTTCAACCAGAAGTATGGACTCGATTATGCTGAGACTTTCAGTCCGGTGATCAAATCCACAACTGTCCGACTAGTACTTGAGCAGGCAGTACGACACAATTGGTGTATTCGTCAACTCGATGTTAACAATGCTTTCCTACAAGGTACTCTACAAGATGAGGTCTACGTTTCTCAGCCTCCAGGATTCGTTGATCAAGATAGGCCTCATCATGTGTGTCGTCTCCGCAAAGCTCTTTATGGCCTCAAACAAGCTCCACGTGCCTGGTACGAAGAACTCAAACACACTCTACTCTCCGCGGGATTCCGAAACTCAGTAGCAGATACATCACTTTTCGTCTACACAAATGGTGGTCATAAGGTGTTCATACTTGTCTATGTCGACGATATTGTCGTAACTGGGAGCAGCAACACGTTGGTAGATCAGATTATTAAAATGCTTGCCAACCGGTTCTCTATCAAAGATCTTGGTAACTTATCATATTTTCTGGGCATAGAAGTTACTCGGACTTCGGCTGGTGTACATTTGATGCAAAGGAAATATATTCAGGATCTACTCGCGAAGACAAAGATGCTCGACTCCAAGCCTGTAACTACTCCTATGGCCACGCACCCCAAGCTTACTCTCACATCGGGTAATTCACTCATAAACCCGACTGAGTTTCGAATGGTTGTTGGCAGCTTACAATACCTAGCCTTCACGCGCCCGGATATTGCTTATGCGGTTAATAAGCTGTCCCAGTTCATGCACAAGCCTACAGATGATCATTGGCAAGCCGCGAAACGGGTTCTCCGTTATCTGGCAGGTACTGCGTCCCATGGTATACTCATCAGAAAGAACTCTCCTCTCTCGCTTCACGCTTATTCGGACGCCGACTGGGCTGGTGATCCTGACGATTACATCTCCACCAATGCCTACATCATCTACCTTGGCTCCACACCTATTTCTTGGTCAGCAAAGAAACAGAACGGAGTTGCTCGGTCTAGTACAGAGGCTGAATACCGTGCCGTCGCAAATACTGCCTCAGAACTACGTTGGGTCTGTTCGTTGATCTCGGAACTAGGCATCGCCTTACCTGTTGCACCTGTTATTTACTGCGATAACGTGGGCGCTACTTATCTGTGCGCTAATCCTATTTTCCATTCTCGAATGAAACATGTGGCGCTAGACTACCATTTCATCCGCAATAACGTTCAATCAGGGGCTTTGCGTGTTGCACATGTATCTACTAAAGATCAACTAGCGGACGCTTTGACGAAACCGCTTCCGCGCTCAAGGTTCCAAGAACTATATGGCAAGATTGGAGTTACTCAAGTACCTCCATCTTGAGGGGGCATGTAGAGTATAGATAAGGAAAGAGTAGTGTGTAAATATCTTGAGTCCAAAACCCTCGTGTAATCAAGTATATATATTGTATACCATCATATCAATAAGATATATCATTCTCATAATACCTTTCAAGTAAGCAACTACTAAAATTTATTGGAGTAAATCATAAATACTAGAACTTTAAGGTGCATGTCTACTCCATTCTTATATGCTAGATAACTTTATATATATGTGTGTGTTTATAATTGATGTTTTTATATGTAAATACTTAACAGATCATTCATTAGATTGTTTATTTAACTATTGAAGCTTGATTTGAAAAGAAAATATTTGTAGGAAATATTATCATTACTGAGTTGAATTTTTAAAAAGAATCATTTGATTTTCTTATAAATTACAAAGTGGAGTGAATATCTGGAAAAAGAAATCTAAATTTCATCATAAGTTCCAACACCGGATATCCCAATAATTAGAACAAATGATGATCTGGAGCAAAAAGGTTCACGAATACAATAAAATTTGAGGACATATGCTTTAAGAGCACTATTAACCACGGTTTTTAAATAGGTTCTTGCACTGTTCGCGGGCCTCACTAATACGTGAGATTCATGAACAGTATAAAAAACAATTTTAAAAACTCTTAAATAAAAAATGTTTCTTGCATTGTTTGTGGATTCTACTGATACATGGTGGCATACGATTGGTTCTTTTTTTTTAAAAAAAAAATTTAAGAAACCCAAAAGTGAATTTTTAGATTAAAGATGGTCTAAGAGCATGATTAATGCTAAGAGCCCCAAAAAGGCTCTTCACTTCTTTTTTTTTTTTTTCTGTCAGATTTTAAAAAAAAAAAATTATCCAATCACGGGCCGCCACATGTCAGTGGGGCCCGTGAATAGTGTAAGAATTGGGTTCTTAGGGAAGAGTTTTAAGGGATGATTTTTAAAAAAAAGTGGGTCACACCCTTTAAGAACCCCCTTAAGAGCTACCATTAATCATGGTCTAAGGGCATCCGCAACCGTGGACTCCTTGCGGAGTCCTTAAAATTTTTTTTTTTTGTTTTTCAGATTTTTTAAAAAAAAAAAAAAAAAAAAAAATTCAACCAATCGCGGGTCACCACGTGTCGCAAATAGTATAAGGACCGATCCTTATTTAGAGATTTTAAGGATCAAATCCTTAAGTTTTGGTGGGACCCACTAATTATTTAATTATTTTTCCGCTAAGAACTCCTCCTTAAGGACCCCCGTTGCGGGTGCTCTAAGACCCCTATAGTAGAAACTGACTACAACTCTAACCAAAAGAAATCACTTGGTATCACTATCACCCATAATAAAGGAATAAGCCAGTAATTATAAACGATTTGATTTGACTGGTCTGATGAGGAATAGATCATCACACCATGTGGGTCAACGCCAAAAACCAAACCCACCATCCACGTCTATCATTGGACACCTCTCGTTAACCAATGTAAAATGTTTTAAAATGGCCAAACAAAACAACATCTGCTTTTCTTCTTCTTGTTTTTTTTTACAGTTTCGGTCCAGGATCTACTACTACTACTCGGGTAAAAAAAACAAGAAGATATTAAACTAGAGAACGAACCAGGTATGTAAAGGAGAAGAGGAGAGCCTTGAGCTTGAGTTCCACACTCCAAAGGAGAGAACCAACGTGGTGGACCATCATCATCTCCGACCAAATCTCTCGCTTCCTCCAAAAAATCAGACAACCTCTTCCGCAAATCTGGACGAGCCGTCTCCACTTTTGAATACGGACTCTCCACCAACTTAGCCACCTTCTCTCCATCTTCATCCTTGTTCTTGCGTATTCGTCGAACACCTCCGTGTTTTGTCGGTGTTACGGATTTGATAGCTCGTAGGTTTGACTTCGTACTACGGAAGTCAGCGTTGAAGACTCTTTTGATACCGAAGAGGGAGCCAAGTACTGTAGCTGCTGCCATTGGAGAGAATCTCCAGAGATCTTTTGAGTTTCCTCTGAAGAGCTTTTGTGTTTTTCTATTTGTTGAAAATGAGGATACGACTAACTCGTCGTCCCATACTAAGAGCCAAGATAGTGCGCGGAGAAGACAACTTTTATATTTCTTTTTCGAAAAAATATTAAATAAAATATTAACAATAATAATTAGAACGCTACATGTGAAAAGTACATGCTTTGTATTTTATAATTTAAGTGGTACTAATAATTGCTTTGTATATTCTTAAAGAAACAAATCTGGTGCTAAACCAATAAACCATGCGACTAAAGTTATAATGCAAATTTTAATATAATGAAAAGAACTATTTGTCGTCCTAGTAAACATGATAATTATGAACTTTGAATTAGTTTAGCAAAAAATAATTAGAAACAAGAATAAATGGCAAACAAATTGGTTGACTGAACAAATTTCAAACAACTGACACAAGTCATATTAATAAATGGTTATTCGATGTTATTTACATCTGTAAACTGATTGATTAAGTTAGTCAAAAACAAATTTTAGAAAAGAGATTTTGTTTCCAAAAAAAAAAGAGTTCCAGAAAGAAAGAAAAGAATTTTTGTTTCCATCTTTCTGTATCTAAAAGTTCAATTTTTCCACCTCCTGTATCTAATATTAGTTTAGAGCAACAACAAAAGAAGTTGAAAGGAAAAAGTATATGCTTTTTGGGTATAAACCATTAACAATGACTTATTGGATTTTGTTATAATTTACATACGTGCAAGATTCATCTACTAAGATTTCTACAAAAACTGAGTTTATTGAACTTTCAATTGGCAGGGAGAGAGCCAAGTCTCTATATCTCAGAGGCGGTGGGGTGTTCACATGTTTCTCTTTATATGATGTTTAATTTAATCAAATATCTTTTTCTTATTGGCAGAAAAAAAAACATAAGATTTTGATTGGATCATAAGTATATACCGGATGTGGACATTAAATTTCAAGATGGGTATGGGCCGGTCCGAGTTTGACATGAAATTTTCGAGGACCAGAACCAAAAGCCCAATAGACAGGAGGAGGGAATGTTCCCGTTAAACCTATGTACAAGGAGAGGCTAATCTAATAGCTTAACATATAACCGTTTTTTTTGTGAACACCACTTGACATAAAACTAATAAAGTTCAAAGTCATTTATTAGAAACTAGACTTCACCGAGTCAATTTACCAAAAAATTAGACTTTAAATGGTGGGTGAGCCAGACCCTTGCAATAGTGCAAAGCATGGGAGACTCTCAAAAACCCAAATAGCAAGCTATTAATGGGCTTTCCCCATAAAAATAAAATTAATATCAAAATGGATCGATAACCTAAATATCAGATATTAAACTGATAAGAACAGATACTACACTTGATCTTAGCCAAAAGGCCGAGGAAAAAGTATAAAGTGTGAGTATGCATTGTTTAGAAGGAGATGTCAAAAGACGAATAGGAGAATTCTATTTGGTAGCCAAGGATGACTTGCCTACTATTTTGCGAAGGAAAATGGTCCCGGTGTCATGTTTGAAAGTGAATATATTAGGCAGTCTCCTTGGCTATCTTTATATGTTCTTCTTTCTCATCTCAGACATTTACCTTCATCCGTATAAGAAGACACGACATAAAATTTCACGGAAAGGTAACGCATGTTGCTGACATTACATTTGTACATGCTTAATTTTTTTTTTAATAACAAATGCTTATATTAAAATTAAACGTTCGCTGAGCTAGCTGGGTTGATAACAATTACAACTAGAGAGATATTCGACAGTAAGTTGAAAAGCTAATATAACTAAAGCATAACAAAACATAGATATGGTTAAAGTGAGAAAAACCCCGTATAAGATATTCATTGGTATTCTTAAAAAACTCGAGTTTGAAAGGAACATAAAAAAGTTAAAAACGACGTTGAAAAACCTAACCAATGGATTTTGAAAGTATTTGAAAACCGTTCCTAAAGATATATGGATCCCTCAACATTACAGTGATATATGGAAAGGCTACAAGAGTAGAACTACATACAAATACATAGTTGTCAATGGTAGAACTACATACAAATACATAGTTGTCAATGGTACATCCTTTGAAGGATCACAGTTGACAGAATCGGGAGATGTTTAGATTTTGTTTATACATCATATATATAATGTAATACACTAGGCACACTCTTACACACGCGCATACACACATATATATTATCTAAAAGATTATTAAAACATTTTAATATATATGAAATTGGTTTATAAGGTCAATTATGGAATATAAATTCAAGTGAGGACTAGAGAATTTGACATTAGTTAGACATTTGCCTAATTAAAAATAGTTGAGATAGTTATAGCTTTAAAAACAATTACCAAAAGTATATTGCAAAAACTAACTATTGAGATAGTTATAGCTAATGAATGATTTTCAATAATATCCTCTTCGAATAATGAAAGATTTACAGTCATGAAAGCTCTTCTAACAATTTTCCTTCTTCTATCAATCATCTAGTCTGATTTTTGTTACATGGTATTTTAAAATAAAGAAAAACATGTTTGTTCGATCTTAATTGCATGTATGTGGTGCCAAAAAAAACTTACTGTGTGTTAATGTTGGTGTACCATTTTAACTTCCAGTTCTTTTTTGTTGGTCAAATTAACTTCCAGTTTAGATGCAATCAAAACCATATAAAAATTGTGTTAAAATAGATGTTGGAAGTATATATAAGTCTATTGGGTTATTGAGCTATGAATGAGTCAAGACCCATGTTGGGAAAACGTTTAGGCCAATAAACGTTTGCTACCAGTGTTCATGATTCGCCACGTGTAAAAATATAATTGGCGAAGCGTCGGCAGATCTTCTCCGACAAACCTCGTAGTATTGATCATTTCCTCGTTAATCCCGAGTCTGATTATCTTCCTCCGACCAAACAACAAGTTTTCCCCAAAGAAGATCAAAATGAGCTACGAGAAGGTCCCTCCTGAAACGTATCCTCCTCCAGGTTTGTAATATCCTTATCCCTTTTGTGATTCTCTCTCTCAGTTCGTTGCGTTAGAAGAAGGAAACCTTTTGATCGACTCTAAATCTCCCTTCTCGTGTTGATCAAATCGGTTAGGTTTCCAATCTCAGTATCCTCCGCCGCCAGGTTATTCATCAGCACCTCCGCCTCAGGTATATCCACCGTCGCACCACCACGAAGGATATCCTCAACATCCACACGGATATCCATCGTATCCACCACCACAACCGCCTTCACGTCCTCCTTACGAAGGAGGGTATCAGGAATACTTCTCCGGAGGCTTTCCTCCTCCTCCACCTCCGCCGCAGCAATACAATAATCAATGCCATCATGATCATCACTATTATCAGGACTCGAACTCTGGTTGCACCTCTTTCCTCCGTGGCTGGTTCGTCCCTCCATCTCCTGCTTTTTCGATCCACCTTGATTTTTTTTTTTACTTAGATCACCGTTTCGTTAGTTACTAAATGTCTCTTAGGAGCGATTATACTGATTCGATTCTTGCGTTTTACGTGTTAACAATCTTTTCATGCAGCATTACCATAAGATCCCTTTCATGTGTTTAGAGTTTGTAACTGTCATAATATCAGTTGATAGTTCTGACTTGATAATGTTTAAACACTGTTGAAGTGTTGAGTTTGGTGCTCCAAGTGATCCATCTTAGTGAAGGAAGATATGTAAAATGTAACATTGAGATGGATCACTAAGTTTAAAACTCATCTCAAATTTTCACCTAAACTAGAGGAAGTTTTCATGGAACATTTTGTGCATCTAGTTCAATCCAAAATGATAATTAACAAAAATAATCTTTTAAATTTAAACCAAAAACATATTTTTATGCAAAATTATACTTTGAAGAATTCCATAAGATGATCCATTTTATGCTTTTCGTCAAAAGAATATCTAAGAAGAAAAATGACCAAATTTTTTATATTAAAGCGTAAATAATATTTATATCTATATTTAGGGTTTAGAGTTAAAAGTTAGAGTTTTGGGGATGAAGTTTATAATTATCAAAAATAAATAAATAAATATTAAGAAAAAATAGTTTCAAAAAGTATTTTAAATTTCATTTTAAAAAATAATCAAAAATTAAATTATTAAAAAAATGAATATGAAAACATATAATTCAAAAACTATAATTTTTTATATTTATATATATAAAGTAAGTTGTATAAGGGTTTTTTACTTCTTTAATGAAATATATTTTGGTCATTTTCCTTAATGAGTTTTTTTTTGTGAAAAAAACTTAAAATGACTATATATGAGATTTTTTTTTGTCAAAACAGTAAAAATGCATTTTCTGTCTAAACCCGTAAAACACACATTTTTTTTTGTCAAACTCGTATAAACACACTTTTTGGCTGACATAAAAAAAAATACATTTCCGTCAAAATTATAAAATCGCATTTTTCATCTAAAACTGTAAAAAGCTAATTCTCTGCCAAAATTGCAAAGATGCAATTTTCTACCAAAACTGTAAAATGCAATTTTTTGTTAAAACAGTAAAAATATATTTTTCGACCAAAATTGTAAAAATGCATTTTTCACCAAAACCATAAGAACACACATTTTGGCCTAAACTGTAAAAATACACTTTTATGCCACAACCGTAAAATCATACTTTCTGTCAAAACCATAAAAATATCTGTCAAAACCGTAAAAATAAACTTTCTCGTCAAAACTGTAAAACTACATTTTTCTCTCAATACCGCAAAATGCACTTTTCTGTCAAAACTGTAAAAACAATTTTTTTGTCAAAATTGTAAAACGCAAAAACAAACTTTTCGGTCAAAACTGCAAAAATTACTATCCTGTCAAAACCCGCAAAAACACACTTTCCACCAAAACAAAAAACACATTTTTCTTAGAAACTGTAAAAGTATATTTTCAGTCAAAATCGCAAAAACTTATTTTGTCAAAAACAGTAAAAACGTACTTTGTCAAAAATCGCAAAAATATATTTTCACCAAAACCATAAAAATATATTTTTAGCCAAAACCGCAAAACATATTTTTTGTCAAAATGCAAAACACACACTTTTCCACCAAAGCTATAAAAATGGATTTATACATTTTTTACTAAACTCATCTAAGTAGAAATAAAGATGAGCAAACAAACATAAATTCATTTAGATGATCTATCCAGATGGTTCATTTGGTTTAATCACCTAAATGAATCATCTAGATGATGAATGGAGATGATATATGTATAAATGAACAGGCCCTTTCTGTCGGTCGACAACATCTTTTGTTAAACAAAGCTAACTCCCTTATATATCCATTTTGCTGTTCTATCTGACTGTAAGAAGTAATGCAGCTTCTTCATTCTCTTATGTACATTTTATGTTTCATTACAGTGACTCAGTTAACCAATTCGTTTTTGTTTGTTGTTGTTGCTCTCGTGTGTGTCAGTTTCGCTGCTCTCTGTTACTGCTGTCTGTTAGACGATTTCTTCGTCTAAGATTGGAGGGTTACTCATTCTCATAAAAACTTATATGATATGGTGTATGTTTTTTTCTCTGAAGCTGTCAATGTGTACTTAAAAGATTACTGCATTGGGTGTTTGAATGAGCTTACAAAGCCATGGTACCGAAACCATAGATTAATGGTATTAATTTATAGTTTGTACGCTTTATTTGAAGACAATCACCTTGAGCATTGATAATAACTTTAATCTTACATCATGAAAGTTTAAAAACTTAGTAAATAATATAATTTTAATCAGTTGATGACCTATGCTATACTCTTAGTACAAACTGGATAAAGGGAATCTTCTCATTCTGAACCATAATTGCTTCAGTCTTTGTTTTTTGGTTTTTTTCTTGAACACACTTCAGTCTATTTGTATTTTGGACATTTTCTTCTTCTTTGTTTGTATATTCCCTAGCAAGGTAAATAACTAATTTATTCCAAGCTAGCAAACTTATAAAAAAGAGTAAACCTAATTTCAATGTCGGGAAGGTGGCGATGTTGCGATTAAAAAAACTACATGTTCATTTTATGAATATTTATAAGTTTGTTGCTTATTAATTCAAAAACCAGTAGATAATTTATTATTTACATTCTCAAATTTTTTTGAATCAAACATAAATTATTTTTAGATGACAATTTTTTTTTCATCAATTAAAATATATATATGCTGCTTATTGTATTAAAATTTTTAAAAGACTCAAGTATTAGAATTATTTTAGAAAGTATTTATATATAATTTCTTGCATGATTAATATTTAACTTTAAGTTGCTTTATATCTTAATTTTTAATTTTTATAATAAAAAATATTGTTTTTAAATAACAACACAATATATAGATAAAATATCTTATTTTTTTAAAAATATGTTTTTATTTTGAAAATTTTATATATTAATTTATAATCAATTATCTAATATAACATACAAATCTAATATTATTAATATAAAATTTATTTTAAATTATATAATAAATTATATATGAAATTCATCAAGAGCAACAACGACATTAACTAGTCTAACTTTTAAATTGAAAGTTCGAATGTAAAAAATCACTTCAAAAATAATATTTTATATCTTATTGATTCAAAAAGCAACATGATAAGTTGTTGTCTATGTTCTCAAAAATTTTAAATCAAACATTAAATTATTTGTATATTAAAATTTTCATCAAAATATATATGCTTACTAGTGTGCTGAAATTTAAAAAAACACTCACATATTAGAAATATTTAGAAAATATTTTTATACAATATCTTTTGCTTGATTAATATTTAATTTTAAATTATAATATATCTTAATTTTTCTTTAAAAACTTCAGATATGCTGAATCAATTCCAGTGACTTAAAACACAGCACAGCCGATCCAAGTGCTAAGGGTTCCTATCAGGTATGCTCTGAAACTTTTGACCTCCATGTTGGTTGTTTTGATACTACACTCAAATCTTTGGAAGCCAAGGATTACGATACCTTAAACATCAACATTGTACAATTTCAACGGCATTTAGATGTAGAGACGAGTTGTTAACTGTCAAGCCTAGGCGTCCAGCTATCTTAAATGATATTTCCACTGTGGCTGATTTATCTTCCATTGTTTTGACCATTCTAGAATGTTTTCTTAGAAAAGGAAAAAAGTTATGTTAGTAGTAACTATCTTTATTCTACTATAGTTTTTTCTAGTGCTGTCATATATACATATATATGTACATATTATATTGTTTTGTTTTTATGTAATGTGTTATACACTATGGTTATTTTAGGTATGTTGCACGTCTGTGTTTTTATTCTTAAGTAAACAAAGTGTGATACACTTTTATTTACAAACTTTGTATTGCATTTGTGGTTTGTAGTGTGTACATCATGTTGTGTACACAAGTACATTGGTGACTATGTAAATGTGTACATAATGTCATTATACACATGTACATGGGAAGGAGAAAAAAAATCCTTTGTGGGGATAAGGACAAGGATATGTGGTTTATGAAAATGAAGGAGTTCTCGTGTTTGCGAATGTGAATTATTTTAGATCTTTATTTTATAGGGGTAAGGACGAGGATGGGTGGCTTACTTGAATGAAAGAGTTCTCATGTTTGTGAATGGACATTATTTTAGATCTTGATATCATAGGTGTTGATATTGTGTTTCTACCATTATATTTGTTATATTTTTTATATGTGTATAATTGATGTTGTGTACAGAATTTTGTTAGTGTATAAAACTATATATTTTTGGTGTACATATGTACAAGTGTAAATTATCAAATGTGCCTATTGTCCATAACTTTGTTCCCATCACAAAAGCAAAACACATTCAAATTTTACATGGTTACAAATGGAATAGAAGATCCATAGTGAAAGTTCTATCCAAAAGGAAATATAAATGTACACATTGTCAATAACTTTGCATCAATAAATTATGGTTACGCTTATAGTTTTCATCAGCCTCAAAAAGGTTAGTGTGACAAAAGGGAAGTCAAATTTTGTAGACCTTCAATGAAATTTATAACTTTCTCTAATCTAAACCATTTAGTCCTATGTTAACCAAAATTCTACAATTTTTCTCAAGTCTCCTCAAACAAGAAGAATCTCATTAAAATTACTTATATGCTCACCTCAGCGAAAATCATAGGTCCATTGACTGCACTAGCAGCAAGCTCTTCGTTCAGAATTCCAAAACAGCTTCAGCAATTTCAGTGAAAACTCATTTCTAGTCAATGCCAAAACACCATTTAAATAACAAAATCCAAACGGAAAAAAATATGACTAAATATCACCTGTTTCGTAATAGAAATTGCATTGAAATTGCTAAATCTGATTTTCAACTCTTAGTAAACAAGGACCGTTTCTTTGCTGGTTCTTGATAAAAGTTATTCCAATTAGTGTTGTTTTTGGTCATGAGTCAGCTGGTGAATCAAACTGATGTTGTAAAATGTAACATAAGTAGTAACATTAAGCTTCCAATCTTACAATACTAAAAATTGAATATGGTGAGTAGAGAGAATGTCCACCTCATTAAAAAAAAGCATCCAATAAGAACTCTTTAAAAACATAAATTTTTACAGAAATGATAAAAAGAATAATCTAATACCAAAAGTTATTATATACTCTCTACTTTCATTTTAATTATCATTTTAATTTTGCGTATTTCCAAAATAAAAAACATCATTATCTATATATATAACCATATTTAAATAAATAGAAAAATAAATTAAAGAATATTGTTAATAAATTTTGCTTTAAAATTTTAAAATGACATTTATTTTGAAATGAAAACTTTAATCTACAACAACGATAATCAAACTGAAACGAAAGGAATACTTTATTATTGTTGTTTCAAACTCATGAAGTAACATACTATCATTCTTTTTTTTCCATTATGCCAAAAGTAAAACTCATATTCAATTTTTTGTGTGGATTACTTACATTTAAAATATTTCAATTTTAAGTGAATATATTAACTATTCAAAAATTAGAATAACAACAATATCATGTCACATAAATTATATATTACACAAAAACTTTTTTTAACTTCTAAATGAAATAGTCCATTCTCTAAATGTTGGAAACATCTGTAATTTATAGTGTATACTTACATAATGAAATGAAAACAACAATTCAAATATAAAATAAAATAGATCAAGTAAAAAACAATACAAGAAATAAATTTGTAAAATAAATTATAATATATAATTCGCGCGTAGCGCGGAAAAGATCCTAGTTAAGACTAAAAGTTTGGTGAACTGCAACATAAGTGCACCAAAAAAAGTTTTCACAATATCACAAAAATTTAAAAACAATACCATAAATCTTAAACCGAACTAACCAAAATATGAACCGAAATAACTGAACTTAACCAAAAAAATTGAATTTTATTCAATTTAAACCAAAAAATTCACCATAAACCAAAACATATGTAAAAAAATTTGAAACCGAGCCGAATCGAACTAAATTTCTTTTCAGTTCACTACGGCGAGATTTTGATAAACCAAACTAACCGAATTCTGAACTAGTCGAAGAAACTGAACCCGTGGAACTTTCAATCCAAAGTAAGTGGTAAAGACGTTTTAGGACACAAAAAGTATCTGAAGAAACATAAAGTCAGAGGTTCTTGCCTGCCACTGAATGTAATCCAATGAAGAACAGACCACCGATTAAAGCTTTTTAACTCATTGCTATATTCACCTCTAATGTTATAATAGAGTCAAAATACTCTATTCTATCTATATTTCTTCCTCTAAAATAAAAACTGTTATTTATTTATCTATAAATAGAGGAAAAAAATAACATTCTTATAATATAGAGTCATGTTTTTTATTTTCAAAATAATTCTTTAACTTTCAAACTTTTATAATTATAACAAAAACAATTATTTGTATAAGGAAATACAATATTTATAAAAATAGAATCACACTAAAAATCTTGTAAAGAAATTTTAGTTTAAACAAAGTCACAATTTTATGAAAATTTTGTAAAAATTAAAATTAAATAGAGTTAATTTGCAATTTTTATAAATAAAATGTAATTATTGTAAAATAAAAATAAAATCTTTCGAGATATTTTTTGTAGGTAATAATAAAAAAATATATCAGAGAGAAACACATCTCTATTCTAGAGTTATTATGTTTTAGAGAAAAAATATTTAAAAAAATATATTTGAAGTTAATGCTAACTCCTGCTGCTAAAATCCTCCTATATATTAAATGAGAAGTCATTTAAGTGATTTCTACTTACGTGTCGCTCATATAAGAGCTTTCCAATTAATTGTTATAATTTGATTGGTTGATGATTTTAATTTTTTATTTATTTAATCAAAGTTTTTAAAAGGAAATTAACCCTAGAATTACCTAATCTAATATATGTTTCCCAACATACAATTAAACATCTTAAATATAGATCAATTAATATAATTTATTTATAGAAACAATTAAATTTCATAGATTACATTATATAAATTGATAATATACATTTAAATACATATGATACTACATAAACAATTATAAAAACATTGTTTAATATATTTATATTAGAATTGCTCAAAATAAAAATATTTTTCTTATGACTAAGGTTTACATTGTTAAACTATTTTATATTTCACAAGTCTTATAAAAATATATATTGAAATTTTTGAATACCCAACTATTTAAAATTAATTAAAAATTAAAGTTTTAATTATTATTCAAAAATCATAACAATGTAACCATAATATATATTTTTGATATAATATAATTACCCACAAAATTGCTGACAAACACCTAGTTGGCTTTAAACCCAATCATAGCTGCAGCAAGGTGTAGGACACCCTGTCCTTCATCTAGAACCGGTTGATTAAATTAGTGCACTTGATCTTCCAACTTCAAAACGAATAAAACTGATCAATGAACCGATTCTGCTAGTCCACGTGAAAGCAGAATCCATGCCCAATAAGGCCCAAATGCGTCGTTATATCCATGTCTGAAACTATATACCTATAATACTGATGCGTCATCTAAGCCCAATAAGACCCAAAGCATGCGTCATCATTTCACATGTCCGAAATGTCTTATCTATGGCACTGATGCGTCAATATATCACATGTCTTTTTCTATGGCACTGATGCGTCATCTGTTATTTGCTATCTTTTTCTATTTTCATTTTCATATTCAATTAATTACATACTTTAACTGTTATATTTTATTTTAATTATTTCTTTAACTTTCTTTTTCTTTTTTACTTTTAAATGATTTTTAAATTTTGCAATCTATTATACTTTTTCTTATATAAACTTTCAGTTTAGTTAAAAATCTGTTTACACATGTTTAAGTCTATAAAGAAAGAAAACAAAGCTATAAAGAAAATTAATTTAAAAACGATAGCATTAGTTTAAAAATAATTTCCAAGCAAAGAAAAATGATAATATTATATATTGTATGTAACGGTTGATTCCGTACGACTTTACTTGTGATTATGATTCATGAACGGAACTAGTAAAAAGCACAAGTTGACAAATTACTGTGAAGAATTTTTTTCATATATTTTGAATTTGCTATTTTCTTAATTTAATCGTTTTCAAACTTTTCATAATAATGGAAATACATCATTTTTACTTATCTTACTCTAAATTATACTCCCTTATTTCATAATATAAATAGTTTATTTTTATAAAAAAACTGTTTCATAATATAATTTATTTACTTATTTTCTACAATTTTTCTTCTTTATTTTTAAATTTTAAATCATATACTTTTTTTTTATCTTTTATCATTTTCAGTTTAGTTGAAAATATCCATTTACGATGTTTAAATATGAAAAAGATATATTTTAAATAATATAAATCATTTGTTTTTTTATTCGATCTTATTGCTTATTAATTTCAAGTTCTTTTGTGTTAGAAGTTTGGAGTTAATCTTCATGTATCCTAGTGGTTTTTTATTTTTCTGCAGTCACTAGGATCAAATCAGCCGTTAAGCAGATTATGGTTTCAATTAAATTTGTAATCAAACTTTCGTTTTTATTAATGATATTAATCATTTAGCAAAATAAAAAATAATAATTTGTTTCGAAAACGTTCAAAGAAACAAAAAATAATAATAAAATTATATATGTAACGCTTGTTTTCGTACGACTTTACTTGTGGGTTATGATTCATGAACGGAACTAGTAAAAAGCACAAATTGACAAACTAATGGGAAGAATCCATTAACCAAAGTGCGTAAAGGAAGGAAAGAAGGATTCTGTTATTAGGTTTAAAGGAAGGGACATGCATGGTTGCCACTTGTCCATGCATCTTCTTCAACAAAATACGTATTCAACTTCAGCTACGTACTACTTCTCTTCCCTACTCAATATCCGTATGTATTCAAAACTCGTATAGTAATACATATATGTGTATTCAATATATTACTATACCTACACACAAAACTCGTATACATACTTAGGCATACTCAGATTACTATTTAGTTTAATAAATATAAAAATAATTACTCAAATCAATTTTTTAAAAATACAAATAAAACATTTTCTTTAAATAAGTAAAATAATCAATATTAATGATCATTTTTAACAAATAATATTTATCTATTTAATAATTTGAAACAAAAAATAAACTAGTAAAATCTCGTAATTTGTTGTAATCAATAACATACAAATAATAATTTAACGAAGGTGTGTTAAGCTAATGTGGTATTTCGTAAATTTTTGTCGGTATTCTTACTATAGATTGTATATAATCGGCAATCTATGTTTTTGTCGTTAATCGCAAATAAAAAAAGTAATTTATTTCTTTCCGGGATTGTAGATGTTCGAATTGATGGAATTTTTCCGGGAATCATATTCGATTCTTGACAAAATTAGAAATAGCGGCGCCGCCAAATCTTTTATGTTTTATTAATTTTCTATTTCTGTAAACCAAATTAATGTAGACTTTTAATCAAGTTTTGGGAATTCTATTATAAGTTTTAAATTTTATTTTTTCCATTCTTTCTAAATAAATGCTTCATGCTATAAGGAAATTGTAAATATATATGTATTTAAAATAAAAACGGATTATAGATGTAAAATCATATTATATAGTTAGTTACATTATGATTATTATGTGCTTTCAGCATAAAAAGTGTTTGATCGATAAGATATCATTCTGTTCTATGTGATACATGGGTTTTTCTGAACTATATGGCTAACTACATTATTTAAGATTATGTCTTTACCAATTGAGAATGAAATTATTTGGTTTGAAATGGTTATGTTATGTAATATCTATGCTCTAAAGTCCTGTTTGAAATCAAGTAAGCAAGCATACTGTGATCTTCTCGCCCAAAGGAACTATATATAGTCACAGCCACCTGTGTTGCTTGTATATTGTATCTATACTGGCTCACGTTTATTTTCCTTGATAGATCGTATACACTAACACACATACGAAAATATATACACAAATTAACAAATATTCACATATTGACCACTAAG
Source organism: Sinapis alba (assembly GCA_012274485.2). NCBI lineage: Eukaryota > Viridiplantae > Streptophyta > Magnoliopsida > Brassicales > Brassicaceae > Sinapis > Sinapis alba. The sequence goes on along the minus strand of MU105664.1, from coordinate 160,661 downwards.
TAATAAGAGTAAATACAAAGTTGACTTAATCTATAAATTTCAATGTTCTAGAGAGAAAAAACAAGAAGAGGAGAGAGAAGGGGAGAAAGAATACGCCATTGAATTCTGGAAAAGAGGGAGAAACAGAACTTTTGCAACATCTGTTCAACATTCACCTTCCACTCGTCTCCTTCCTCTTGGTTCCTCCTTGTAACTTAACCTCTCTTCAAACTATGGTTGAGTTTATGTATAATGAACTTTCATTTAGTGGCACTAGATCTCCCTCTGAACGTTACTATCATCATAATCTTTTTTATCAAAATCCTTTTGAATCTCCTTCTCCAAAACCCTAGATCATGAATGTGAGTTATACAAATGTCACCCTCTTACCATAAATAGAAGATAAAAATAAATAAAATCAAAACTTTTGTTGTTTGGAAAACCCAAATCTCTGATTGCTCAGCGTCCTTATAAGCCACTGCTTCGATCTGCACAACACACAACACACAACACACACAAAGCCTCTCTCTCTCTCTCTATCCTCTCTCTCTCTCTCTCTTTCTCCATCACTGAAACCCAAAGCCTATCCACCATTTGTTCTTTTTTTACTTCCTTTTTACTAGGCAGTTTGTATCAACCAATTGAGTTTAAAAAAAAAAGTGATGGATGAAGCTGGTTTTGCTCATGATGTGGAAACCAAGGTCTCTGCTCTAATGGCAAGTGTTGATCATCTTCCAATGTTTGGATCTGGCTCTGGTCATGATAATGGTTACTTATCGGCGTCTGTGCCTCTTCTGGGTGTTAACTGGAAGAAGAGAAGGATGCCTAGGCAGAGACGCTCGTCTTCTTCCTTTAACCTTCTCTCTTTTCCTACTTTGCCTCCCTCTTCCCACGTGCCGACTCATCATCCCGCACGTGTAAGCTCCTCTTGTTTATTTTTTTAATTTTACAGTCATTTTTTCACCTCACTCACTCTCTCTCTCTCTCTCTCAATATTTTTTTTTTCCTAAGAGTCTCTCAATATTATTATTAATCAACAAAATAAACTGAGCTTTTTTATGATTCTCTTTAGATCCGTGCGGATCTTAATAAAAATATTAGATTTTGTGTAGATGAACTATGTATATTTCCATTGACTGATCTGTGATGATGTTAGCAAAAATAATTTTGTGATAATGACAGAAAATAGACACAGGAAAGCTAAGATTCCTCTTCCAAAAGGAACTGAAGAACAGTGACGTCAGCTCCCTCCGCCGAATGATACTCCCCAAGGTACTGATGAGATGATGATGATGATGATGATGATGATGATGATATATGCTTAATGATGATGGTTGATGCAGAAAGCAGCGGAGGCTCACTTGCCGGCGTTAGAATACAAGGAAGGGATACCCTTAGAAATGGAAGATCTGGATGGTCTTCACGTTTGGACCTTCAAGTACAGGTCTACAACTTTTTGCTATGTAACAGATCATTTTACTATATAGACTAATCTGCTATTCAATCTCATATGTTATTAAACTTGTTACAGCACGAATCTATCGTGACTATAATGGAAATCTATTGATATTCTTGGTAGATCAATAAAATTTGATATAGTGTATTCACTTATTTAAGTCGATCTAAAGATCTTTAACCTGTATATATGCAAGTATCCATATATGGTATCTAAATACTACTAGCACTAGGAGTTTTCAGTTTGTCATTTAATTTAATTTAATTTAGGTAGGCCTCAATGATCTCTTAACAAGAAACTGTATCTTGAGTCTTTGTCTGATGCTGTAATCTTTAGGTTCTGGCCTAACAACAATAGCAGAATGTACGTGCTCGAAAACACAGGTGAACTTACTTGTAACCAGGAATTATAATCAGATTTCTGTTTTATTTAATTATATTCCGAATGTTTATGTTTCGTTGATAAGATTAAATCATTGTTAACATACTCTATTCGAGGTGTTTTTTTTTTTAATGTCTAGGGGACTTTGTGAATACTCATCGTGTGCAGCCTGGTGACTTCATCATGCTCTACCAATATCTCGACTCTTACAATTACGTATGTAACACGTTACTTTAAATATCCAAAATTTTATGTTATATATATATATATACTTATTTTTATCTATATTCAATTTAGGTGATACAAGCAAAAAAGGCATATGAAGAAGAAGAAGACATAACTAACGTGGACGAAGATGACGTTTACACAAACTTAACAAGGATTGAAAACACTGTGCTTAACGATCTTCCCCTCCAAGATTATAATCAACATTACAACAACAACAACAACAACGAAAAATGTTCTTACGTTTACCCAGCCTTCGATGATGTTACCGCCACAACCACCAACGCACCTTTCGTTTATGACACGACGGCTCTCAGCTCTAACGACACTCCTCTCGATTATTTAGGTGGGCACGCGACAACGACATCGACTAATAGTTATTACTCCGAGTTCGGACCATTCGAGGGTTTTGGCTCAGTCGAGAATATCTCCCTCGATGACTTCTAGTAAACCGGGATTTAATCGGTGGACTCGTGATGGTGATCAGCCTTTTGTTTACTAAAAAGTACATTTTCATATCATCAAGTCTTATATTTTTAAAGCGTTTTATATTACAGTTTTACATGAATATCATATGGGAGTCGTGGAAGTGTGTTTGTATTTGATGAATAAATGTAATTATATGTCGTGGCTTTAACTTATTAGCCATTGCCCGACATAGAAAACAAAGCAAATTAAGTTATCATTTTGTGAATTTCTATTTCTTCTGTTGTAATATGTGTAACACCGTTATATATATATGAATTGGTATTTTGATTTCGTGTTAACTCTAACCTTGATAATGTTTTGATTATACATTAATTTACCATTAATAAATAATTTTGAGGTAGACATCTACAACATTTGCTATCGTTATTAAAAACTTTGCAGCGGTGATTTAGATGGATTAGGAATGATACACAATTTGTTGAAAATATTGCAAAAAATATAATAAACTTATGATAAAAACTAAATACACTGTATTTACTAAATTTGAATTTATCGTATTTTATTTTTTTAATAATAGTTTAAATGAATATATAACAATTTTGAAGTAAAATTATAATAAATGACATGCTCTATATTATTCTTTTCTTTAAAGTTGAAACTTAATTAGAAATCCACGTTGTAAATTCTTAAATATTTATTTCAGGATAGGGAAATTCATTGCAGCATTTAAGCTATTTGATGATCTATGGATAAACAACCCAAAGGGAAAGGCACAAGGCACTTAACAAACATACATGCTTTTGAGCCTTTAATTATGTTTTTCTTTTTGGTATGCATTTGACACAAGCTTGTGTTTTAAGCTTTTGAATGGTTTTAATTTTTAATACAAAACGGTGTATAAATACGAGAAGAAACCATGCTGTTTGAGTATGATAATGATGACACATGTTATCATATAGTGAATCACATTTGATATATCATGGTTTTTACCGGTTTTTATCATGATATAAGTTTATATTTTAGAGTATAATATATATATATATATATATATAGTCGTTTTAGAGTTATTGTAGGTTTATGTACGTTTTAGTGTTTTGAAGCAATTTAGAATTTTAGCTTAAAGATTAAGTTAGAGTCAATTTCTATTAGTGGTGTCGATCAATACCACCCTTAGTACTCAACACCCTTTTTATTTCACAAGAAAAAAACAAATTTAAAAATATTATAAAAAGACATAAAATTTTATTGAATTACAAAAAAAGTCAAATCGTGTTTTAAACTATATTTTAAGTTTTTTTGAGAGTTTTGTAACGGACACTTAAATATAGAGAGACTAAAGTTTATAGTGGAGAGAAAGAAATCTGAACTCTTTAAGAGAAAAGATTTTGAACTCCCATTTTTTAATTATATTCAATCAATTATGCAATATTGATTGTGTTTTCTATTGTCATGTTTGAATGTTTGAGTAATTCAATTGTTAGATTTAAGATTTTTTGAAATGTTATTAAATGAATTATTAGATTGTTAAGGTAATTCATTAGTTATTCATCTAAGTTGTTCTTAACGCTAGTTTCCGGATTTATCTCTTTGAACCTAGATCTTAGGATAATTGTGAGATACGAAAGTATAATCGATTTCTTGAATCGAACTTAGATGAGCTAAATGTCTATTCATAATGAAAGTTGGTATAGATATTTAGTGAACTAATAAAATTTCAGTTTATTGCTTGTCTAAAATAAATGAATTTGTAACTAGAGTTGAGATTCTAAGATTTAGACATTAAATAGTTTCTATAACAAGAATTGATTGATATTATTTGAGTTTGAGTTGAAAATGATTCTTAGTTAAACTCTTAATAATCTATCCAGTCTGGAGTTATGAGATTCATGTGAATTCCCTAAGTCTAGTGTTTCTCATTTTGATAACCTACAACCTGTTTGTTTTACTTGTTAATTATTGAATTTCATTATCCATTGTTTAGCTTGATTTGGAAACTAAAGTCTGTTGTGTCATTTTAGAGTTTTTTGTGGATTCAATTAATTAAATGCTAAAATCTTTTATTTGAAAGAGTAAATTAAAATAGAACTGAACATATCAACATTCAAAACAAGTTTAGTCTTTTCCCACCAAAATGTATGTGGAGTCAACTATTAAGTGCCCGTCTTCGTTGTAGTTAGGCACTTTGAGCTAAAAGTTAAAGAAATCTTAGCAACAAAAATAACGTTAAACTATGAGCCTAAGTCAAATGAAGCCCAAACAGCAAAAAACAACAACCTGTAGAGTAAGCGGCTGATGCTAGCCGTTTAACAGTTCTGAGTTTCTGACAATAGAAAGATAAGAAGAAATTACAACGAAGCTGGTTTTCAAAACCTTTGTAATACAAGTTAAGCTGATGTAAAGTAACTAAAAAGGAAAGAAGTTTAGTGTTCGCCCTAGGAACTCTCTCCCAGGCACAAAAAACGAGGCAGCCGCACATCTCAGAAATGAGTTCATCCCTCCGGAGTTTAACCGGCGACGTTGATGCTCCTTTCTCCTGAACAGTGCTCTCCCTCCTCTTATCTCCCAGCTCTGGTGAATCCTCTCTCCAGCTCCCGCCGATTACGCGTCTTCAGCAAATCCCGATGGCTTCCTTCCTACCTTCTTCCTCTGCACCGACGACCCCGACAACTCGTTTCAACCATGGCTTTCACCGTCGTTTGAAGAATCCCTCTGGTATTGCTCTTGGGTTGTTGCCTCCAGACCCCCCCGAACCACCAGATCCGCCGGATTTGGGATTTGTCATGATGAAATCAAGTATTGTGACAATCTACTTTGAAACCTTGAAAGTTCATTCTCTTTCATTATTGGCAACAATGAAATTGTTTTTGGTTGTTGAGTTCATAACCACCAGAACAGGTGGCTTCTCCTGGGATTCCGGGAAAGCTTTGTTACCTAGTCCGGTATCTCCCTCAGCATTGTTCATCTTTTACCCCTCCTCTCCCAGCATCTCCACCATCTCCGACAACCACTTTTGTCTCGCCACTGCTTGTTTTGTTTTGTCGGATGTCGACAAACAGGATTCAAAAGGCTGGGCCATGCCCAGTAAGAGTGTTCTAACGATTTCGAATGTGTTCTCTGAGATCTACTGTTCAAGCTTTATGTCATATATATCTTTGTTGAAGAGGTTACCGGGCAATGCATCGGAACCGTTACTATCTCCACCACCCTCCTCTTTCGAGGAGAAGATCTTACCACCATTTCCTCTTCCAATGGAAAGAGATGATTCCTTGGCCTTGTTGCCGAGCGTGTGTTTCAGTTTCCTTATCGGTTTGCTATCTTGCGGAGCGGTCTCCACGGGACCAGAAGATGCAACCGAGAATACTTTGGTATCTCTCGTAGATGAGGTCTGGATTTCAACGTCACACTATGTGACTATTCTCCTGCTGACCGACGTTGTCGTGAAAGCTCTCCCGACGCATTCAAGTATCGTCTTGAATCCGCTGTCATCTTCGTTTGAAGACCTATCTTTCTTAATTTACTTATGTAGTTTATTTTCGGCCTATGGCCAAAGAGGATGGATAATTCTCTATTTCTATTGTATGGAAGAAGTTTAAAATTTGAATGAAAGTAAGTTGTGTTTCAAAAAAAAAAAAAAGTAACTAAAATGATTGAACGTTAAGTATAAGTATAGCTGGGAGATAATCATATTTTTAATTACCTAGAGATGGATCTGATCAAGGCTACCATGGATGAGTTTCCAGCTTTGTTCTATCTCGATAACATGTTATGTATAATAGGACTAAAATACCAGAAGAGATTGGTAAGTGGTGGGGAGCCACGACACTCAACTCCAACGGCGATACCACAGAAAATACTAATACTCTACATTTGGATGCACCAAAAGATTATCATCTCATTGTGGCCGCATCACCAATATGTAGAAGCATCCGTGCATTATTTGTATTTTCACATATTGAATAGAACCGAAGCTTAGAGCAGCCTCAACGCATGTGCTAAAGGGGGGAACTTAAAGGGAAAAGAAAGAAAGAGAGGAAGAAGCGGAGCTGCTTTGGCGTCACAAACGTTAGCTGCTTGAACTGTTTGTGGGCCCCACTAATACGTAATGACATGCGATTGGTTCTTTTATTTATTTTTTTCAGAACAAGAATTTTTTTTACATAAACACCCTAAATTAAGATGCTGCCGTTAGTCATGCTCTTAGCTAATACGGTTTTACACTAAAAACTTGTATACTTGACAATTAAAAAGCGATACAAACTCCAAAGAGAAGCTAACTCCATAATACCAACCATATCATATCGATAACTATTCTTAACCAGATTTAATTAACAATATTGGAATACACATAAAATACTTCAATTAGACTGAACATTAACTAAGGGAAAGGAAGATTAAGAGACTTGAAACAAGTAAATCCACCATCAACAACAAGGTTATGCCCCGTCACAAACTTAGCATCATCAGATGCCAAATACAAAGCTGCTTTAGCCACATCTCTCTCTTCACACTTCTCTCCCTTTAACTCTCCCGTCGCGTTCACAATCGCCAAAAGTTGTTCTTCTGGAATGTTGTGACCCGCAAACGCCTCTCGAAACATCCTCAGCGTTAGAGGCGTTGGAACGCTCGCAGGCGATATACAGTTAATCCTTAAGCCATGCTTGCACAACTCACCAGCCACCGTCTTGACCACACCCGGTATTGTGAATTTAGAGATTGAGTATGCATGTGGGCCCAAACCGCCCATCAAGCCGCTGATGCTTGAGAGGCAAAGGATGGAGCCTGAGCCAGCGGGGATCATGGCTCGAGCCGCATGCTTTATCCCTAAGACGGTGCCACGTACGTTGAGACGCATCACCTTGTCGTAAATGTCCATGTCTAGATCGGCTATGCTTGGTGGTGTTATGGAGCCTGCATTGTATAAGATATGTTTGAATGAATAAAGAACATTCCACCACGTTAAGATGTACCATGCATCCGAAATTCATCAAATTTAAACGAAAACGAAATAAAAAATAATTCTTTTTAGGTATTTTAGTTTATATAAAAAAACTAATGTATAAAAAAGATGGGCCTAATTAATTGAATATTGGACTTTAATTGTAAACATTTTAAAGTCCATTGCACAACTATATTTTGCAGATTCTTATACAAATTACATGAGATTCCGATTACAATTCTTGTTAGAAATATTTCTTACACGATATTCCGGCGCTATTGAGCATAACGTCAAGCTTCCCATGGCGAGCCATGACGGTTTCGAAGGCTTTAGCGACTTGTTCCTCCTCAGTGACATCACATTTAATGAAATGTGCAGTTGAGCCAAGTTCGGTGGTGACCATACGACCAGCCTCCTCGTCTATATCTACAATAATGGCTTGAGCACCTTCACTTACAAATTCCTCCGCCGTGGCCTTCCCTAGGCCGCTTGCTCCGCCTGTTATGACCGCCACTTTGCCTTCTAACCTTCTAATATAAATTTGTGGTAAAAGAATTCACGTGTTTAAAATCAGATCAGGAAAAATATAACATTGTTGATAACTAAAGAACATTGATATAGAATCGACCTTGAAGAAGAAGTTGAATATAGGAGAGTAGAGATAATTGGCTTGGAGTTGCAACCATTTTCTACAATGAGTTTGAAGTTTCTGCGAAGCGAAGCCATAGAGAATAAAACTGAAAACGAGACTAAGTGTTTAATTAGATAACGAGAATCGGTTGTAATCATCTTTTGTACCTTGTGAATGACCTCAACATTTTTCTTCTTTCTCTTTTCAATCACTCTATGATGTGAGTTTATGATTTTTTGGTGCAAGAGTCTTAAGCTTTTTATCATGCGAAACAACGAGAGAAAAGGTTGTGAGAAGTTAAAGAGAATATCTACCAAGATCACATTTCATTAAAATATTTTCTTCTCTTTTTTGTTTCCCTCCTTTTATTATTGTATATTGTTCAATCGTTAATATTTAAACTTAAAAGTAACATTCCACTTTCCACATAGCGAACCTATGTGCATGTCTTTAGATATGATTTTGGTAGATTTTTGTTTGTAAAGTTCCTTTGAATAATTTTTACATCAAAGACAATGAATAAATGTAATTTATGATGCTGTTATAATATTTAGTGCATATCTCCCAAAAAACTTTAAAATATATTTTTAATCATAAAACACACATAAAAAGAAAAATAATCCAAAAAATCATTAAAGAGGTAAAAGACTCTTATACATTTATTATATATATAAAAAATATCTAAACAAATAACAAAAAAAATATATTTTCAAAAATCGTTTCAAACTTTTTCAATTTTTTCGATTTTTTTTTCTGAAATCTAAGTTTTTTTTAACTATTTTTAAAAATATTATTTTAATTTTTAAATCTTAATGATTCTTCATTTAATAAAATTTATTTTGATCATTTTGACTTGTATCTATTCTATTAAAACAGAAGTACAAAATAATACTTACCTATTTTTAACTGATTTCTTACATATTTTCTTTCCATTTAATCTAATTCCAACATGTTCATTTATTGTTATTTCCAAATAATTATAAACACTTCATTGTTTATCTTTTCCAAAGAATACAACATCATTTATTACAACAATAGAAAATAATAATTACCTATTTTAGTTGTTTTGTCTTTTACATTTATTTTTTTTCCTTTTCCTTTTTATTTTATTAATTATCTTTAACATAATGATATAATTTATTTTTAAAACATAATAATTTGATATATTTTAATGAAATTACTTCATTCGGAACAAAAAATCAAAATGATTAAAATAATTGTTTTTATATGTTTACAAAATCAATTAGATATATGTATTTAAGTATCCGTTCGGACAAGGATCATTTTTTCAAATATTAGATTTTAAAATTTTAAATTAGACTCCGGTTAATAGGAAGCCAAAAATATTCAAATAACCAATATAGAATTATTTATATGGTGACACATCTAAAATATATAACACTAATCATTTAAAGTAAACATTAATTTATAAAAAGAAATAAAAAAATTAATATCCGCGAGAACGCGCGGGTCAAGCTCTAGTGATATATTATGATAAAAGCTTTTTCAGGCCTATGATATTTCTCTAGTTATTAATCATACTATTATAGTTTACAAACTTATTTTAGACGATCAGATATATAAAGTCGGGTCAGCATACACTTTCCAGTTTTCACTATTGTACATTTTCATGTAGTACACGAAATCTTGAAGTAACTTAAATCCAAATAATTGAACTACAACTTCCTACTTTCATTCGACCAATGTACTAATAAGAAATTAAAAACAACAAAGAAAAAAAAAAGAGAGGAGAGAATCTTGGATAAGACAGAGATCCTCAAAAAGCTAAACTCACTGGAAAGTGGTTGACCCGAAAACCGAAAGATAAGAAAAGAACTCATGTTAGTGGCCACTAACTTTGGTTTGGTAGGTTTTAAATTAGTATGTAATACAAATGGAGAGGTTTGTCTGGATTTCAAGGGACAATAAAGACAATAACGACACCGTTCCTCAGGCTTTACTTACTCCACAACTCAAACCCCTCTTCATGCCTGTGTTTAATTTACGATTAAGATAACTAATCGATGTCAAATTATTTGGGTAACTGATATAATTATTAACTAAAAAAAAAATGCAGAAGAGAAAATCAAAACAACTTTTGTTTTGTCATCTTGCGTATGGAAAGGAGACCACCTTCAGACAAAGAAAGCGCTGTCACTCTGTCTCTCTTTACTCCTTTTTTTGTCTCATTTTATTACAGCCAGCAACAGTGTCTCAGTGTCTTTTTCTCACGTGGGTGCACGTGATTTTTGATTCATCATGGGCCTAGCTGATCCGCTTAAGCCTAAGTAAATATTCTTACTGGGCTTTTCTTATAAAGCCCATTCACATAATCGTATAAAGAGAAAAGTTCGAAAACAGAGCGGTTTCCAAGTTCAATGGAGCAAAACCCTAAAACAGAGAGGAAATGGCGGTACACATGGGAAGCTCAGTCTCATTCTCCAAACCTTCGTCTCTTTCTCTTCGACTCTGAAGCTAACCCTAAGAACCACTGCAAGAGCCTCAATGTCTCTATTATCCTCGAAAAATCTCAACTTCTCGTCACATGGATCGGTTCCGAAGCAAACGGAAGAGAAGATGGTGTGTCTCTTCGTGTTCCTGTTCCTAGAGTTCTGCTTGATGCTGAATCCCCTGTAAAGTTCAGAGCTTTGGATGATCACATCGAGGTTAGGCTTGCTCTGTTACTCCCCGTTGATCATCCTCTAGTCTCTGAGTTGGTGACTGATAGAGAAAAGTCTGCGCCTTTAGTGATGGACTATGATGTAAAGGTTCTAACTTTAATGGGAGGAGTTCATCTACACTGTAGAAAATGCTCAGTTAGGTTAACAAAGAGAGTTATTTTTGAGTTCTCGGAGATGCCGTCTGTTAATTGGCGAGAATCAGCTGATAACTGGTTTGGTACTTGTTGTTGTTCGTTTGGTGGGATTAGTGAGAAGATGGTAGTTAAGTACACTAACTCTTATGCATGCTCTAGTGGGTTGTGTCTGCTTAGTGCTACAACTGTTTTGCTTAGCGAGGATGATCTCATAGAGTGTGTCTTGTCTGATAAAATTGGAGTGGGTCGGGGTTGTGATCTTGGTAGAGTTGAATTGGGTTCTGGAAGAAGTGAAGTGGATACTGAGAGCCATGAGAATGGAGGTGAGGTTGATGACTCGAGAGACAAGGCATCATCAGTTCCTGAATGTTGTGTACATGACTCATTTAGTTCTAGTGAGAGTTTTCAGTTGGACCAGAAACTTACACTTGATAAGAAGTTTCTACTTGATGGGTTTCTTGAGGATGTTTTTATGGCAAAGGCATCGAATGTATCCAAAAATGTTGAGTGGATTGAACTGGCTTGCCCAGAGTGTTCTTCTCCTCTTGGAGCCTATCCTTCTGGCTGCGGGAGCAACGATAAACCCATAGATGGTGGAGTTAGACTCTTCAAGTGCTATGTTTCCACATCTTCGGCCAACGGTGAATCCTCTGATGTTTTCAGGAAATACACATTGGAGAGAATGTTTACCAATCAGCTAGTGGAATGCGCCAAAGAAGAGTTATCGTTTCATGTTTTGGTCAAAGACTTAACAACCAAATCGCCTCTGTTCCAGATTATTATCCTAAATCCAAACTCCTGGTCCTTGACTGGCCTGTGCTCTAGCAGAGATGAAGTAGGTTCCACATTAGAGCTAAGTCCTATTGTGAAGGTTCTATTTTCAGATTGCAAGAGCTCACTAGTGAAGAAGGTTGATGAAGAAGTTTACATTTCGAAGGGACAAGGAGAGGAGTTGATAGAGCTACTTACAAATGCAAGCAAATTTCTTCCATCTTCATGTGCATATCTTCAGAGCTCCCTTGTCTCATCACTGCATCTATGATATAATGAATTTTTCTTCACTTATCTTATTCTTTCCTTTATATGATTTACTGATGAACATGGATATAAGTTCTTGTAAAAGAATTGTCTTGTTTGCTATGTTTTGTTAACAGATGTCTTGTTTATTTATGTTTTCATTGGTCAGGAAATCAACTTAGAAACCCATATCCCTTGTTCAGTTCTCCATAATTGTATGTTTTCTATTAATATATATTTTTTCTTGTTTTTTAGAGAAAGAATTTGATTGAATAACTAACTGAGAAACAGAGAAACCAGATGTAAACAAATTTCAGAAATAGAATGTTTTTTTCTCAATTTTTAGATTGAATAACTAACTGAATTTATCTCGTAATTAAGATCTGAAAGTTATTTATAAGCTTTAAGGAAATGAGTGAGTAAGCTATGTTACATCTGTTTTTATTTGTGATTGTTTTTTTTTTCCTCTAACAAGTTTCCTTTGCTTCTGGCTTTTTATTTCCTTCCTATCTAACCTTTTGTGTTTGCCTAAACTGATGAAGCCATGTAATCTTTATACGAAAAGTTGTTCCCCAATTTGTTAACTCAATCCAAGCGTGTTCCTGTCTTCTGTTTCTTGTAGATAACAGACTGATATCATACATATTCACATATGATTAATATCTATCTATATCTCAGTTTTAGCAGCATTGCTAATCAAATTATGAGGGTTGCTTGTTTAGATCTCCTTGGTGACTAACTTTTAAGAAACTTCACAACCACTGCGAGAAGTAATGTTTTTCTCATTTTGAATCTTGATGAAATTTGATGGAACGTAACTGAGAAAATCAATGCGCTGAGAGCTAGAGAATCAAATTGTACTGTAAATGTTTCATGTGAATGCCTTGGTTTTGATGCAAGTAAAAAGAAAGTTGGTGATAACTTCAGTTTTCTTTAGCAAGTGAAGAGTCTATTCTCTCAGGGAAAATTTTCTATTTTATATTCCCTCAGTAAAAATCTGAATATTAATGCTCAAGACAACAAATCCTCTTACACAAACAAAGAAACAACACATATAATAATTATCAAGTCTACCTAAAATCTCTAAAACCTCCACTTCTTTCATCCCTTTCCAAATCATTGGTTCGGCCCCCGATTCTATCATTTCCTTGAACTAACCTTGACACGTGCCATTGTGCATCAAAGTCAATCACGAAGTCTTGATTCACATTCTCAGGAAGAGCTAGCAGTATTGTATATCCTTTGGCTTTCAGATCTATCATTGTTCTCCAAAAATCAAAATCCATATGGTGGAAACCTGCCGAGAGCGTTATGACGTCGTATGTTGCTTATACATCATATAAAAATATTTTATATTCTATATGACCTATGTGTATAGAATATCCCTTGGCTTTCAGATTCATTATTGTTCTCCAAAAATCAAAATCTATATGGTAAAAACCTGTCGAGAGCGTTATGATAACGTCGTACATTATTTGTACATTATCTAAAAATATTTTATATTTTATATGATCTATGTGTATATTGGTTTTATATTCAAGTTCATATTAATGTTTTATATCTCTTATATACTAAAGCACAAATCACTTAACAAATCAAATTTTGACAAATGAAAAATATTTTTTTTAAACAATTGACTAAAAGCAATTCTCTTTGATACTTAAATTTTAGCAATTATCTCAATATTTTATCCACGTTCAAAAGTCACTTTACCATGATTTAAACTGTTTTTTTCTTTTATATAACTTTTAGTCTAATAATTTACTCTTTGTTTAGTTTTCTTTTTCTTTCTTTCTATTTTCTCCAACAAAACAATAGATCTTTTCATTTCTTTTAAATTTTCAATTTTGACTTCATATTTCTTCTTATCTTTTTTTTCTGCACTAAATTAAATATATATTATTTTTTTAGTCTGGATTAATACTTAAAAGTTTATTATTGACAAGATTTCAGATTGATACAGTGGAATTTTGAGAAGTAATTGATACTGATACAATAATTTTGAAGATATTCAATTTTAAATCACTACAAGATAGCTAACTTAAAAGCTTCATCTATCTATTGATTAAAAGTCACAATTTGGATAAATAGGATGGAGCATAAAATATTATTTTTGTGGAAAACTCATAACTACACTATCAGGCAGTGATTTCCAGTTAAATAAAAGAAACATAAGGATGAAACAAATATTTTAAATAATATTCACTCTGATTGAAAACTATGACAGTGATCAAATAATTTTTAAAATAGTGAATTGAAAATAGCACATGTGATAATACTAGTTTTAATATAAAAATTAATATCATAATGGGTCGGTTTTGAGGAATAAGTTAGAATATGAATGTATCGATAACTTTTATCTCTTACATTATTTTATGTGTTTTACCTATGATTGTATATATATAATTATATATGTGTATGGTGGTTAGTAAAGAATATAACTACTGAAATATAATACATATATATAATTAGTATGGTGGTTACAAATATACAAAGAGTTGTGTCTCTTAACATAATAGGATCTCTTCATAAATATAAAATAAATCATATCTCTTATATAATGATAACTTTATCCCTTATAGCTAGAAAAGTGGTCCACATTTTTGTTTAAAGCTTTCTAAATTTTAGGACTTTTTTGACGTTTCTAAAATTTCAAATGTCTAACTGTAGTTGAGATTAGTAAAAAAAAACTATATAATGCGTTACAATTTATTTCGAACATTAACTATTTTAAATTCAAAAAAATTGTCTTTTTGGCAAAAAATAAATTATCTTAATAAAACTACTATATTAAATTTAACTTAAGTAGCAGGAGTATTAAATTTAAGTGAATGGCGATAAAATGAGTTAGTTGAATTAACTTGCTAATGATTAGGCAATAACATCCGTTACATAAGTGCATGGAGGACACGCGTTGCATGGATTAGTACATAACGTCATTAGTTGATGCTAATACACATGACTTAATCATCATTACTACAATTTGCACTCTTGTCACTATATAAACAGAGAGACAGTGACACAGAGAGAGAGAAAGAGAGAAGCAAACCTAACAAGGATGAAGCAGTGACGGTGAGACGACGGTAACGAAGAAGCAAAGTAAGTCACGAGAGATCTGAGGTAAGTCTTGAATGTAAAAGAAACAAAAAAGTTTAGTTTTTTTTTTCTTTCTTCAATTTGAAGCCTCTGAATCTATCATTCTCTCTCTCTAGAATCCATCAAGCCCACCTCATGGATTCCTCGTGATTCCACTTTAATGCCCTTTTCATTACCTTTAGTCTCTTAAAAATTCAAACTTTTCTTCTCCTCTGTAGAATTGTCTTCACACTTTCTGCGGAATTCAGGTTAAAGCTCTCAACTTTACGATGGTTCTCGACGGAAACGGCGGTGGTGTATGGTTAGGCGGCGGCGGGGGCGGGGGCGGAGAAAGGGTTCATGAGGAGGAGAACGAGGAAGCTTCGTGGGGGAGGAATCAAGAAGACGGTGGTGGAGCTTCTCTTTCTCACTTCAAGCCTATGCTTGAAGGTGGTGGTGGTGATTGGTTCAGTAGCAACCAACCACATCCACAAGATCTTCAGATGCTACAGAGTCAGCAAGATTTCAGATTTCTCGGTGGTTTTGGTTTCAACCCCAACGACAATCTTCTTCTTCTTCAACAGTCCATGGACTCGTCTTCCTCTTGCTCTCCCTCTCAAGCTTTTAGCCTTGACCCGTCTTCTCAAGCTTCGTTCTTGGCTGCTAACAACAAGTCTTGTCTCCTCAACGTTCCTTCCTCCACAAACCCTTTTGACAATGCCTTTGAGTTCGGGTCGGATTCTGGTTTCCTTAACCAAATCCAAGCTCCGGTTTCCATGGGGTTCGGTTCGTTGACACAGTTGGGGAGCTCTGTCCCTGACTTCTTATCTGCTAGGTCGCTTCTCCAGGAAAACAACAACACAACGCCGTTATGCGGCGGAGGAGGAGGTGGATTCACACCGTTGGAGCTGGAAGGTTTTGGGAGTCCAGCGAGTTTTGTCGGGAACAGAGCTAAAGTTCTGAAGCCTTTAGAGGTGTTGGCATCTTCTGGTGCACAGCCTACTCTGTTCCAGAAGCGTGCAGCTATGCGTCAGAGCTCTGGAAGCAAGATGGGGAACTCGGAGAGCTCAGGGATGAGGAGGCTGAGTGATGATGGAGAGATGGATGAGACTGGGATTGAGGTTTCAGGGCTGAACTATGAGTCTGATGAGCTGAACGAGAGTGGTAAAGCTTCTGAGAGTGTTCAGAATGGAGTAGGAGGAGGTAAAGGGAAGAAGAAAGGAATGCCTGCTAAGAATCTGATGGCTGAGAGGAGAAGGAGGAAGAAGCTTAATGATAGGCTTTACATGCTCAGATCAGTTGTCCCCAAGATCAGCAAAGTAAACAATTACTTTCTCTCTTTATCTGATTATAACATTTGTTTTGAATGTAGTTTGCTTGTGGTAAGATTTGGTTTGGTTTTGTGGATTTGGATGTGCATTTGCAGATGGATAGAGCATCAATACTTGGAGATGCAATCGATTATCTCAAGGAGCTTTTACAAAGAATCAATGATCTTCACAACGAACTTGAGTCAACTCCAACTGGATCTTTGCCTCCAACTTCATCAAGCTTCCATCCATTAACGCCTACACCTCAGACTCTTTCTTGCCGTGTCAAGGAAGAGTTATGTCCCTCTTCTTTGCCAAGCCCTAAAGGCCAGCAAGCAAGAGTAAGGCTTATAATGTGTGGTGTTTTTCGTTTCATGGTTGAGATACTTACTCTTGCTTTGTTATATACAGGTTGAGGTTAGATTAAGGGAAGGAAGAGCAGTGAACATTCACATGTTTTGTGGTCGTAGACCTGGTCTTTTGCTAGCTACCATGAAAGCCTTGGATAATCTTGGATTGGATGTTCAACAAGCCGTGATCAGCTGTTTCAACGGGTTTGCCTTGGATGTTTTCCGAGCTGAGGTGAGAACAATAACATCATCTACCTTTCACTTAAAACTGTTGGGATTATTACTAGATTTTTGTAGTAGTAACATGTTTTCTTTTGTTGTGTGTGAATATCAGCAAAGCCAAGAAGGACAGGAGATATTGCCTGATCAAATCAAAGCAGTGCTTTTCGATACAGCTGGCTACGCTGGTATGATCTGAGCTGATCCTGAGTCAATGTCCTTAAGCATCTGATGAAGCCGAGCTAGAAGAACTTCTAAGCCTTTAATTTGATCTGCAATTTTCTTCTCTGTTTTTTTTTTGTTTTGTTTTAATTTACTAAGCCTGTTTGAACTAAGCATGACTTCAAACCTTTTATTAGCAATGTTAACTTCATTATGTTTCATCTCATCAAGCTGTAACCAAGAATTTCTTTTTACATAAGTAATCTTTGCAAAAAAGAGCAAAAGATGGAGCGAACGTATTAGTCAAGCTAGCTTTTGCACACAATTCTGTTTCTGACAGAGAATCTGATGTTAGTTTAACAGACAAAAGAGTCCAAGGTTTGTAAGGATATAGCTTTGGTTTCCTCAAATGAAAATCTTGGAGCTTTGGTGATGACGATGATGATGATGATGTTAGAAAGTACACATTGGGATTTGAAAAATGAACAGAAAAAAAGATGGTAAAGGAAAGAGGCAGAGCAAAAGAAAAGGCCCCCACCAGTTTTTGTCTTTTCTTTTTCCTTAAATGCTCAAAAAATCAAAACTTTGTATATCCGTTGTATCCGTACATAAATGTAAAGGTAGACAGGAGACAGAGTTAATGGCGGTTAGAGACAGAAGAGAGAGAGAGATCGTCACGAGAACCTAGAAGATGTGATGAATGATGATCACTACTACTACAAAGTAAAAGTCGTGGGGCCTTCTAAATTGAATCTTTCAAACAAACAAAAAAAAAAAGAAAAAACTAAGCTCTTAGGGTTTTGATTTGAGCTAATGAGTGAATTTCTATCTGTCTCTGTACTCTCTTGTATGATTAATGCAGTCCTCGTGACTCCAGTTGCTAATGTTCTCTTTTTGATGGTTCAAACAGTTACGTACTTTCCTTATCGTTTTCTCTGCAAAAGCCTTTCCCTTTTTTGAGGTTTTAAACTTTTCAATATTCCAGTGAAGAAAAGCTCTCAGTCTTCATCATGATGTCATCTCCTGATTCTTCAGAGCATTAAATTAAAATAAACCTAATGCGTATCTTCTCTTCAGTCCCCAACAGACAACTACTAGTATTACTAGTAGAGTTTCGCATCCGAAGCAAACACACACACAAACATACTAATGAAATAGTAAAAGAGACTATTAATCCACATTGGACATTTTTAAAAACTTCAGTGAAGGCTTTTAAGACCACAACAACGTTTGTTACTTGAAAATCTATGTTGTTGCTCTCTCGTCACCAACCATGTCAATGTGATCACCAAACCTGATCAAGAAGGTTCGGATTTCCATCGGAGCGAGCTCAACCACTAACTCTTCCTCGTCCACAGCTTCTCCTCTCTTCACCTCCTCCCCGGCAGAGCCTTCTACTTTCCAGACTAGCCTTCTCTTCTCCATTTCTGCTTTCTCTTGGTTCCCTGAGAGACTTGTCTCTTTCACTTTGCTCATCTGTTCAGACAAATTCAAATTGAACATAACAACAATTGTTTATGTTAGGACACAAATAAGAGATCAGTTCTTGTCTGTCTCTTTTTGCGTACCTTTTTGTTGTTGAATAGTTTCTTTAGCTCTACTTTTGTCATGACTGAGTACTCACTATCCTCCCCAACCTTCACAAGGGTTAAAAAGACATCGACAGAAACAGAAAAGCACAACCAGTAACAATTAGTAAAAGCTGATGGGATTCTAGAGCCAATTAGTAGATTGGTCCATACTTCTTATTTTAAACATGTAATTCCTAAGAAAAACCAACATACTCGTCCAGAAAAATAACATAGCACTGATGACTAATCGCATAGTCAGCTTTTCAGGAGCATAGGAACGTAACAAATTAGTTTTAGGTGAAAAATACACACTAGACGTGACGGCTTCGTCCTACATTCAGTCAAAAGTTTGTTGGCACTGCAGGCTTAAGTTTTTTTTTTTGCTACGTAATGAAGTTTGCCAATTTCTCTAATTATTTCCTATCCTAATCGGAATCTTAGGCTCAGAGTTACACTACAAGTCTACAACTACAACTAAAAAGCATATAGATACAACTTATTAAAGGTTGAAACGCAAATAGAGAACGAGTAAAAACCTCAAATAAGTGAGCAAGCCTTAAAAGAACTTCCCCATTTTTCAACTCCTGAAAAGTTTATGATTAAACATTAATGTAGTCAACAAATAAAAACACTTATGGCATATTTATAATAAACCAATCCAACAAACCTGGAGGGTGAGTAATGCGACGTTATTTGGTAATGAGTATGACGGCTCAAACGCTGAGAATGTCGTCTTATGAGAATTAATCCAGTGATCTCCTTCCTACAAGCAAAATGTCTTATGTCACTTCACTATCTAAAAGAAGTGAGATGGAGTAAATATTTTTTTATCTATATCAAAGAAACCTGTTCCGTGAATGCCAGAAGAAGTGGAGAATATATTTCTTGGCCAAATGTTCGACGCCATCTTGCACCATCTCCAGGTTTGTCTATCCGTACGTAAAACTTCCCTCGTATCTGCAACACAACTCAAAGCAAACTGATTCAGGCTAAAAAAAGGAGACGATCTGGACCATCTGGTTCTACTGGAATCCTACTCTGTCACATTTTCCCTTAAAGTTGATACTTTGCAACTTAGACGGCTAAAACTGAGATGAGAATTTAAGATTACCGTCAATCCTTTGCATCCATCAGGGAGACAGACTGTTTCATTAAGAATCTCGCCAACACCTCTAATGTCATCATGAAGCATTCTCCTGAAAGAATGAGAAGAAAGAAGGTAAAACACAAGCAAAGCCACATATGTAATTGGTAATATAGAGAAGGTTAGTCAACAGACCGATGAAGCATCAACTCGATCTGGCCGTCCTCTAAGCTGGATCCGCCTACAGCGCGATCCACCAACACTGATAGCTCTGAAGTTTTATCTTGCATGTATATCCCGAGATTTATCTGGAGGAAGAGAATAAGTTAAACAAAAGGCAGATATAGTGCAAATATATCACGAGAAGGAATCTCAGATGGATTTGATGCCTTACAGGATAATAGTTCCCAGCAACTGGTTGGTACACTTGCAAGTCCCAATCTGTTCTGAAGTCCCGAATCTGCAAGAAGTTATAACGAAGTATGTCATAGTAAAAACAATACAGTTGGTACAAGTAAAAGATAAACACTATACGCATGAAGTTTGCATCTATACCCGTTTGATGAAGTCCCGACCATTAGAGTCTGTGTAAAATGTTCCATTTGTCTTCATGGTGGTTGTAAGTTTAGTGATAACCTCCTTGCTATTACCATCATCAGCTGGTATAGGCCCAACCTAGAAAGCAGGAAATAGTAAGATTGCAATTGCGAATTGTCTTCATCAGTTTAAAACGAAGATAGAGAGAGATTGGCTCACAGTGAACTCAATTTCAGCATGGTCTTTTCCCTTGTACACTCTGGTAATCTGCACATGAACATTACCATCACAAGGTAGATCAAGCAGTTATAGCTACTATAACATAATAAAAAATGTTCGAGAGCAACACATAGTTAGAGAAATAACCTGTGATATCCAGGAGTTAAACTCTTGGTGCACTTCATCAAACAAAGGCCCCCGAACAACAGTCAATTGAGCCTGAGCCAGGAAAGACAATGAGTCTACACAGGGTCAGGAATTAAGATTACAGATGCAGGCATAAGTCTTACCTGTCCTTCAGATTTAATTGGACGTGCACCATCTGGTCGAAAAACGTAAGCTCCAGAAGCCTAATAAGTATATGAAAACGGTTTAAAACATGATACGAATATAACGAAGTAACCGGGATTGTATCTGTCAGAGAGCTGAACCTGTGGATCCTTGTCAGTTCCATTGCTTCCAATGTAATAAGCATATGTTTGTTCTGCAGTTACCTTGAAATTTTACCCCAAATCATCATCAGATCATGCCTACAAATACGAATGGAAAAGTAGGGACGTCTAGATTAGAAAAACAAAGGCACACACCTGACTTTCGGTACTTAAATAACGAGTCATTTTCACACACTCTTCTGAATATAGTAACTTCAGATTTCCTTGGCCAACTTCTACATCTTGATTCCAACTTCCAGAAGTAACATATGACGCAGATAGTCCACGCCCTTAAATCAAATTGAAAACAAAGAAGCAAATAAATATAAAAGGACTGTTGGAACCAGTGAGGAACCAATTGTCATGACTAGTAGAGCCAGAATACATGAAGTTTTATTTCAAGATCCTATCATTCACAACTAAATTTACTACACAATAGTACACATTCTGGAACATAGCTAACCTGTTCGTCCTGTGTCTGAGATGACATACGAGCTGAACCCAAGAGGTGGTACTGAAGCTATAAATGCAAGCACATGTTTTGAAGTATCCTTTGGTGATCTTCCAAGATATGCTTTGACATACTCTTTTCTTGTTCTCAATGTGATGTCTGAAAGAGGTAGAATCTGCGACACGACTTCTTTCCCAGATGCATCTTTCACGATAACATTTTCAGACGACACCTAGTAGAAGTTATCACGTACACTAGGTAAGTGCTGGAATGTGTGGCACATAATATTGGAAAATAAACAATAATAAAGTGAGAGCTTCACCGATCAACCAAGGAGATTGAAAAGTACTTACAGGAACTCGGACAACTTCCTCCCGTTTCCATCCTAGGGAATTGTAAACAACAACCACCTACAAAAAGAGATTTTAGTGTAAACAGAGGATACAACGACTAACCAAGAGGTTCAAGACTTCATATACTGAAAGTACATCACCTTGGCAGACTTACCAGGCTTTTGCCGCTGGACAAACGAGCTTCAGATGCCGGACAGTAACTAATATTAAGCAAGGGACACTGCCAATATGATACACAAGGCAAGACTCAGCTTAACCATTAGAACATCTTTGAAACTTGAGTCATTAAAGCGTTCATGAAAATGCTATGAAGCAGCTTACTAAAAATTTATGTTGCCTGAAGCAACGGCATCTTTTGCAGAAAAGAAAGAAAATAAGAATCGATCTCAAAGTCTTCTAAACTCTTCTAGCTCGGCCATAATATTATTGGAATCCTAGAGAAATCCTAAACAAGCACATTACCTGCTGGAATTTCGTGTCGGGATTCTTTTCTTCAGTACTTGATTTTGATGCTGATAAAAAGGAAAGGGAAGAGCCAACCAACTTCTCCGCCTAGTAATGTCATAAGGAAGTTCTTAAACAGCTGAACAAACAAGAGAAAATGTTCGCCCAGAAAAATACAAGAGTTGCCTGCTAAGTAAAAAAATCACCTGCAGGTAGCCCATTGAGAGTCTAAGAGCATAATCTGCAGCCACATGCTGTCTTTGTGTACCACTAACTGCATCATGGTGTTGCGCAATTGCCAAAGCATCAGCTAACATATCAGTTGTTGGTCCCGAACTGCTCCTACCTCTCAAGAATTCCAATTGTCGAGCTGCCTGTTTAAAAACAGACGTGGCCAAGTAAGAATGGAGCTAAAAGAAACCACAAATCTATGAACTTTTACAAAAAAATATTAAGCCATACCAGATAGTAACCGCTTAGATCCCTCACATATCTTTTAAAGGCTGGTCTGCTCGTAAAGTACCCTGTCCAGTAAGCATTAGGTTTGTCCGCATACCTGCCACAAGTAAATGTATTAGTTTATATAATCAACCCGCATAACTTAGAGAGTTAAACCCGAGGCTATCAAACTCACGGGAAGAAATCATCAGTCTTGAGGGGCCACGACTCGTTTGCAGCATATTTTGCATCGGTGTAGATAGATGGTGTTGAATACAGAACATTGACACGCCCATCCTGGATAGCGCAAACGATAAGGGAATAAAAGACAGGTATCTATTTTACCTTTGAAAGTAGCTAAATCCAACTGAAACGATTTTGCTAGTATAAAAAGCCAGTGTACCTTGTTAACATAATGAATAAACTTGTCCATCTGTCTATACCATGAATATGCATACTGGTACCGGAAGTCAGTTCCCATTAACCACATGATATGATTTGTCCTGGTTACATTGACCTTGATAAAAGAAACCAAGTAAAAACATTATATGATATATCACAGCAAAAAATCTTTTATTTTTGCTGATTTCAGGGGGATAAAAAGATATGATATTTACCTGTGCAAGGGCTGCAGCTACAAAGTCGTTGACGCGCTCTTGAACATTGTAGTCAAAAAGGAGAGGATCATCCTATATTCAAGATCCTTTATCAGTGCACGTTCAAGCAAGTTAAAACACAGAACATCAGGTTCGATTGCTTTTACCTGGATAGGAGGTGATACATCATTTATTTCAAATGTGAAACCATCAGGAGGGTCATAATGTCTTGGGAATACACCGGTGAATATCTACAAGTAACATGAAATAGCAATGAGACAAAGCCAGCTAAAAAAATGCAAAACAACAGAACCATAACGTGAGCTATAACAGTTTTAACCTGAGAAGATGAGCCAAGGGACTTGGAACCTTGCCAAATAACCTCAAGTGTTTTCTCTCTTAATCTCTTTGCACGATCTTGGTAGTCAATTCTAGCGAAAAACAGCGAGTCAAAGCCTAACTGTAGAAGAAACCAAAGGGTTGTCCAATCAAATTAACTTGAGCTGACAAATGCTAATCATTCACGTACACTCAATTTTGAAGCAAAAGTAATTGAAAAAATTATACCTCTGCACCAAGCAAGTAAGCTTGTACTGCAGAATGTCCAAAGGGATCAATTTGCCAACCGACTCTAGGAACCTGACCAAACTCACTTTTGATAAACTGATGGCCTAGTGTTGTCTGATCAATCATGTCAATATAATGTGGAGTCGCCTCATCATGCATACACATCCCACCATTTCTGCAATAACCACACATCAAGATACATACAAGACACTAAAAAAAAGAAAAAAAAAGGTGAGATCAGATAAAACGCACATGAACTCAAGTTGACCAGAGTCAACAAGCTTCTTGACCTTAACCTTCTTGGCATTGCTTTGTTGCCTCCACCATCTTTGAAAGAAGGCCTAAGACAACAATCAACCATAGCTAATCTCATCGGCAAAGGAAAACAAAAGAATCTCTGTATATCTGAGAATCTGAGAATCTTACCATCTCAACATAGATGAACTTTCTATTTTGATCATCCAGCAACGAAGCGATGACAGATTCGATTACATTCTCAACACAAGCTCCCTGCTCAATCAAATCCACAATCAAACCCCCTAAATTCGCAGAACCAATCCTTCTTCCTACTTCCATAGAAAGAGAGTGAAAAAGAGTACCCGAATGGAGTTATTAGCGCCGACGTAGTACTGGTCAACGGTCTTGAGCCAACCAACGTCGTCGTGGGAGTGAGGAACCAAGTGAACATTGATTTTCTCAGGGACGATTCTCGGTGTTGTGTTGTACTCTATGTACTCGGAGTTGACGCCGACGATCACGATCGTCACCAGAAGCAGATGGAGAGGAAAGGAGTGGAAACACTTGACCGCCATAGACGCGTGAGAGCTCAGAGAGAGAGAGAGTGAGCGTGAAGATCAATGTACAGAGACGAGTGTTTTTGTAGAGGACGAAGAAGAGAGACGCGCGTGGAGAGAATCGATAGTGACGTTGTTCTCTCAGATAATTTAATTTAATTTAATTTTTATTTTAAACTTGTTAATAATTTAAAATAGAGAGTGAGACTTTATCCACTTCCTACCAATAAGAGACAAAAAAAAAAGCACATTTAATAAATAATAAAAGTCTAATTCGGTAATGTGTTAATTGGAGTACTGAAGAGTTGCTTGTGGGAGAAGTGATAACAATGGTCCATTGAACTGCTTTGATGAGAAATTGAATTATTGCGCAAGCCAAATCGAATGATTGCTGATAATTTTTTTGCAACAAATAAAAATGAATGCTGACTTATTTAATTTTGTATAATCAAGGTAAAATACAAATACAAATTAGTGGAGAGATGGGACTTGTTGATTTCTCGTGGGCTAAGTTACGCTGAGCCCAATCCAAATCGAGCAAAGGCCCGTTTCTCTGATTTAAACCTACCCGGCGCTTCAATTGACAAACTACTAATAAGCTATGCAATGCATCAACCATATTAGTGATTTGTTTTATCCTCACAAAACCAAAAACATCATTTGAAATATTACTTATGCAGAACAGCAGAAGTGTTCGTGTTATTTTATTTGAAATATTTATGTAGATTTGAAAATCTAGCTAAGGAACAAAGACTCAGTATCCACTAAAAAATAGACTAAGGGTTTGATTAGTTTCCCGATACCATCCGCAACCACCGTGTTTCAACCAGTCAAACTTAAAAAAATTTAGGTATATATATACAAAAAGATTCTAGATATGAATGACTAAGAGATTTTTATTTTATTTTTTTAATTTAAATCAATGAATTTTTAAACGAGGTATATATCATGTAACATAATAATTCTCTTTTGAGAAATAGACATTTTCAAATCAAACTTAAATGTGTAATTTTCAAGTAGGTGGTTTAGAAGTTTAACCTATAAGCAAAAAAATAAGAAAAAAAACAGCAACAAATTGCTCAAGCTATTGAACTAATAACAATTCATTCTCATGACACAGTATAAATATTTTAAATGTAAACCAATTAGTTTAGTACTCCTATGAAGTATGGACATTATGAAAATGAGTCAAATGGTCATTTAATCTCATTCTAGAACAGATGTATAAACACATTCTCTCCCCCCCCCCCCACACACCCACCCACCCAAAAAAAGAAAAGCAAAAATGGGATTTAAATGTGATTGTTTCATGATCTCTCAAAGAGACCTTTAACATAAACCATGCCTTTCTCACTAAGCTGAAGGTCCTTCCGCATCTCTTCAACTTGTACATCATCTCCCTGAACCACAACCTCATTCAGTTTACCATTTTCTCCAACCATCATCTTCACCTTTATCTCCTCTTTCCTCGACGCTTTCTTCCAGTAATACGCTCCTCTGCAACACATCCATCTTCATCAATCATTCACAACACAGTTCCAGAGAGAGAGAGAGAGTTTGTGTAAACTTACGCGAGTGGACTAAGAATGGTAAGGAAGAACCAATTGTTTCCAAAATCAGGCACTGTAATGGTTAGGACAAGACCCACACTTGCTAAGCTTATACATGTACAAAACGTGAGCAGAGCAGCTTGGCCTCTACTTGGAACCATTGTTCCTTCAAACCTTTATTTCAGAACCCAACAACAATGTCAGTAACTAAAACCGTAAAACCCATATCAAAAATCTTTTTCTAAATGAGCGTACGTGATTGTTTCTCCACGATCAGTGATGTTAAAATTCTTCCTTGTGAAGAAAGAGAGAATCTCTCCAGCAACTTGCTTTGGCTCCTTCTTGACTCCTTCTCCTTCGCTAACAACGAAAGTCTTCCTCACTATCTGAAAACAAACAAACATTGGTTTTGAGGGTTTGGTGGTGAAGTTAGAGAAAGAGATCAAAGTTTTGAACCTTTGATTTAACTGAGCGTTTGATGAGAGACCAAAGACCCGGAACCGAAATAACGAACAAACCCAATGACGTGTAGTAGCTAGCCAACGAGTAACCACCACCAGTCTCTGCCATTAACAGTAATGAACTAGGATTCTGTTCCCACCATTGATGAATCTGAACCGCCGATGAAGAAACAGCAGTTAGAGGCTCCACAACCATGGCGGTAACAGGGGAAACTCTGTTTCGTTTCATGACACTGTCCCGTCTCCCTCCTTTGATTACTACATCTCTTGAAGACATCCATGGACAAGACAACGATGGAGAAATCAGCTTCGTCGCCATCATCGTGAGTCTCTATGGCTTCAAAAAAAAAAAGCTTAAGCCTTTACATGATCGTGTGTGTGTTAATGAGTCTATCCAAAATCGAGTGGTTCTCATTTTTTCCTTTATAAAATGGATTTTTAATTTGAATTTATGACGTCGTTGCAATAACAGAACCTCTGTTTCTCTGTTGTCTTTTCTTTTTCTTACGGGTAGGTAAAAGAGACCCACCAACCATCATTTAACGAGCTCAC